>CM039676.1:154350324-154727051 GCA_022496015.1 Hordeum marinum
TTGTTTTGCTTTACTAGCTCTAGTAATGTCATCTTTCATAGTATGTTCAGGAGACATAGGAAGCAAAGTGATCTTTTGATCCTTATGAACAAGAGTATACTAATTTGTCCTACCATGGTGTACAATTTTTTTATCAAACTGCCATGGCCTACCAAGTAAAACAGAACATGCTTGCATGGGTACCACATCACAATCCGCATAATCAAAAAATATGTGGCAATGCTAAAATGCACACGAACAGTACGTGTTACTGTAACCTTGCCACTTTGGTGAACCATTGGATGTAATAACGATGCGGATGTGGTCTGGTGGTTAGAGACAGCTTCTCCACCATCTTCATGCTAGCCAAGTTATTGCAACTCCATCCATCGATGATGATGCGAATAGAACGCTCTTTCACAACTCCCTTTGTGTGGAACAAGTCGTGCCTCTGATTTTGCTCAACCTGTGTAACCTGCACACTGGGAACATGTTGAGCAACTAAACTTTCATACCTGCCAGTGTAATCAGCAGCCATGTAGTGTGTCTTTGGTTATGTATCCTCGCCACCCTGTTCTGCACTCCTCATCATAATCACCTCAGAATATTATAAGCCATCCCAGCTCCACATACATCTACGTCGTGTGTTTGACACCACCTAGCAATCGCTCTATCCAAGCTTTGAGAGTTTTGACTACAACGGTTGCCGATCACCGCGTGCTGCTGGGTAAGAATTGGTAAGAATTTGAGATTCGCTTGGAGGATTTTTGACATACCACCACCACGTCCTAGTAGTCTGTAGGTTTCATATTCTTGTGTGTTTCCTATTTCTGCTAACCATGCCAGGATCACAAGACGACGGGATCGACTGGGAGAGCATGACCAACAAAGCGCTCTATGATAAATTTCAGCAAATGATGGCTGGCCAGGTACAAAACTTCGTGACCAACTTTGGAGAGGCCATGGAGAAGCTAGATGGTTTGGAGAAGACATTTGACACCAAGATGGACGCCAAGTTCAATGAGGTGCTTGCCTGTCTACCACCATCAGCTACAGCTCCTATCCCTCTCGAACAACGAGCGTGACGTGTGCCTCTTGGCCTAGTCCAACATACTGGTACTGTTGATACTGCTGCTACTTCTGTGGATCCTGCTGCTACTGTTGTTGAGAAGGTTGAGGATTATGATGGTGATTACGATGATGAGGGAGAGGTTGCTCCAGATCAGTCTCAGGGTCAACCACCACCACAAGCACCAGGTCGTCCACATGGCTACAACCGTAACGGTAGGGCTGCACCATCCCCTCAAGTACGGGATCATGACCATCTCCCTAAACATAAATTGAATATTCTGACATTTGCAGGTAGATATGTTCCTGATATATATATCTTACATGGGAGTTAGAAACAGAACAACGTTTTACATGCTTACAATTTCCTGAGGATAGACGTGTTGCTGCTGCTGTTTGTTCATTCACTAGTTTTGCTTGTGTTTGGTGGTGAGAACATTGTAGAATACATCATGCTAATATTCCAACTACTTGGGCTGCTTTGAAAGCTGATATGCATAACCGTTGGGTTCCACCATATTATCAACGTGAATTGCTTCAAAAATTTCAGCGTTTAAGACAAGGAAAAAATTCTGTAGAGGAATATTATCAGGAATTACAAAGTGGTATGATTAGATGTGGTATTGTTGAGGAGAATGAAGCTATGCTTGCACGTTTTATGGGTGGATTAAATAGAGAGATTCAGACTATTCTAGAGTATAAGGAGTATAACACTATCACTCGTTTATTCCATCTTGCTTGCAAAGCTGAACCTGAAGTGCAGGATCGACAGGCAATGGCGAGAACTACTTTTTCTGCAGGTCGCACTTCATCATGGACGCCACATACCTCCTCTACTTCCGCACGTCCTGCTGCAACACCACCTACTTCCACCTCCAACTCCTACAGCGATACCAGGAAACAGGCTCCTACTCCACCCTCTACGAAGAGCACAACTTCTGGGCATGCACAGAGCTCTTCTTCATCTATTGCATCCACAGGGCAAACACATGAGGTTATATGCCGTTGTTGCAAGGGTGGAGATCACTTTGCGAGGGAATGCCCTTCCAAGCGTGTAATGATTGTTATTGAGGATGGTGGATATTCGTTCGCCAGTGATTATGATGAGGAGACTTTGGCTCTCATTGCGAGTGAAGAACAGGGTGGCGAGGATACAGAACCAGAGACGCACTACATGGTTGTTGATTACACTAAGAGGTATGAAAGTTTTGTTTCTCAAAGTGTTCTTAGTGTGCAGGTTACACAGGCTGAGCAAAATCAGAGGCACAACTTGTTCCACACAAAGGGAGTTGTGAAGGAGCGTTCTGTTCGCGTCATCACCGATGGAGGGAGTTGCAATAACTTGCCTAGCATGGAGATGGTGGAGAAGCTGTCTGTAACCACCAGACCACATCCTCATCCTTATTACATCCAATGGTTCAACAATAGTGGCAAGGTTAAGGTAACACGTATTGTTCATGTGCATTTTAGCATTGCTACATATTGTGATTATGTGGATTGTGATGTGGTACCCATGCAAGCATGTTCTGTTTTACTTGGTAGGCCATGGCAGTTTGATAAAAAAATTGTACACCCTAGTACGACAAATCAGTATACTCTTGTTCATAAGGATCAAAATATCACTTTGGTTCTTATGTCTCCTGAACATATTATGAAAGATGACATTGCTAGAGTGATGTGAACATGGATGCATCAGATACGATAAAAAATAACACGGGAATACATATTTTACAGGTGAATTCTATTGGCAATAATTTCATGAATTATTTTATGGTAAGGAAACAAAGATACAACACATTGTTTCTTATGTGTAGAATTATGGAGTATTTCTACAAGCCACGGGTCAAGATACGGGTTTTATACATTGAACAATATAATCTACGGCAGCGTGTGCACGACATACATGCATTGAGTATATATGTATGCAGAGCCTTGTTTATTTGTCTGGATGGGTCAACCGTTCATGCATCCAAGTGGGCCCATGGCCATGCAAGCATTGTATATGTGCATGAGAATCAAGCGGATCAGGCCACACATATGAATGCAGGCATGCTACTTAACCTGGAGAGGTTAATGAAGCGGGTTACGCCAGGTCTTCATGTGTCCACAGTCCAACTACTACATGACGTTGTGATGACACGGAAACATAGGCGGCGGCTCCTCTCCATCCTTCAATAAATAGCTAGCCTACGTTAGAGTTTAGAGTTGGGTTTCATTGTATTGTCTAGCCATCGCTACAATTTGAATCTACGAGACGTGTAGGACTACCGCCTTGTCAGATCCACAGTGGAACCCCACCATTATCTCGTGCTTAATTCATATCAGCAATTCAGATTGCAATTCATCATTGTTCTTGTCGGTTCTTCGGTTGCTTGTAGGAACTCGAACCTTGTTGTTCAGGTTGATCGTGTCTACAGCAAGGTCAATAACCATCGGATATTGGTTTAGTGATTGTCGAGGCGTATCGTCAGGTATGGTATAGCCGGATCGTCAAGGTCAAAATCCAACAAATCGATAGTTATCCGCACTCTCATAGAAAGATCGGGTCACCGTCACATCATAGAGCTAGTAAAGCAATACAGGAGAAAAATAAGAGTGAAAATCAGATTGTAGCACAGGAATTTGAGCAACACCATAAGCCTAATAAATCATCATCTAGTGTTGCACCCAAAATAAAATTGAAGAGTGGATGTTTACATGCTACTAATTCTGATATTAATGATTTGGATGTTGCTACATCTATTTGCTATGCTTTTGTATGCAAAGAGGTATTATTTTCATTCAAGGACATGCCTCCCTCTTTGCCTCCTGCTGTCATTAATATTTTGCAGGAGTTCGCTGACGTCTTTCCACAAGACGTGCCATCGGGATTACCACCTATTCGCGGTATTGAGCATCATATTGACTTAATTCCCGGTGCATCACTACCCAACCGTGCGCCATACCGTACCAATCCAGAGGAGAGGAAGGAGATTATGCGTCACGTACATGAGCTGCTTGACAAAGGTTATATACGCGAATCCCTTAGTCCTTGTGTTGTTCCTATTATTCTAGTACCTAAAAAGGATGGTACATCGCGCATGTGTGTGGATTCTAGAGGCATTAATAATATTACTATTCGTTATCGTCATCCTATTCCTAGGCTAGAAGATATGCTTGATGAATTAAGTGGCTCTACAATTTTCTCCAAAGTTGATTTGCGTAGTGGATACCATAAAATTCGTATGAAATTGGGAGATGAATGGAAAACAACATTTAAGACTAAGTTTGGATTGTATGAGTGGTTAGTCATGCCTTTTGGGTTTACTAATGCACCTAGCACTTTCATGAGGTTAATGAATGAGGTTTTACGTGCTTTCATTGGACGATTTGTGGTAGTCTATTTAATGATATATTGATTTATAGTACATCTTTGGAGGAATATTTGGAACATTTACGTGTTGTTTTTATTGCTCTACGTGATGCATGTTTGTTTGGTAACCTTGGGAAGTGCACCTTTTGCACCGATCGAGTGTCTTATCTTGGCTATGTTGTTACTCCATAGGGAATTGAAGTTGATAAAGCCAACATTGAAGCTATTGAGAGTTGGCCGCAGCCCAAAACGGTCACACAAGTGAGGAGTTTTCTTGGCCTCGGTGGTTTCTATAGGCGTTTTGTGAGAGATTTCAGCACCATTGCTGCGCCTCTCAATGAGCTTAGAAAGAAGGGCGTGCCTTTTGCTTGGGGTACCGCACAGGAAGAAGCCTTCGCTGTCTTGAAAGATAAGTTAACACATGCTCCTTTACTCCAACTTCCTGATTTTAAAAAGACTTTCGAGATTGAATGTGATACTAGTGGAATTGGGTCAGGAGGTGTGTTATTACAAGATGGTAAACCTGTTGCGTACTTTTCTGAAAAATTGAGTGGGCCTAGTCTGCTTATGATAAGGATTTATATGCTCTTGTTCAGACTTTGGCAACATGGCAACTGATAAGGATTTATATTTATGGCCCAAAGAATTTGTTATACATTCCGATCATGAATCTTTGAAACATATTAAAAGTCAAGCAAAACTGAACCGTAGACATGCTAAATGGGTTGAATTCATTGAGACTTTCCCTTATGTCATTAAACACAAGAAGGGTAAAGAAAATGTTATTGCTGATGCATTGTCTCGTCGTTATACTATGCTTTCACAACTTGACTTTAAAATATTTGGTTTGGAGACCATCAAAGATCCATATGTGCATGATGCTGAATTTACAGATGTGTTGCAAAATTGTAAAGAAGGGAGACCATGGAACAAGTTCGTTATTAATGATGAATTTGTGTTCCGTGCTAACAAGCTATGCATTCCAGCTAGCTCTGTTCGTCTTTTGTTGTTACAGGAGATGCAGAGAGGAGGATTAATGGGACACTTTGGCATGAAGAAGACGGAGGACGTACTTTCTACACATTTGTTTTGGCCAAAGATGAGACGGGATGTTGAGCGTTTTGTTGCTCGCTGCACTACATGTCAAAAAGCTAAGTCACGACTCAATCCTCATGGTTATATATGCCTTTGCTTGTACCTAGTGTTCCTTGGGAGGATATATCTATGGACTTTGTTTTAGGTTTACCTCGAACAAAGAAGGGGAGGGATAGCATATTTATTGTCATGGATAGATTTTCCAAAATGGGACACTTTATACCATGTCATAAAAGTGATGATGTTGCTGATGTTGCTGATTTGTTCTTTTGTGAAATTATTCGGTTGCATGGTGTGCCAAATACAATTGTTTTAGATCATGATGCTAAATTTCTTAGCCACTTTTGGAGATGTTTATGGGCTAAGTTGGGGACTAAACTTCTTTGTAGTACTACATTGTCTACTATGATTAGGGCTATTTTGAAGAATAAACTGAAAATATGGGAAGAATGCTTGCCTGATTGAATTTGCTTATAATCGTTCGCTACATTCTACCACTAAGATGTGCCCTTTTGAAGTTGTGTATGGTTTCTTACCTCGTGCACCTATTAATTTTGATGCTAAAGAATGTGCTGAATTGATATTAAAGATGCATGAGTTAACGAAGGAAACCATTGAGCATATGAATGCTAAATACAAAATTGCTAGAGATAAGGGTAGAAAACATGTTGTCCTTGCACCTGGGGATCTTGTTTTGTTACATTTGCGTAAGGATAGATTTCCTGATTTGCGCAAGTCAAAGCTAATGCCACGTGCCGATGGTCCTTTCAAGGTGTTAGAGAAAATAAATGATAATGCATATAAACTTGAGCTGCCTGCAGAGTTTGGGGTTGGCCCCACTTTTAACATTGCAGATTTGAAGCCTTATTTGGGTGAGGAAGATGAGCTTCCGTCTAGTACGACTTCAGTTCAAGAAAGGGAGGATGATGAGGACATCCCTACTAATGTTACACCGACAACCCCGGATGCTATACATACAGAACCAATTAGTAGAGTTAGCGCACGTCATTTGAATTACTTGGTACTTTCGTTTCTTGGAAATCCTTCTAATGTTCATGAACGTATGATGCTGCCTAAATTCGATACTTTTGTTTTACTTATGAATGAAGGACCTACCATGGACAAGAAGGATTACGGGATCAAGCATGGAGAAGAAGGTGCGCGCGCGGGAAAGAACAATGGAGTTTCCAGTGATGATTTTCGCACTTTGAAGCCACCATAATGGGAGCGAGAAGCCTTGGACGAAATATGCATGATGCCACTTTATAAAATTCGTCCGTAGGCTAATACAGGTGCTGCGCCACCTTATTTTTGGGCCAGGCTCATGAAATTTCGAAATACCATATTATAGGCTGTTTTTAGCGTCTGTATGTATGGGGAAACTAGGTTAGGGTCGGTTTCGGACCCCTCCTCCGAGGGACCACGAAATTCCCCTCTATTCCCCCATATATACACCCCTTAGGTTGTCGTTTGTGTTCCACAACCAGGCAAAGGCGTCACAGAACCCCACTTCTGTCAATAAAGCTTTCCTCTTATATTCGCAATATCCAGATTGCAATCTTAGTTACTTGCTTGTTCGTCGTTTGCGTGCAGGAAATAGACCCTCGTGTTCAGGTTGATCGTGCTCTGGCATGGTCAATAACCTCTCGAAGTTGGTTTAGCGATTGCTAAGGCGCGACGTCATCACACGTTCGTAGTCAGATAATCAAAGTCTACTCCACCAAAAACGATAGCCACCATCTCATCGAAACACAGGGACAACTTCGCCTCTATCAGGTGGTGTGTCACAAATCCTCCAACCGAATCTCAAATTCTTACCAGTTCTTACCCAGCAGCAGGCGGTGATCGGCAACCGTCGTAGTCAAAACTGTCAAAGCTTGGATAGAGCGATTGCCAGGTGGTGTCAAACACACGACTTTTTTAGGGCATAGACGGCCTTTTATGGGCCAGATATTTCCCGCGTGCGTGCTCACGTGTGTGTGTGTGTGCGTGTGCAAAATCTTCCAGGTCGTGAAAATTAGAAGTTCTATCATCTCGTTTTCCCAATACCTTTCCAGCACCTATGAAAATTAGTAAATCCGAGCACATCGTGACTCACGTTGATAGTCTCGTTGAATACCCTCTATAGGGTGAATTTTAACTTTCCTCTGTTCATTGTTTCTTCTCTAATGTGAGCCTAACACCATGTTGTATCCAATCCATGGTCGAGGCGTATAGTTCTGAAGACCATACAGATGGGTTGGCCCATGGGATTTCGAGCTGTAACTGCAAAATCATTCGTTTTTTCCATCTTGCGGTCCATTTTTCAAGGCATAGACGGCCTTTTTTGTTCTAGATATTTCCCGTGTGCGCTCTCGGGTGTGTGTGTGTGTGTGTGTGTTGTGTTTGCAATATCTTCCAGGTCGTGAAACTTAGAAGTTTTATCATCTCGTTTTCCCCCTACCTTTCCAACAACTATGAAAATTAGTAAATCGGAACACGTCGTGACTCACGTTAATAGTCTCATTGAATACCCTCTATTGGGTGAATTTTGTCTTTCCTCTGTTCATTGTTTCTTCTGTAATGTGAGTCTAACACCATGTTGTATCCAATCCATGGTCGAGGCACAAAGTTCTAAAGACCATACGGACGGGTTGGCCCATGGGATTACGAGATATAACTCGAAATAATTCGTTTTTTCCATCTTGCGATATGTTTTTCAAGGCATAGACGACCTTTTATGGGCTAGATATTTCCCGCGTGCCTGCTCGCGCGCGTGTGTGTGTGCATGTGCAAAATCTTCCAAGATATGAAAATAGGAAGTTCTATCATCTCGTTTTCCCGATACCTTTCCAGCACCTATGAAAATTAGTACATCGGAGCTCGTCGTGACTCACGTTGATAGTATCGTTGTATACCCTTTATAGGGTGAATTCTAACTTTCCTCTGTTCATTGTTTCTTCTCTAATGTGAGCCTAACACCATGTTGTATCCAATACATGGTCGAGGCGCATAGTTCTGAAGAACATACAGATGGGTTGGCCCATGGGATTTCGAGCGATAACTGCAAAATCATTCGTTTTTTCCATCTTGCAATCCGTTTTTCAGGGCATAGACGACCTTTTTTGTGCTAGATATTTCCCGCGTGTGCTCTCGGGTGTGTGTGTTGCATGTGCAAAATCTTCCAGGTCATGAAAATTAGAAGTTCTATCATCTCATTTTCCCACTACCTTTCCAACAACTATGAAAATTAGTAAATCGGAACACGTCATGACTCACGTTGATAGTTTCATTGAATACCCTCTATTGGGTGAATTTTGTCTTTCCTCTATTCATTAATTCTTCTGTAATGTGAGTCTAACACCATGTTGTTTCCAATCCATATTCGAGGCGCAAAGTTCTAAAGACCATACAGACGGGTTGGCCCATGGGATTATGAGATATAACTCGAAATCATTCGTTTTTTCCATCTTGCGATCCATTTTTCAAGGCATAGACGGCCTTTTATGGGCTAGATATTTCCCGTGTGCCTGCTCGTGTGTGTCTCTGCATGTGCAAAATCTTCCAGGACATGAAAATAAGAAGTTCTATCATCTCATTTTCCCGATACCTTTTCAGCATCTATGAAAATTAGTAAATCGGACCTCGTCCCGACTCACATTGATAGTCTCGTTGAATACCCTTTATAAGGTGAATTTTGACTTTCCTCTGTTCATTGTTTCTGCTCTACTGTGAGCCTAACACCATGTTGTATCCAATCCGTGGTCGAGGCGCATAGTTCTGAAGACCATACAGGTGGGTTGGCCCATGGGATTTCCTGCTGTAACTGCGAAATCATTCGTTAGTTCCATCTTGCGATCCATTTTTCGGGCATAGACGGCCTTTTATGGGCAAGATATTTCTCGCGTGCATGTGCAAAATCTTCCAGGTTGTGAAAATTAGAAGTTCTATCATCTCATTTTCCAGATACCTTTCTACCACCTATGAAAATTAGTAAATCGGAGCTCATCCCGACTCACGTTGATAGTCTCGTTGAATACCCTCTATAAGGTGAATTTTGACTTTCCTCTATTCATTGTTTCTGCTCTAATGTGAGCCTAACACCATGTTGTATCCAATCCATGGTCGAGGCGCATTGCTCTGAAGACCATACAGATGGGTTGGCCCATGGGATTTCGAGCTATAACTGCGAAATCATTCATTTTTTTTCATCTTGCGATCCGTTTTTCAGGGCATAGATGTCCTTTTATGGGCTAGATATTTCCCGTGTGCGCTCTCGGGTGTGTGTACGTGTGCAAAATCTTGCAGGTCATGAAAATTATTAAGATCTATCATCTCGTTTTCCCGCTACCATTCCAAGACCTATGAAAATTAGTAAATCGGAACACGTCGTGACTCAGTTTGATAGTCTTGTTGAATACCCTCTATAGGGTGAATTTTGTCTTTCCACGTATCATTGTTTCTTATCTAATGTGAGTCTAACACCATGTTGTATCCAAGCCATGGTCGAGGCGCATAGTTTTGAAGACCATACAAATGGGTTGGCCCATGGGATTTCGAGATGTAACTACGAAACCATATGTTGTTTTCCATCTCGCGATCCGTTTTAAACGGCATAGACAACCTTTTATGGGCTAGATATTTACCGCGTGCGTGTTCGCACGCGCGCGCGTGTGTGTGTGTGCAAAATCTTCCTGGTCATGAATATTTGAAGTTCTATCATCTCGCTTTCCCGATACCTTTCCAGCACCTACGAAAATTAGTAAATCGGAGCTCGTCCTGACTCACTCTGATAGTCTCGTTGAATACCCTCTATTGGGTGAATTTTGTCTTTCCACTATTCATTGTTTCTTCTCTAATGTGAGTCTAACAACATGTTGTATCCAATCCATAGTTGAGGCGCATAGTTCTGAAGACCATACATATGGGTTGGCCCATGGGATTTCGAGCTGTAACTGCGAAATCATACATTTTTTTCCATCTTGCGATCCGTTTCTCACGGCATAGACAGCCTTTTGTGGGCTAAATATTTCTCGCGTGTGTGTTCGCGCGTGTGTGTGTGCGTGTGTAAAATGTTCCAGGTCGTGAAAATTAGAAGTTGTATCATCTCGGTTTCCCGCTACCATTCCAACACCTTTGAAAATTAGTAAATCGGAGCTCGTCATGACTCACTATGATAGTCTCGTTGAATACCCTCCATAGGGTGAATTTTGTCTTTCCATCGTTCATTGTTTCTTGTCTAATGTGAGCCTAACACCATGTTGTATCCAATCCATGGTCGAGGCGCATAGTTCAGAAGACCATACATGGGTTGGCCCTTGAGATTTCGAGCTGTAACTGCGAAATCATAGGTTTTTTCCATCTTGTGATCTTTTTTTCAAGGCATAGACGGCCTTTTATGGGCCAGATATTTCCCGCGTGCGTCCTCGCGCGTGTGTGTGTGCGTGTACAAAATCTTCCAGGTCGTGAAAATTAGAAGTTATATCATCTCGTTTTCCCAATACCTTTCGAGCACCGATGAAAATCGGAGCTCGCCCTGACTCACGTTGATAGTCTCGTTGAATACCCATTATAGGGTGAATTTTGACTTTCCTCTCTTCATTGTTTCTTCTTAATGTGAGCCTAACACCATGTTGTATCCAAACCATGTTCGAGTCGCATTGTTTTCAAGACCATGCAGATGGGTTGGCCCTTGAGATTTCCAGCTATAACTACGAAATCATACGTTTTTCCATCTTGTGATCTGTTTTTCAGGGCATAGACGGCCTTTTATGGGCTAGATAATTCTCGCGTGCTTGCTCACACGTGTGCGTGTGCGTGTGTGAAAATTAGAAGTTATATGATCTCGTTTTCCCAATACCTTTCAAGCACCTACGAAAATTAGTAAATCGGAGCTCGTCCTCTCTCACGTTGATAGTTTCGTTGAATACCCTATGTAAGGTGAATTTTGACTTTCCTCTGTTCATTGTGTCTTCTCTAATGTGATCCTAACACCATGTTGTATCCAATCCATGGTCGAGGAGTGTAGTTCTGTAGACCATACAGATGGGTTGGCCCATGGGATTTCGAGCTGTAACTGCGAAATCATTCCTATTTTTTCAATCTGGCAGGTCGTGAAAATTATTAAGTTCTATCATCTCGTTTTCCCGCTACCATTCCAACACCTATGAAAATTAGTAAATCGGAACATGTCGTGACTCAGTTTGATAATCTTGTTGAATACAAACTATAGGGTGAATTTTGTCTTTCCACTGTTCATTGTTTCTTCTCTAATGTGAGTCTAACACCATTTTGTATCCGATCCATGGTCGAGGCGCATAGTTCTGAAGACCATACATATGGGTTGGCCCATGGGATTTCGAGCTATAAATGCGAAATCATATGTTTTTTTCCATCTCGCGATCCGTTTCTCACGGCATAGACAGCCTTTTATGGGCTAGATATTTCCCGCGTGCGTGTTCGCATGTGTGTGTGCGTGTGTAAAATGTTCCAGGTCGTGAAAATTAGAAGGTCTATCATCTCGGTTTCCCACTACCATTCCAGCACCTTTGAAAATTAGTAAATCGGAAGACGTCGTGACTCATTATGATAGTCTCGTTGAATACCCTCTATAGGGTGAATTTTGTCTTTCCATCGTTCATTGTTTCTTCTCCAATGTGAGTCTAACACCATGTTGTATCCAATCCATGGTCGAGGCGCATAGTTCTGAAGACCATATAGATGGGTTGGCACATGGGATTTCGAGCTTTAACTGCGAAATCATACGTTTTTTTTCCATCTCGCGATCCGGTTTTCAGGACCTAGATAGCCTCTTATGGGCTAGATATTTCCCGCGTGCGTGGTCGCGTGTGTGTGTGCGTGTGCAAAATCTTCTAGGTCATGAAAATTAGAAGTTCTATCATCTCGTTTTCCCGATACCTTTCAAGCAGCTATGAAAATTAGTAAATCATAGCTCGTCCTGACTCACATTGATAATCTCGTTGAATACCCTCTATAGGGTGAATTTTGGCTTTCCTCTATTCATTGTTTCTTCTCTAATGTGATCCTAACACCATGTTGTATCCAATCTATAGTCGAGGTGCATAGTTCTGAAGACCATACAAATGGGTTGGCCCTTTAGATTTCGAGCTGTAACTACGAAATCATACATTTTTTCCATCTTGCGATCCGTTTTTCACGGCATAGACAGCCTTTTATGGGCTAGATATTTCCCGCGTGCGTGTTCACGTGTGTGTGTGCCAGTGCAAAATCTTCCAGGTCGTGAAAATTAGAAGTTCTATCATCTCATTTTCCCGCTACCTTTCCAGCGCCTATGAAAATTAGTAAATCGGAGCTCGTCCCGACTCACGTTGATAGTCTTGTTGAATACACTCTATAAGGTGAATTTTGACTTTCCTCTATTCATTGTTACTTCTCTAATGTGAGCCTAACACCATGTTGTGTCCAATCCATGGTCAAGGCGCATAGTTCTGAAGACCATACGGATGGGTTGGCCCATGGGATTTCGAGCTGTAACTGCGAAATCATAATTTTTGTATGTCCTCTCTAATGTGAGCCTAACTCCATGTTGTATCCAATCCATGGTGTGATAGAGGGAAGGGTCCCTATCTTTGGATGAGATGGTGGCTATCGTTTTTGGTGGAGTAGACTTTGACGATCCGACTACGAACGTGTGTAGACGTCGCGCCTTAGCAATCGCTATACCAACTCCGAGAGGTTATTGACCACGTCGGAGCATGATCAACCTGACCACGAGGGTCTATTTCCTGCACGCAAACGAAGAACAAGCAAGAAACTAAGGTTGCAATCTGGATATTGCGAATATAAGAGGAAAGCTTTATTGATGAAGTGGGGTTTTGTGACGCCTTTGTATGGTCGTGGAACACAAACGAAGAACGCGAAGTTGCAGCTAAGGCGAACTTGTAATCTAAACAAAACCCAAACCTAAAAAAACGCCCTAAGGGTTGTATATATGGGGGAATAGAGGGGAATTTCGTGGCCCCTTGGAGGAGGGATCCGAAACCGACCCTAACACAGTTTCCCCATACATACGGACTCTAAAAACAGCATATAAGATGGTATTTCGAAATTACATGGGCCTGGCCCAAAAATAAGGTGGCGCAGCACCTATATTAGCCTAGGGACGAATTTTATAAAGTGACATCATGCATATTTCGTCCAAGGCTTCTTGCTCCCATTAGGGTGGCTTCAAAGTGCGAAAATCATCACTGGAAGCTCCATTGTTCTTTTCCGCGCGCGCACCTTCTTGTCCATGCTTGATCCCGCTCCAATGGTCATCCTTCTTGTCCATGCCAGGTCCTTCATTCACAAGTAAAACAAAAGTATCTAATTTAGGCAGCATCATATGTTCATGCACATTAGAAGGATTTGCAAGAAACGAAAGTACCTGCTAATTCAATTGACGTGCGTGAGCTCTAGTAATTGGTCCTGTATGTATAACAGTCGGAGTTGTGGGTGTAGCATTAGTAGGGATTTCCTCATCATGGTGGAGGCTCAAAGTTCTAAAGACCATAAGGATGGGTTGCCTCATGGGATTACGAGATGTAACTACAAAATCATTCATTTGTTCCTTCTTGCGATCCGTTTTTCAGGGCATAGACAACCTTCTATGGGACAGATATTTCCCGCGTGCATGCCCGCGTGTGTGTGTGCGTGCGCAAAATCTTCCAGGTCATGAAAATATGAAGTTCTATCATCTTGTTTTCTTCATACCTTTCCAACAGCTATGAAAATTACTAAATTGAAGCTCGTCCTGACTGACGTTGATAGTCTCATTGAATACCCTCTATAAGGTGAATTTTAACTTTCCTCTGTTCATTGTTTCTTCCTTAATGTGAGCCTAACACCATGTTGTATCCAAACCATGTTCGAGGCGCATAGTTATGAAGACCATACAAATGAGTTGGCCCTTGGGATTTCGAGCTGTAACTGCGAAATCATTCATTTTCTTCCATCTTGCGATCCGTTTTTCACGGCATAGACGACCTTTTATGGGCTAGATATTTCCCGCGTGCGCTCTTGGGTGTGTATGTGCGTGTTCAAAACTTCCAGGTCGTTAAAATTAGAAGTTCTATCATCTCGTTTTCCCGCTACCTTTCCAACACCTATGAAAATCAGTAAATCGGAACACGTCGTGACTCGCATTGATAGTCTCGTTGAATACCCTCTATAGGGTGAATTTTGCCTTTCCTCTGTTCATTGTTTCTTCTCTAATGTGAGTCTAACACCATGTTGTATCCAATCCATGGTCGAGGCGCATAGTTCTGAAGACCATACAGATGGGTTGGCCCATGGGATTTTGAGCTATAACTGTGAAATCATACGTTTTTTATCTCGAGAACCGTTTTTCAGGGCGTAAACAGCCTTTTATGGGCAAGATATTTCCCACGTGCGTGCTTGCGTGTGTGTGTGCGTGTGCAAAATCTTCCTTGTCATGAAAATTAGAAGTTCTATCATCTCGTTTTCCCGATACCTTTCCAGGACCTATGAAAATTAGTAAATCGGAGCTCGTCCTGACACACATTGATAGTCTCGTTGAATACCCTCTATAGGGTTAATTTTCACTTTCCTCTGTTCATTGTTTCTTATCTAATGTGAGCGTAAGACCATGTTGTATCTAATCCATGGTCGAGGCGCATAGTTCTGACGACCATACAGATGGGTTGACCCGTGGGATTTCGAGCTGTAACTACGAAATAATTCGTTTTTTCCATCTTGCGATCCGTTTTTCATGGCATAGACGGCCTATTGTGGGCTAGGTATTTCCCGCGTGCGTTCTTGGGTGTATGTGTGTGTGTGCGTGTGCAAAATCTTCCAGGTCATGAAAATTAGAAGTTTTATCATCTCGTTTCTCGATACCATTCCAGCACCTATGAAAATTAGTAAATCGGGTGTATGTGTGTGTGTTTGTGTGCAAAATCTTCTAGGTCATGAAAATAAGAAGTTCTATCTTCTCGTTTTCCCGATACCTCTGCAACACCTATGAATACTAGTAAATCGGAGCTAATCCTGACTCACATTGATAGTCTCGTTGAATACCCTCTATAGGGTGAATTTTGTCTTTCCTTTGTTCATTGTTTCTTCTCTAATGTGAGCCTAAGACCATGTTGTATCCAATCCATGGTCAAGGCACATAGTTTCGAAGACCATACAGATGGATTGGCCCATGGGATTTCGAGCTGTAATTGCGAATCATACGTTTTTTCCATCTTGCGATCTGTTTTTCAACGTATAGACGACCTTTTATGGGCTAGATATTTCCCGCGTGCGTGCTAAGGTGTGTGTGTGCGTTTGCAAAATCTTCCAGCTCGTGAAAATTAGAAGTTAGGCTCATCTCGTTTTCCCGATACCTTTGCAACGCCTATGAAAACTAGTAAATCGGAGCTCATTGTGACTCACGTTGATAGTCTCGTTGAATACCCTCTATAGGGTGAATTTTGTATTTCCTGTGTTCATTGTTACTTCTCTAATGTGAGCCTAACACCATGTTTTATCCAATGCATGGTCAAGGCACATAGTTCCTAAGACCATACCAATGGATTGGCCTATGGGATTTCGAGCTGTAATTGCGAAATCATACATTTTTTCCATCTTGCGATCTGTTTTTCAACTCATAGACGACCTTTTTGGGGCTAGATATTTCCCGCGTGCATGCTCGGGTGTGTGTGTGTGCATGTGCAAAATCTTCTAGATCGTGAAAATTAGAAGTTATATCATCTCGTTTTCCCGTTACCTTTCCAACACCTATGAAAATTAGTAAATCGTACCTCGTCCTGACTCGCGTTGATAGTCTCGTTGAGTACCCTCTATAGGGTGAATTTTGACTTTCCTTTGTTCATTGTTTCTTCTCTAATGTGAGCCTAAGACCATGTTGTATCTAATCCATGGTCAAGGCGCGTAGTTCTGAATACCATACATATGGGTTGACCCATGGGATTTCGAGCTGTAACTGCGAAATCATTCGTTTTTCCATCTTGCGATCCGTGGTCGAGGCGCAAAGTTCTAAAGACCATACGGATGGGTTGGCCCATGAGATTACGAGATTTAACTGCGAAATCATTCGTTTTTTCCATCTTGCGATCCGTTTTCAGGGCATAGACGACCTTTTATGGGCTAGATATTTCCCGCATGCATGCTCGCGTGTATGTGTGCGTGTGAAAAATCTTTCAGGTTGTGAAAAGTAGAAGTTCTATCATCTCGTTTTCCCGATACCTTTCCAGCACCTGTGAAAATTAGTAAATCGGAGCTCGTCCTAACTCACGTTGATAGTCTCGTTGAATACCCTATATAAGGTGAATTTTGACTTTCCTCTGTTCATTGTTTCTACTCTAATGTGAGCCTAACACCATGTTGTACCCAATCCATGGTCGAGGTGCATAGTTCTGAAGACCATACAGATGGGTGGGCCCATGGGATTTCGAGTTGTAACCGCGAAATCATACGTTTTTTCCATCTTGTGATATGTTTTTCCGGGCATAGATGACCTTTTATGGGCTAAATATTTCCTGCATGCGTGCTCACATGTGTGTGTGTGTGTGCAAAATCTTCAAGGTCGTGAAAATTAGAAGTTCTATCATCTCGTTTTCTCGATACCTTTCCAACACCTATGAAAATTAGTAAATCGGAGCTCGTCCTGACTCACGTTGATAGTCTCGTTGAATACCCTCTATAAGGTGAATTTTGACTTTCCTCTGTTCATTGTTTCTTCTCTAATGTGAGCCTAACACCATGTTGTATCCAATCCATGGTCGAGGCACATAGTTCTGAAGACCATACAGATGGGTTGGACCATGGGCTTTCGAGCTGTAACTACGAAATCATTCGTTTTTTTCCATCTTGCGATCCGTTTTAGGGCATAGATGACCTTCTTTGGGCTAGATATTTCCCGCGTGCGCTCTCGTGCGTGTGTGTGGCGTGTGCAAATCTTCCAAGTCGTGAAAATTAGAAGTTCTATCATCTCGTTTTCCCACTACCTTTCCAACACATATGAAAATTAGTAAATCGGAATACGTCGTAACTCACGTTGATAGTCTCGTTGAATACCCTCTATAGGGTGAATTTTGTCTTTCCTCTGTTCATTGTTTCTTCTCTACTGTGAGTCTAACAACCTGTTGTATCCAATCCATAGGAGAGGCGCACAGTTCTGAAGACCATACAGATCGGTTGGCCCATGGGATTTCGAGCTGTAACTGCGAAATCATACATTTTTTCCATCTTGCGATCCGTTTTCAGGGCATAGTCGGCCCTTTATGGCCAATATATTTCCCGCGTGTGTGCTCATGTGTGTGTGTGTGTGCAAAATCTTCCATGTCAAGAAAATAAGAAGTTGTATTATCTCGTTTTCCCGATACCTTTCCAACACCTATGAAAACTAGTAAATTGGAGCTCGTCTTGACTCACGTTGATAGTCTCGTTGAATACCCGCTATAGGGTGGATTTTGTCTTTCCTCTGTTCATTGTTTCTTCTCTAATGTGAGCCTAACACCATGTTGTATCCAATCCATGGTCGAGGCACATAGTTCCGAAGACCATACAGATGGATTGGCCCATGGGATTTCGAGCTGTAATTGTGAAATCATACGTTTTTCCATCCTCCGATCTGTTTTCAACGCATAGACGTCCTTTTATGGGCTAGATATTTACCGCGTGTGTGCTCGGGTTTGTGTGTGCGTGTGCAAAATATTCTAGGTCGTGAAAATTATAAGTTCTATCGTCTGGTTTTCCTGATACCTTTCCAGAACCTATCAAATTAGTACACCGGACCTCGTCCTGACTCACGTTGATAGTCTAGTTGAATACCCTCTACAGGGTGAAATTTGACTTTCCTCTGTTCATTCTTTCTTCTATAATGTGAGCGTAACACCATGTTGTATCCAATCTATGGTCAAGGCGCATAGTTTTCAAGACCATACAATGGGTTGGCCTTTGGGATTTCGAGCTGTAACTGCGGAATCATACGTTTTTTCCATCTCGTGATGTGTTTTTAGGGCCTAGACGGCCTTTTATCGGCCAGATATTTCCTACGCGCATGCTCGCGTGTGTGTGTGCGTGTGCAAAATCTTCCAGGTTGTGAAAATTAGAAGTTCTATCATCTCGTTTTCCCGATACTTTTCGAGAACCTATGAAAATTAGTAAATTGGAGCTCGTCGTGACTCACGTTGATAGTCTCGTTGAATACCCTCTATAAGGTGAATTTTGACTATCCTCTGTTCATTGTTTCTTATCTAATGTGAGCCTAACACTATGTTGTATCCAATCCATGGTCGAGGTGTATAGTTCTGAAGACCATACAGATGGGTTGGCCCATGGGATTTCGAGTTGTAATTGCGAAATCATTCATTTTTTCTTCTTGCGATCTGTTTTTCAGGGCATAGACGGCCTTTTTTGGGGTAGATATTTCAGTAAATCGGAACCCGTCATGACTCATGATGATAGTCTCGTTGAATACCCTTTATAGGGTGAATTTTATCTTTCCTCTGTTCATTGTTTCTTCTCTAATGTGAGTCTAACACCATGTTGTATCCAATCCATGGTCGAGGCGCAAAGTTCTAAAGACCATACAAATGGCTTGGCCCATGGGATTACGAGATGTAACTGCGAAATCATTCGTTTTTTCCATCTTGCGATCCATTTTTCAGGGCATAGACGGCCATTTATGGGCTAGTTATTTCCTGCGTGCCTGCTCGTGTGTTTGTGTGTGTGCGTGTGCGTTTGCAAAATCTTCCAAGACATGAAAATAAGAAGTTCTATCATCTCTTTTTTCCGACACCTTTCCAACACCTATGAAAATTAGTAAATCGGAGCTCGTCCTTACTCACGTCGATAGTCCCGTTAAAGACCCTCTATAGGGAGAATTTTGTCTTTCCTCTGTGCATTGTTTCTTCTCTAATGTGAGCCTAACACCATGTTGTATTCAATCCATGGTCGAGGCACATAATTCAGAAGACCATACAAATGGGTTGGCCCATGGGATTTCGAGATCTAACTCCGAAATCAAACGTTTTTTTCCATCTTGCGATCCATTTTTCTGGCCATAGGCGGCCTTTTATGGGTTAGATATTTCCCGCGTGCATGCTCGTGTGTGTGTGTGCGTGTGCAAAATCTTCCAGGTCATGAAAATTAGAAGTTATATCATATCATTTTCCCGATACCTTTCCAGCACCTATGAAAATTAGTCAATCGAAGCTTGTCCTGACTCACATTCATAGTCTCGTTGAATACCCTCTAAAGGGTGAATTTCGTCTTTCCTCTGTTCATTGTTTCTTCTCTAATGTGAGTCTAACACCATGTTGTATCCAATCCATGGTCGGGGCGCAATGTTTTAAAGCCCATACGGATGGGTTGGCCCATGGGATTATGAGATGCAACTCCAAAATCATTCGTTTTTTCCATCTTGCGATCTGCTTTCAGGGCAAAGATGGCCTTTTATGTGCTAGATATTTCCCGCGTGCATGCTCGCATGTGTGTGTATACAAAATATTCCAGGTCAGGAAAATAAGAAGTTCTATCATCTCATTTTCCCGATACCTTTTCAACACCTATGAATATTAGTAAATCGTAGCTCGTCTTGACTCACGTTGATAGTCTCCTTGAATACCCTCTATAGGGTGAATTTTGTCTTTCCTCTGTTGATTGTTTCTTCTCTAATGTGATCCTAACACCATGTTGTATCCACTCCATGGTTCATGTGCATAGTTCTGAAGACCATACAGATGGGTTGGCCCATGCGATTCCGAGTTGTAACTGCGAAATCATACATTTTTTTTGTCTTTCAATCCGTTTTTCATGGCATAGACGGCCTTTTATGGGCTAGAAATTTCCCGCGTGCGTGCTCGCGCGTGTGTGTGCGTGTGCAAAATCTTCCAGGTCATGAAAATTAGAAGTTCTATCATCTCGTTTTCCCGATACCTTTCAGCACCTATGAAAATTAGTAAATCGGAGCTCATCCTGACTCACGTTGATAGACTCGTTGAATACCCTCTATAGGGTGAATTTTGACTTTCCTCTATTCATTGTTTCTTCTCTAATGTGAGCCTAACACCTTGTTGTATCCAATCCATGGTCGAGGTGCATAGTCCTGAAGACCATACAGATGGGTTGACACATGGGATTTCGAGCTGTAACTGTGAAATTATTCGTTTTTCCATCTTGCAATCCGTTTTACACGGCATAGACGACCTTTTATGGGCTAGATATTTCCCACGTGCGTTCTTGGGTGTGTGTGTGCGTGTGAGAAATCTTCCAGATTGTGAAAATTAGAAGGTCTATCATCTGGTTTTCCCGCTACCTTTCCAACACCTATGAAAATTAGTAAATCGGAACACGTCGTGACTCACGTCGATAGTCTCATTGAATATCCACTATTGGGTGAATTTTATCTTTCCTCTATTCATTGTTTCTTCTGTAATCTGTGTTTTAAACCATGTTATATCCAATCCATGGTCGAGGCACAAAGTTCTAAAGACCATACGGACGGGTTGGCCCATGGGATTACGAGATATAACTCGGAATCATTCGTTTTTTCCATCTTGCTATATATTTTTCAAGGCATAAACGGCCTTTTATGGGCTAGACATTTCTCGCGCGCCTGCTCGCGTGTGTGTGTGCGTGTGTAAAATCTTCCATGACATGAAAGTAAGAAGTTCTATCATCTCGTTTTCCCGATACCTTTCCAGCACCTATGAAAATTAGTAAATCGGAGCTCGTCCTCACTCACGTTGATTGTCTCGTTGAATACCTCTATAGGGTGAATTTGAACTTTCCTCTGTTCATTGTTTCTTCTCTAATTTGAGCCTAACACCATGTTGTATCCAATCCATGGTCGAGCCGCATAGTTCTGAAGACCATACAGATGGGTGGGCCCATGGGATTTTGAGCTGTAACTGCGAAATCATACATTTTTCCCATCTTGCGATTTGTTTTTCAGGGCATAGATGACCTTTTATGGGCTAGATATTTCCCGCGTGTGTGCTCGTGCACGCGCGCGCGCGTGTGTGTGTGTGCAAAATGTTCCAGGTCATGTAAAAGAAATGTTCTATCATCTCGTTTTCCCGATACCTTTCCAACACCTATGAAAATTAGTAAATCGGAGCTCGTCCTGACTCACGTTGATAGTCTCATTGAATAACCTCTATAGGGAGAATTTTGACTTTCCTCTGTTTATTGTTTCTTATCTAATGTGAGCCTAACACCATGTTTATCCAATCCTTGGTCGAGGTGCATAGTTCTGAAGACCATACATATTGGTTGGCCCATGGGATTTCGAGCTGTAACTGCAAAATCATTCATTTTTTCCATCTTGCGATTCGTTTATTAGGGCATCGACTGGCTTTTTTGTGCTTGATATTTCCTGTGTGCGCTCTCGGGTGTGTGTGTTGCGTGTGCAAAATATTCCAGGTCATGAAAATTGGAAGTTCTATCTTCTCGTTTTCCCACTACCTTTCCAACACCTATGAAAATTAGTAAATCGGAACACGTAGTGACTCACGTTGATAGTCTCATTGAATACCCTCTATAGGGTGAATTTTTTCTTTCCTTTGTTCATTGTTTCTTCTTTAATGTGTGTCTAACACCATGTTGTATCCAATCCATGGTCGAGGCGCAAAGTTCTAAAGACTATATGGATGGGTTGGCCCATGGGATTACGAGATATAACTCGAAAACATTCGTTTTCTCCATCTTGTGATCCGTTTTTCAAGGCATAGACGGCCTTTTATGGGCTAGATATTTCGCGCGTGCCTGCTCGCGCGCGCGTGTGTGCATGTGCAAAATCTTCCAGGACATGAAAATAAGAAGTTCTATCATCTTGTTTTCCTGATACCTTTCCAGCACCTATGAAAATTAGTAAATAGGAGCTCGACCTGAGTCACGTTGATAGTCTCGTTGAATACCCACTATAGGGTGAATTTTAACTTTCCTTTGTTCATTGTTTCTTCTCTAATATGAGCCTAACACCATGTTGTATCCAATCCATGGTCGAGACGCATAGTTCCGAAGACCATACAGATGGGTTGGCCCATGGGATTTCGAGCTGTAACTGCAAAATCATTCATTTTTTTCCTTCTTGCGATCCGTTTTTAGGGCATAGACAGCCTTTTTTGTGCTAGATATTTCCCGTGTGCGCTCTTGGGTGTGTGTCTTGCGTGTGCAAAATCTTCCAGGTCGTGAAAATTAGAAGTTCTATCATCTCGTTTTCTCAATAACTTTCCAGCACCTATGAAAATTAGTACATCGGAGCTCGTCCTTACTCACGTTGATAGACTCATTGAATACCCTCAATAGGGTGAATTTTGACTTTCCTCTATTCATTGTTTCTTCTCTAATGTGAGCCTAACACCATGTTGTATCCAATCCATGTTCGAGGTGCATAGTTCTGAAGAACATACAGATGGGTTGACACATGGGATTTCGAGCTGTTAGAGCGAAATTATTCGTTTTTTCCATCTTGCGATCCGTTTTACACGGCATAGACGATCTTTTATGGGCTAGATATTTCCCGCGTGCGTTCTTGGGTATGTGTGTGTGCGTGTGAGAAATCTTCCAGATCGTGAAATCTAGAAGGTCTATCATCTGGTTTTCCCGCTACCTTTCCAACACCTATGAAAATTAGTAAATCGGAATACGTCGTGACTCACGTTGATAGTCTCATTGAATACCCTCTATTGGGTGAATTTTGTCTTTCCTCTATTCATTGTTTCTTCTGTAATGTGAGTCTAAAACTATATTATATCCAATCCATGGTCGAGGAGCAATGTTCTAAAGACCATACGAACGGGTTGGCCCATGGGATTACGAGATATAACTCGAAATCATTCGTTTTTTCCATCTTGCGATATGTTTTTCAGGGCATAGACGGCCTTTTACGGGCTAGATATTTCCCGCGTGCCTGCTCGCTTGTGTGTGTGCGTGTGTAAAATCTTCCAGTACATGAAAATAAGAAGTTCTATCATCTCGTTTTCCCGAAACCTTTCCAGCACCTATGAAAATTAGGAAATCGGAGCTCGTCCTGACTCACGTTGATAGTCTCGTTCAATACCCTCTATAGGGTGAATTTTGACTTTCCTCTATTCATTGTTTCTTCTCTAATCTGAGCCTAACACCATGTTGTATCAAATCCATGGTCGAGGTGCATAGTTCTGAAGAGCTGACAGATGGGTTGACACATGGGATTTCGAGCTGTAACTGCGAAGTTATTCGTTTTTTCCATCTTGCGATCCGTTTTATAGGGTATAGACATTTCCCGCATGCGTTCTTGGGTGTGTGTGTGTGTGCGTGTGAGAAATCTTCCAGATCGTGAAAATTACAAGGTCTATCATTTGGATTTCCCGCTACCTTTCCAACACCTATGAAAATTAGTAAATCGGAACACGTCGTGACTCACGTTGATAGTCTCATTGAATACCCTCTATTGGGTGAATTTTGTCTTTCCTCTGTTCATTGTTTGTTCTGTAATGCGAGTCTAACACCATGTTGTATCTAATCCATGGTCGAGGCGCAAAGTTCTAAAGACCATACACACGGCTTGGCCCATGGGATTACGATATATAACTCGAAATATTCGTTTTTTCCATCTTGCGATCCGTTTTTCAAGGCATAGATGGGCTCTTATGGGCTAGATATTTCCCGCGTGCCTGTTCACGTGTGTGTGTGCATGTCCAAAATCTTCCAGGACATGAAAATAAGAAGTTCTATCATCTCGTTTTCCCGATACCTTTCCAGCACCTATGAAAATTAGTAAATCGGTGCTCGTCCTGACTCACGTTGATAGTCTCGTTCAATACCCTCTATAGGGTGAATTTTAACTTTCCTCTGTTCATTGTTTCTTCTCTAATGAGAGCCTAACACCATCTTGTATCCAATCCATGGTCAAGGCACATAGTTCTGAAGACCATACAGAGGGGTGGGCCCATGGGATTACGAGCTGTAACTGTGAAATCATACTTTTTTCCATCTCGCGATTTTTTTAGGCATAGATGACCTTTTATGGGCTACATATTTCCCGCGTTTGTGCTCGCGCGCGCGTGTGTGTATGTGTGTGCAAAATCTTCCAGGTCGTGAAAATTAGATGTTCTATCATCTCGTTTTCCCGATACCTTTCCAGCACCTATGAAAATTAGTAACTCGGAGCTCGTCGTGACTCACGTTGATAGTCTCGGTGAATACCCTCTATAGGGTGAATTTGAATTTCCTCTATTCATTGTTTCTTCTCTAATCTGAGCTCAACACCATGTTGTATCCAATCCATGGTCGAGGCGCATAGTTCTGAAGACCATATAGATGGGTTGGCCCATGGGATTTCGAGCTGTAACTGCGAAATCATTCTTTTTTTCATCTTGCGATCCATTTTCAGGGCATAGATGACCTTTTATGGTTAGATATTTGTAGTGTGTGTTCTCGGGTGTGTGTGTGTGCGTGTGAAAAATCTTCCAGGTCGTTAAAATTAGAAGTTCTATGATCTCGTTTTCCCGATAGCTCGTCCTGAGTCACGTTGATAGTCTCGTTGCATACCCTCTATACGGTGGATTTTGTATTTACTCTGTTCATTGTTTCTTCTTTGATGTGAGCCTCACACCATGTTGTATCCAATCCATGGTCCAGGCGCATAATTCTGAAGACCATACGGATGGGTTGGCCCATGGGATTTCGAGGTGTAACAGCAAAATCATACGTTTTTTCCATCTTGTGATGCATTTTTCAGACCATAGACGGCCTTATATGGGCTAGATATTTCCCGCATGCCAGCTCGCGTGTGTGTGTGCATGTGCAAAATCTTCCAGGACATGAAAATAAGAAGTTCTATCATCTCATTTTCCTGATACCTTTCCAGCACCTATGAAAATTAGTAAATCGGTGCTCGTCCTGACTCACGTTGATAGTCTCGTTCAATACCCTATATAGGGTGAATTTTAACTTTCCTCTGTTCATTGTTTCTTCTCTAATGAGAGCCTAACACCATCTTGTAACCAATCCATGGTCAAGGCACATAGTTCTGAAGACCATACAGAGGGGTGGGCCCATGGGATTTCGAGCTGTAACTGTGAAATCATACTTTTTTCCATCTCGCGATTTTTTTTAGGCATAGATGACCTTTTATGGGCTACATATTTCCCGCGTGCGTGATCGCGCGTGCGTGTGTGTATGTGTGTGCAAAATCTTCCAGGTCGTGAAAATTAGATGTTCTATCATCTCGTTTTCCCGATACCTTTCCAATAACTATGAAAATTAGTATATCGGAACACGTCGTGACTCACGTTGATAGTCTCATTGAATACCCTCTATTGGGTGAGTTTTGTCTTTCCTCTGTTTATTGTTTCTTCGGTAATGTGAGTCTAACACCATGTTGTATCCATTCCATGGTCGAGGCGCAAAGTTCTAAAGACCATACGGACGGGTTGGCCCATGGGATTACGAGATATAACTTGAAATCATTAGTTTTTTCCATCTTACGATCCGTTTTTCAAGGCATAGACGGCCTTTTATGGGCTAGATATTTCTCGCGTGCCTTCTCGTGTGTGTGTGTGCATGTGCAAAATCTTCCAGGACATGAAAATAAGAAGTTCTATCATCTCGTTTTCCTGATACCTTTCCAACACCTATGAAAATTTGTAAATCGGAGCTCGTCCAGACTCACGTTGATAGTCTCGTTGAATACCATCTATAGGGTGAATTTTAACTTTCCTCTATTCATTGTTTCTTCTCAAATGTGAGCCTAACACCATGTTGTATCCAATCCATGGTCAAGGCGCATAGTTCTGAAGACCATACAGAGGGGTGGGCCCATGGGATTTCGAGCTGTAATTGTGAAATCATACATTTTTTTCCATCTTGCGATTTGTTATTCAGGGCATAGATGACCTTTTATGGGCTACATATTTCCCGCGTGCGTGCTCGCTCGCGCGTGTATATGTGTGCAAAATCTTCGAGGTCGTGAAAATTAGATGTTCTATCATCTCATTTTCCTGATACCTTTCGAGTAGCTATGAAAATTAGTAAATCGGAGCTCGTCGTGACTAACGTTGATAGGCTCATGGAATACCCTCTAAAGGGTGAATTTTGACTTTCCTCAGTTCATGGTTTCTTCTCAAATGTGAGCTCAACACCATGTTGTATCGAATCCATGGGCGAGGCGCATAGTTCCGAAGAACATACAGATGGGTTGGCACATGGGATTTCGAGCTGTAACTGCGAAATCATTCTTTTTTTCATCTTGCGATCCATTTTTCAAGGCATAGACGACCTTTTATGGGCTAGATATTTCCCGTGTGCGTTCTCGGGTGTGTGTGTGTGTGTGCGTGTGCTAAATCTTCCAAGTCGTTAAAATTAGAAGTTCTATCATCTCGTTTTCCTGATAGCTTTCCAACATCTATGAAAATTAGTAAATCGGAGCTCGTCCTGAGTCACGTTGATAGTCTCGTTGAATACCCTCTATCCGGTGGATTTTGTCTTTTCTCTGTTCATTGTTTCTTCTCTGATGTGAACTAACACCATTTTGTATCCAATCCATGGTCCACGCGCATAATCCTGAAGACCATACAGATGGGTTGGCCCATGGGATTTCGAGGTGTAACAGTAAAATCATACTTTTTTCCATCTTCGATCCGTTTTTCATACCATAGATACCTTTCCAGCACCTATGAAAATTAGTAAATCGGAGCTCGTCCAGACTCATGTTAATAGTCTCGTTGAATACCCTTTATAGGGTGAATTTTGTCTTTCCTCCGTTCATTGTTTCTTCTCTAATGTGACCCTAACACCATGTTGTATCCCATCCATTATCGAGGCGCGTACTTCTGAAGACCATACAGATGGGTTGGCCCTTGGGATTTCGAGCTGTAACTGCGAAAACAATCGTTTTTTTCCATCTTGCGATCTGTTTTTCAAGGCTTAAACGTCCTCTTATGGGCTAGATATGTCCCATGTGCGTTCTCGGGTGTGTTTGCATGTGCAAAATTTTCCAGGTCGTGAAAATTAGAAGTTCTAGCATCTGCTTTTCCCGATACCTTTCCAACACCGATTAAAATTAGTAAATCGGAGCTAGTCCTCACTCATGTTCATAGTCTCGTTGAATACCCACAATAGGGTGAATTTTATATTTCCTCTGTTCATTGTTTCTTCTGTAATGTGAGCCTAAGACCATGTTGTACCCAATCCATGGTCAAGGCGCATAGTTCTAAAGACCATACAGATGGGTTGGCCCATGGTATTTTGAGTTGTAACTGAGAAATCATACATTTTATTCCATCTTGCGATCCGTTTTTCAGGGCATAGACGGACTTTTATGGGCTAGATATTTCCCGCCTGCATGCCCGCGTGTGTGTGTGCATGTGCAAAATCTTCGAGGGCGTGAAAATTAGATGTTCTAGCATCTCGTTTTCCCGATACCTTTCCAGCACCTACGAAAATTAGTAAATCGGAGCTCGTCCTAACTCACGTTGATAGTCTCGTTGAGTACCCTCCATAGGGTGAATCTTGACTTTCCTCTGTTCATTGTTTCTTCTCTAATGTGAGCCTAACACCATGTTGTATCCAATCCATGGTCGAGGCTTATAGTTCAGAAGACCATACATATGGGTGGGCCCACGGGATTTCAAGCTGTAACTGCAAAATCATACGTTTTTTGCCATCTTGCGATCTATTATTCAAGGCACAAATGACCTTTTATGGTCTAGAAATTTCCCGCGTGTGTGCTCGCGGGCGCGCATGTGTGTGTGTGTGTGCAAAATCTTCTAGGTCATGAAAATTAGATGTTCTATCATCTCGTTTTCCCGATACCTTTCCAACACCTATGAAAATTAGTAAATCGGAGCTCGTCCTGAGTCACGTTGATAGTCTCGTTGAATACCCTCTATACGGTGGATTTTGTCTTTCCTCTGTTCATTGGTTCTTCCCTAATGTGAGCCTAACACCATCTTGTATCCGATCCATGGTCAAGGCGCATAATTCTGAAGACCATTCAGATGGGTTGGCCCATGGGATTTCGAGCTGTAACAGCGAAATCATACGTTTTTTTCCATCTTGCGATCCGTTTGTTAGGGCATAGACGGCCTTTTATGGGCTAGATATTTCCCACGTGCGTTCTCGCATGTGTGTGTGTGTGTGTGCAAAATCATCTAGGTCGTGAAAATTATAAGTTCTATCATCTCGTTTTCCCGATACCTTTCCAACACCTATGAAAATTAGTAAATCGAAGCTCGTCCACACTCACGTTAATAGTCTCATTGAATATCCTCTATAGGGTGAATTTTTACTTTCCTCCGTTCATTGTTTCTTCTCTAATGTGAGCCTAATACCATGTTGTATCCAAACCATTGTCGAGGCGCGTAGTTCTGAAGACCATACAGATGGGTTGGCCCATGGGATTTTGAGCTGTAACTGCAAAATCATTCGTTTTTTTCCATCTTGCGATTCGTTTTTTAGGGCATAGACGGCCTTTTATGGCTAGATATTTCCTGTGTGCGTTGTTGTGCGTGTATGTGTGTGCAAAATCTTCTAGGTCGTGAAAATTAGATGTCCTATCATCTCATTTTCCCGATACCTTTCCAGCACCTATGAAAATTAGTAAATGGGAGCTCGTCGTGACTCACGTTGATAGTCTCGTTGAATACCCTCTATAGGGTGAATTTTGACTGTCCTCTGTTCATTGTTTCTTCTCTTATTTTAGCCTAACACCATGTTGTATCCAATCCATGGTCGAGGCGCATAGATCTGAAGACCATACAGATGGGATGGCCATGGGACTTCGAGGTGTCACTGCAAAATAATTCATTTTCTTCATCTTGTGATCCATTTTTCAGGGCATAGACGGCCTTTTATGGGCTAGATATTTCCCGTGTGCGTTCTTGGGTGTGTGTGTGCGTGTGCAAAATCTTCCAGGTAGTGAAAATTAGAAGTTCTATCATCTCGTTTTCCTAATACCTTTCCAACACCTATGAAAATTAGTAAATCGGAGCTCGTCCTGACTCACGTTGATAGTCTCGTTGAATATCTATAGGGTGAATTTTTTCTTTCCTCTGTTCATTGTTTCTTCTCTAATGTGAGCCTAACACCATGGTGTATCCAATCCGTGGTCGAGCCGCATAGTTCTGAAGACCATACAGATGGGTTGGCCCATGGGATTTTGAGTTGTAACTACGAAATCATACGTTTTATTCAATCTTGCAATCCGTTTTTCTGGGCATAGACGGCCTTCTATGGGTTAGATATTTCCCTCGTGCATGCTCACATGTGTGTGTGCATGTGCAAAATGTTCCAGGTCGTGAAAATTAGAAGTTCTATCATCTCATTTTCCCGATACCTTTCCAGCACTTATGAAAATTAGTAAATCAGAGCTCGTCCTCACTCACGTTGTTTGTCTCGTTGAATACCCTCTATAAGGTGAATTTTGACTTTCCTCTGGTCATTGTTTCTTCTCTAATGTGAGCCTAACACCATGTTGTATCCAATCCATGGTCAAGGCGCATAGTTCTGAAGACCATACAGATGCGTTGGCCCATGAGATTTCGAGTTGTAATTGCGAAATCATCGTAATCACCATCATAATCCTCAACCTGCTCAACAGCAGTAGCAGCGGTAGCCACAGAAGTAGCAGCAGTATCAACAGTATCAGTATGTTGGACTAGGCCGATAGGCACACGTTGCGCTCATCGTTCAAGAGGGATAGGAGCTTCAGCTGGTGGTGGTGGACGGGCAAGCACCTCATTGAACTTGGCGTCCATCTTGGTATCGAATGTCTTCTCAAAACCATCTAGCTTCTCCTTGGCCTCTCCAAAGTTGGTCACGAAGTCTTGTACCTGGTCAGCCATCATTTGCTGAAATATATCATAGAGTGCTTTGTTGGTCATGCTCTCCCGGTCAATCCCGTCGTCTTGTGATCCTGGCATGGTTAGTAGAAATAGGAAACACACTAGAATATGAAACCTACAGACTATTAGGACATGGTGGTGGTACTGGTGGTGGTGGTAGTGTGTCACAAATCCTTCAAGCAAATCTCAAATTCTTACAAGTTCTTACCCAGTAGCACGCGGTGATCGGCAACCGTTGTAGTCAAAACTCTCAAAGCTTGGATAGAGCGATTGCCAGGTGGTGTCAAACACACGACATAGATGTATGTGGAGCTGGGATGGCTTATAATATGGTAGCAAAAAGGGTCAACAATAATCAATTCAGAGATGCAAGGTTGAATAAATGCTCAGCGACGGTGCTGTGCTGGTCCAAGGTTAGACAGTGCTAGAGACGCGAGCCTAAATCACCAAAAAAATCACGACGCTACACATAATCAAGGGAATAGCACACTCAGAATTTATTTTTGTGCTCTTGTTTTTTTCCCACGTAATCAAGGGAAAATCACTACAATGGCGAGTGTCTCAAAACTCATCCCACGTCGTATAAGCAAGATAGGCACGAAATTTTTTGACTAATTTTTTTTCTAGAGCAATTCGGGGGCTGCGATGACCAAATTTTTTGACAAAAACCACTATGATGGCAAGTGTCTCAAAACGCTCCAGAGAACCTAAAATCAAGATAGGGAAAAAATATTTTTAGCCGAAATTTTTGGGGGCCAAAACGTGCTCTGCAAAGCGTGCCAGACTTTTTTTCCGAAACCTACGCAGGTAGGAAAACGCGAATCCAAAATCAAAAGGATCTCGAAACTAAACTGAAAACGAGATGGACTCGGATTGGTGGTGGATTTGTGGTGGGATATATGGCCACCAATGGATAGTAATGGTGGGTGGTAATATATGGCAGCGGTGATGATGGTGGTGGTATATGGCAACTATGAAGATGATGCGGTGGCGGCGTGACAACCTATGAATAGAACTCGAAACTATAAAGGACTATACACTAAGACCAGCAACTCGACACGACGATGTAACCGCAAATTCAACAAAGCAAAATACTAAAAAGAGTATGCAAAGGCTCGGATTGGTTCGGATATGATAATCTAACCCTATTTTTTGTGGTTTTTTGTGGACTATAAAAAGGTATGAAGAACAGATGCGATCTAAACTACGAAAACTGGTAAAATCTCACCGAGCAACTTGGAAATCTAATACCACTTGATAGAGGCGAAGTTGTCCCTGTCTTTTGATGAGATGGTGGCTATCGTTTTTGGTGGAGTAGACTTTGATGATCCGACTATGAACGTGTGATGACGTCGCGCCTTAGCAATCGCTAAACCAACTTCGAGAGGTTATTCACCACGACGGAGCACGATCAACCTGACCACGAGGGCATGTTTCCTGCACACAAACAAAGAACAAGCAAAAAACTAAGATTGCAATCTGGATACTGCGAATATAAGAGCAAAGCTTTATTGATGGAAGTGGGGTTCTGTGACGCCTTTGTTTGGTCGTGGAACACAAACGAAGAATGCAAAGTTGCAGCTATGGCGAACTTGTAATCTAAACAAAACCCAACCCTAAAACGACGCCCTAAGGGATGTATATATGGGGAATAGAGGGGAATTTCGTGGCCCCTTGGAGGAGGGGTCCAAAACAGACCCTAACTCAGTTTCCCCATACATACGGACTCTAAAAACAGCCTATAATATGGTATATCGAAATTACATGGGTCTGGCCCAAAAATAAGGTGGTGTAGCACCTATATTAGCCTAGGGACGAATTTTATAAAGTGGCATCATGCATATTTTGTCCAAGGCTTCTCGGTCCCATTATGGTGGCTTCAAAGTGCGAAAATCATCACTGGAAACTCCATTGTTCTTTCCCGCGCGCGCATCTTCTTCTCCATGCACTACAGGAATCAGGCACTTTGCCGTCAGCCATCCCGGACGGCAAAGGCATGCATCCTGGACGACAAAGTCTTTGCCGTCCGCCAGCAGACGGCCAACCGTCCGGCTGAACAAGCCACGGTGAAGGGCGCTTTGCCATCTACTGGCGAATGACAAAGACCTTTGAATCTTTGTCATCCGCCAGTGGACGGCAAAGGGCCTGGACGGCACACATGGCACCTTAGCTCCGTTAAGGGCTTAACGGTGTGCTTTGCTGTCCGCTGGCCGACGGCAAAGACCTTAGTTCTTTGCCATCTGCCAGCGGACGGCAAAGAACCCACCTAGGCCAGCCCCAGGTTGCCCAGGCAGCTGCCACGTGGCATCTTTGCCGTCTGCTGGCGGACGGCAAAGCTCTTTGCCGTCCGCCAGCGGATGGCAAAGTGGCTATATAGCCGCTATATTTTCAGTTTTTCTTAAAATCATTCAATTGACAAAATATCACATATATATCCAACATATCAACAATACAAGTTTTCAACAAGCATACCAACAATAAGTCCTCCTCCTCATCATCATAACTCCTCCTCCTCATCACCATCATCAACTCTAACACATTCTAGCACATAATAACACATTGTACCTAGGACCTACGTACTCCTATCTCGTAGGACCTACTCTACCCTCTCTTAGGTACAATATCATAAAACAAGATAGGCCCTGACTCTCCATTATGGAGACTCTCCATTATGGAGAACGGAGATCATCCTGTCTCCCATTCTTGGCCTACGCACAATGTTGCTTCCAAGTAGCTCTCTACGATTGAACATACACTTTTTCCAATCTTTGATTGTCATGAGTCCATTGGTTTTAGAAATCCGATATGGATAGGAGTGATGCGTAGGCTGACCTAGCCCTGGTGGCCCTAAGCTCGTAACAACAACGCGACCTCTCGGAAACATCAGATGAGGCACACAATACTCCGGGATTTTTTGTTGAAAAACATAGTAATAACTTTGTAGTTAGCAATGTAGTTTAGCTTTAGAAGAATTTATGCAAAAGGTGCATGGCTGTTGTAATAGTAGAATTAAAATCTTACCATGCAATCTCCATGGATGTTACTGTAGTTCACCACGTGCACTAGTGGCACGTATTGACCATAATGTGCAGGAGTTTGATAATCGCTATTGTAATTCTCAAGATGACTAAGAAATGTGGTGAGATGATCTTTCTCCTTATAAGTTAATTCCGCTTCATCACTTTAGTAATAGGTTCTATCTACCATCTTCCGCACATTTTTTGAAGAATGAAAATAAGCTATCAATGCAAATAAGTTGTCAACTATTTTTAAATAAACAATATAAATTACTTACTAAATATGGTTGAGAAACTCACATAATGATAGAACTAGAGGCGTCTGCACATCGACCCAGATGTCGATATTACCTTCAATTTCATCTTCCAGACGAATATCAAAGGTGATAAGCACATTAGGCTCAAATGCATAAGCCTTCCATAGTGTTTGCCAATTTTTGCATTCAAAATACCAATAGGTGTCTGCATGGTACAATTTTACCGCAATAGTAAAACCATGCTCGGTCCTTAAGTGAACTATCTTTACCTCCATATCTTTTTTAGTATTGAAACCAATCTTATCCAAGACAGCAATTCTTGCATGGCAAGGGATATGCTAGTAGAACAGTAAAAAATTAAAATTAATTATAAGTTGAAGGAAAAGAGGCATAAGTCATGCTTAATTACGAAAAAAAATACTTGTCATTTCGACTTACTATATCCACTTCGAAGGTCTCATCCAGCATGATGCTGAAGCGCCTACCATCAACTAGGAAAGTCTTGTCACACAGGCTGCACTCGTCGTCGCAGTATTCACACATACCGAATTCACTTTCGTCATCAGACATTTCCTATGTTCATAGTTGAAACATTTAAAATCGATTGAAGGAAACTACGAGAAAACTGATCAACACACAGATCACTATTACTCAATATGCAACGGGTTGACTTTAGGTCTGTCGAGTCTTTCCTTCCTAAACTCTCATCTCACGTATATGGTGGGCACTCCCTCTGATATTGCGACCGTCGGTGATGGTGGCTACTCCATTCATCCCCGAGTGCATTACACCAAAATGTCTAGCACACGGGAACGAAGGAGAAGCGACCCCCACGACAACAGTCGGGATTCTTCCTCTCTCATATATATATATATGGTGGACACTCTCCCTCACTGAAAGACACATAATGAGCCGAAATAGACCTAAAGTCAACCCGTTTCATATATCGAGCAATGACATAGAAAAAATACCGGAATTACGGCACTCTTTGGATCCTAATGCGTGTGTGACTTTCGGTCCGTCGAGGCTTTCCTTAAGTAACTCTCATATCTCATGGTGTGTTGGTGCGCTCTCTCTCACACTGATATGGTGGTGTATATATGTTGTTGGGCACTCTCTCATAGTAATAGTTCGACTGCCGGTGATGGACGCCCCACCTCTTCTCTTCTTGCGCAATATATCGACGAGTATACCACAAAGAAGAGAAGAATGATGAGGCGCCCCCACGACAATTGTCGGGATTCCTCCATCAAGAACACACATGAAAGTCACACAAGGAGCAACGACAGACCGAAAGTCACACACGCATTATACCGATAAAATATCACAAATACATTAATATTTATAATGAACTCGAATATAATATCACTAATACATCATCCTGAATAATCTAGTTAATGCATCATCAAATATTAACTAATAAATCTTGAATATTATCATATAAGATCACTAATATAGATCGAATATCCTAGAATCCAAAGTGGAGGACGATGAACTCGGTTCACTAGCGGTCTCTGAGTCGCCGGCGGTGGACACCCAAAGATAAGGAACCATCACGGGATCATAACTCAAGTGAGATCCCTGAAGGACCAGCCAGGTATTATCGAACCGGGCGTCCAACGTCACCATGTAGTGATGGACGTGCTCGTCCTCCTCCCTGACACGGCGACGTACCACCTCCGCGGGTGCCCGCTGCCTCCGCACCAAAAGTGGCCCACATGACCGCCACCACAGAAGGTCCGGGTCGACGAGGAGACCTGGATTCCTCACCAACCTCCGAGCCCGGGAAGGTAGCACCTCCCAGTGCCAGCCCGGCGGAGCCCAGTCCCGGACATGGCGCCTATCAAGCAGGCTCTCGCGGACTACTCGACGACGAGGATGCGGGCCGGGCATCATCGACAAATTCCTATGAGAACGTTTTCTTATCGTTTAATCACTAATTTTTCATAAAACCCAAATTTTTTCATCATTAACATACTAATCTAACATAAACATTCATCATAAACATACTAATCTAACATAAACATTCATCATAAACATACTAATCTAACATAAACATTCATCATACAAAAATTATGTAATATAACATACACATACTTCAGCAAACCATATTCATCAGTTAATAGAGTTTGTCAGTTTCGTTACGTCGATGCAACCTAGATGCTAGTAGGTAAATGAAGCGGGCAGGAGAAGATGTCATTTGTGCTCACCCACGAATGTAGGGGTGGAGCTCGTTGAACGCACGGGGAGGTCGTCGAACACAAGACCCTCGCAGCGACGAAACAACTGCACATTTAAATCCATCTGATCAACATAAATATGATGTTCTGTATAACAAAATCGAAAAATATATGACCTAACTCATAATTCACAAATATATGACCCGTGTCGTGTCGGGGTCAGGGTGTCGGGGGTGTCGTGTCGGGGTGTCGGGGGTGTCGTGTCGGGGTCGGGGTGTCGGGGGTGTTGTTTCGGGGTCAGGGTGTCGGGGGTGTCGTGTCAGGGTCGGGGTGTCGGGAGTGTCGGGGTAGGGGTGTCGGGGGTGTCGTGGTTGGGGTCGGGGTGTCGGGGGTGTCGTGTCGGGGTCGGGGTGTCGGGGGTGTCGTGTCGGGGTCGGGGTGTCGGGGGTGTCGTGTTGGGGTTGAGGTGTCGGGGGTGTCGTGTCGGGGTCGGGGTGTCGGGGGTGTCGTATCGGGGTCAGAGTGTCAGGGGTGTCGTGTCGGGGTAGGGGTGTCGGGGGTGTCGGGTCGGGGTAGGGGTGCTGTGTCGTGGTCGGGGTGCCGTGTCGGGGTGTCGGGGTGTTGTGTCGGGGTCGGGGGTAGGGGGTGTCGTGTCGGGGTCGAGGTGTCGGGGGTGCCATGTCGGGGGTGTCGTGTCGGGGTAGGGGTGCTGTGTCGTGGTCGGGGGTCCCGTGTCGGGGTCGGGCTGTCGGGGGGTGTCGTGGTCGGGGTCGGGGTGTCGGGGGTGTCGTGTCGGGGTCAGGGTGTCGGGGGTGTCGGGGTAGGGGTGTCGGGGGTGTCGTGTCGGGGTCGGGGTGTCGGGGGTGTCGTGTTGGGGTTGAGGTGTCGGGGGTGTCTTGTCGGGGTCGGGGTGTCGGGGGTGTCGTATCGGGGTCAGAGTATCAGGGGTGTCGTGTCGGGGTAGGGGTGTCGGGGGTGTCGGGTCGGGGTAGGGGTGCTGTGTCGTGGTCGGGGGTGCCGTGTCGGGGTGTCGGGGTGTTGTGTCGGGGTCGGGGGTAGGGGGTGTCGTGTCGGGGTCGAGGTGTCGGGGGTGCCATGTCGGGGGTGTCGTGTCGGGGTAGGGGTGCTGTGTCGTGGTCGGGGGTCCCGTGTCGGGGTGTCGGGGTGTCGTGTCGGGGTCGGGCTGTCGGGGGGTGTCGTGTCGGGGTGTCGTGTCGGGGGTCGGGGTGTCGGTGGTGTCGTGTCGGGGTCGTTCCTCGACTCCTTTTCCCCTCGATCCTCGACCCTAGAAAATCTAAATAAACCTAAACTAAATCTAGGGGTGTCTGGGTCTCGGGGGTGTCGGCGGTGTCGGGTGTGTCGTGTGGCGACGGTGCTAAACCTAAAGTAAACCTAGCTAAACCTAAACTAAACCTAAATAAACCTAAACTAAACCTAGCTAAACTAAATCTAAATAAAAAGAAAAAGCAGAAAAAAATCACCTTAGGGCGGCGCGGCTCCGGCGAAAGGGAGGGGCTAGGAGGCGCGGCGCCGATGGCGGGGCGGGGCGGCGCGGCACGGCTCCGACGGTGGGGCACGACGCGGCTCTGGCGGTGGGGCGGGGCAGTGCGGTGGCGTGGGTGGGGGCACGCAACGGCGGGGGCAGGGGGCGCGCGGGGGCGACGCGGCGGCGGAGGCGACGGGGCGGCCGTGGCGTCGGGAGCGGTGGGCGTGGGCGGCAGGGGCGACAGGCGACGGGGAGGAGAGAGGGATCGAGACAAACCCTCATGGTCAGGTTGATCTTGCTCCGGCGTGGTCAATAACCTCTCAGAGTTGGTTTAGCGATTTCTAAGGCGCGGCGTCATCACACGTTCGTAGTCGGATCGTCAAAGTCTACTCCACCAAAAATGATAGCCACCATCTCATCGAAAGACAGGGACAACTTCGCCTCTATCACTTGTGTGACCGTTTTGGGCTGCGGCCAACTCTCAATAGCTTCAATCTTGGCTTTATCAACTTCAATTCCCCGTGGAGTAACAACATAGCCAAGAAAAGATACTCGGTCGGTGCAAAAGGTGCACTTTCCAAGGTTACCAAACAAATGTGCATCACGTAGAGCAATAAAAACAACACGTAAATGTTCCAAATGTTCCTCCAAATATCTACTAAAAATCAATATATCATCAAAATAGATTACCACAAATCGTCCAATGAAAGCACGTAAAACCTCATTCATTAATCTCATGAAAGTTCTAGGTGCATTAGTTAACCCAAAAGGCATGACTAACCACTCACATAATCCAAACTTAGTTTTAAATGCTGGTTTCAATTCATCTCCCAATTTCATACGAATTTGATGGTATCCACTACGCAAATCAACTTTCGAGAAAATTGTAGAGCCACTTAATTCATTAAGCATATCATCTAGCCTAGGAATAGGACGACTATAACGAATAGTAATATTATTAATGCCTCTACAATCCACACACATGCGCGATGTACCATCCTTTTTAGGCACTAGAATAATAGGAACAACACACGGACTAAGGTATTCGCGTATATAACCTTTGTCAAGCAGCTCCTGTACTTGACGCATAATCTCCTTTGTCTCCTCTGGATTGGTATGGTATGGCGCACGGTTGGGTAGTGATGCACCGGGAATTAAGTCAATCTGATGCTCAATCTCGCACGGTTGTGGAAAGACGTTAGCGAACTCCTGCAAAATGTTAATCACAGCAGGAGGCAAAGAGGGAGTAATGTCCTCGAACGAAAATAATACCTCTTTGCATACAAAAGCATAGCAAATAGATGTAGCAACATCCAAATCATTAATATCAGATTTAGTAGCAAGTAAACATCCACTCTTCAATTTTATTTTGGATGCAACACTAGATGATGGTTTATTATGCTTATGGTGTTGCTCAAATTCCTGTGCTACAATCTGATTTTCACTCTTATTTTTCTCTTGTTTTGCTTTACTAGCTCTAGCAATGTCATCTTTCATAATATGTTCAGGAGACATAGGAAGCAAAGTGATATTTTGATCCTTATGAACAAGAGTATACTGATTTGTCCTACCATGGTGTACAAAGTTTTTATCAAACTGCCATGGCCTACCAAGTAAAACAGAACATGCTTGCATGGGTACCACATCACAATCCACATAATCAGAATATGTAGCAATGCTAAAATGCACACGAATAGTACGTGTTACCTTAACCTTGCCACTACTGTTGAACCATTGGATGTAATAAGGATGAGGATATGGTTTGGTGGTTAGAGACAGCTTCTCCACCATCTCCATGCTAGCCAAGTTATTACAACTCCCACTATCGATGATGACGCGAACAGAACGCTCCTTCACAACTCCCTTTGTGTGGAACAAGTTGTGCCTTTGATTTTGCTCCGCCCGTGTAACCTGCACACTGAGAACACGTTGAGCAACTAAACTTTCATACCTGTCAGCGTAATCAGCAGCCATGTAGTGTGTCTCTGGTTCTGTATCCTTGCCACCCTGTTCTTCACTTGCAATGAGAGCCAAAGTCTCCTCATCATAATCACTAGCGGACGCATATCCACAATCCTTAGTAACAACCATTACACACTTGGAAGGGCATTCTCTCGCAAAGTGACCTCCACCCTTGCAACGACGGCATATAACCTCATGTGTTTGCCTTGTGGGTGCAATAGATGAAGAAGGGCTCCATGCAGGCCTAGAAGGTGTGTTCTTCGTAGAGGGTGGAGCAGGAGCCTGTTTCCTAGTATCGCGGTTGGAGTTGGAGGTTGAAGTAGGTGGTGTTGCAGCAGGACGTGCGGAAGTAGAGGAGGTACGTGGCGTCCATGATGAAGTGCGACCTGTAGAAAAAGTAGTTCTTGCCATTGCCTGTCGATCCTGCACTTCACGTTCAGCTTTCCAAGCAAGATGAAATAAACGAGTGATAGTGTTATACTCCTTATACTCTAGAATAGTCTGAATCTCTCTATTTAATCCACCCATAAAACGTGCAAGCATAGCTTCATTCTCCTCAACAATACCACATCTAATCATGCCAGTTTGTAATCCCTGATAATATTCTTCTACAGAATTTTTTCCTTGTCTTAAACGCTGCAAATTTCAAAGCAATTCACGTTGATAATAAGGTAGCACCCAACGATTACGCATAGCAGTTTTCAAAGCAGCCCAAGTAGTTGGAATATTAGCATGGTGTATTCTACAATCTTCTGACCACCAAACACAAGCAAAACTAGTGAATGAACAAACAGCAGCAGCAACACGTCTATCCTCAGGAAATTGTAAGCATGTAAAACGTTGTTCTGTTTCTAACTCCCATGTAAGATATATATCAGGAACATATTTACCCTCAAATGTCAGAATATTCAATTTAAGTTTAGGGCGATGGTCATGATCCCGTACCTGAGGGGGTGCTGCAGCCCTACCATTACGGTTGTAGCCATGTGGTCCACCTGGTGTGTATGGTGGTGGTTCTCCCTGGGGCTGATCTGGAGCAACCTCTCCCTTATCGTCGTAATCACCATCATAATCTTCAACCTGCTCAATGACAGTAGCAGCAGGAGCCACCGAAGTAGCAGCAGTATCAACAATACCAGTATGTTGGACTTGGCCGAGAGGCACACGCCGCGCTCGTTGTTCGAGAGGGATAGGAGCTGCAACTGGTGGTGGTAGACGGGCAAGCACCTCATTGAACTTGGCGTCCATCTTGGTGTCGAATGTCTTCTCCAAACCATCTAGCTTCTCCATGGCCTCTCCAAAGTTGGTCATGAAGTCTTGTACCTAGTCAGCCATCATTTGTTGAAATTTATCATAGAGCGCTTTGTTGGTCATGCTCTCCCAGTCGATCCCGTCATCGTGTGATCCTGGCATGGTTAGCAGAAATAGGAAACACACAAGAATATGAAACCGACAGACTACTGTGACGTGGTGGTGGTGGTGGTGGTGGTGGTGTGTCACAAATCCTTCAAGCGAATCTCAAATTCTTACAAGTTCTTACCCAGCAGCACGCGGTGATCGGCAACTGTTGTAGTCAAAACTCTCAAAGCTTGGATAGGGTGATTGCCAGGTGGTGTCAAACACACGACGTAGATGTATGTGGAGCTGGGATGGCTTATAATATGGTAGCAAAAAGGGTTAGCAATAATCTATTCAGAGATGCAAGGTTGAATAAACGCTCAACGACGGTGTTGTGCTGGTCCTAGGCTAGACAGTGCTAGAGACGCGATCCTAAAACACCAACAAAATCTTGACGCTACACGTAAACAAGGGAAGAGCACAATCTGAATTTTTTTTGTTTTTTTTGTCGGTGCCTCTTTTTTTTGAGCTCTTTTTTTTTTTGCTCAGAAAATCACCACAATGGAGAGTGTCTCAAAACTCTTCCCACATCATATAAGCAAGATAGGCATGAAATTTTTTGGACTATTTTTTTTTCTGGAGCAATTCGGGGGCTGCGACGACCAAAAATTTTGACAAAAATCACTATGATGGCAAGTGTCTCAAAACGCTCTGGAGAACCTAAAATCAAGATAGGGAAAAAATATTTTCAGCCGAAAAGTTTTTGGGCCAAAACATGCTCTGCAAAGCGTGCCAGACACCGCATGTAGCAAAACGCGAATTTGAAATCAAAGGGATCTCGAAACTAAATCTAAAACGAGATGTACTTGGATTTGTGGTGGTATATATGGACACCAATGGATAGGGATGGTGGGTGGTGATATATATGGCAGCGGTGATGATGGTGGTGGTATATTGCAACTATGAAGACGATGCGGTGGCGGCGTGACAACCTGTGAATAGAACTCGAAACTCTAAAGGACTAGACACTAAGACCAGCAACTCGACATGACAATGTAACCGCAAATTTAACAAAGCAAAATATTGGAAAGACTATGCAAAGGCTCATATTGGTTCGGATATGATGATCTAACCCTAATTTTTTTGTCTTTTTTGTGGACTATAGGTATGAAGAACAGATGCGATCTAAACTACGAAAAACTGGTAAAATCTCACCGAGCAACCTGGAAATCTGATACCACTTGATAGAGGTGAAGTTGCCCCTGTCTTTCGATGAGATGGTGGCTATCGTTTTGGTGGAGTAGACTTTGACAATCCGACTATGAACGTGTGATGACGTCACGCATTAACAATCGCTAAACCAACTCTGAGAGGTTATTGACCACGCCAGAGCACGATCAACCTGACCATGAGGGTCTATTTCCTACACGCAAATGAAGAACAAGCAAGAACTAAGATTGCAATCTGGATATTGCAAATATAAGAGGAAAGCTTTATTGATGAAGTGGGGTTCTGTGATGCCTTTGTCTGGTCGTGGAACACAGACGAAGAATGTGAAGTTGTAGCTATGGCGAACTTGTAATCTCAACTAAACCCAAACCTAAAACGACGCCCTAAGGGCTGTATATATGGGGGAATAGAGGGGAATTTCGGGGCCTCTTGGAGGAGGGGTCCGAAACCAACCCTAACTCAGTATCCCCATACATACGAACTCTAAAAACAGCCTATAATATGGTATTTCGAAATTACATGGGCCTGGGCCAAAAATAAGGTGGCGCAGCACCTATATTAGCCTAGGGACGAATTTTATAAAGTGGCATCATGCATATTTCTTCCAAGGCTTCTTGCTCCCATTATGGTGGCTTCAAAATGTTAAAATCATCATTGGAAGCTCCATTGTTCTTCCCCCTGCGCGCACCTTCTTCTCCATGCTTGATCCACTCCAATGGTCATCCTTCTTGTCCATGTCAGGTCCTTCATTCATTAGTAAAACAAAAGTATCAAATTTAGGCAGCATCATATGTTCATGAACATTAGAAGGATTTGCAAGAAACGAAAGTACTTGGTAACTCAATTGACGTGCGCGAGCTCTAATAATTGGTACTGTATGTATAGCAGTCGGAGTTGTGGGTGTAACATTAGTAGGGATGTCCTCATCACTGTATGTAAAGCAGTCGGGGTTGTGGGTGTAACATTAGTAGGGATGTCCTCATCAGAGGCGCATAGTTCTGACGACCATACGGATGGGTTGGCCCATGGGATTTCGAGCTGTAACTGCGAAATCATTCATTTTTGCCATTTTTCGTTCCGTTTGTGAGCGCATAGACGGCCTTTTATGGCCTAGATATATCCCGTCTGCGTTCTTGTGTGTGTGTGTGTGCGTGTGCAAAATCTTCCAGGTCGTGAAAATTAGAAGTTCTATCATCTGGTTTCCCGATACCTTTCCAACACCTATGAAAATTACTAAATCGGAGCTCGTCCTGACTCACGTTGATAGTCTCGATGAATACCCTCTATAGGGTGAATTTTGTCTGTCCTCTATGCATTGTTTCTTCTCAAATGTGAGGCTAACACCATGTTGTATCCAATCCATGGTCGAGGCGCATAGTTCTAAACACCATACGGATGGGTTGGCCCATGGGTTTTTGAGCTCTAACTCCGAAATCATTCGTCTTTTCCGTCTGGCATCCGTATTTGAGCGCATAGACGGCCTTTTATGGGCTAGGTATATATTTTTGTGTGAGTTCTTTCGTGTGTGTGTGCGTGTAAAAAATCTTCCAGGTTGTGAAATTTAGAAGTTACATCATCTCGGTTTCCCGATACCTATGAAAATTACACAATCGGAGCTCATCCTGACTCACGTTGATAGTCTTGTTGAATACCCACTATAGGGTGAATTTAGTCTTTCATCTGTTCGGTGTTTCTTCTCTAATGTGAGGCTAAAACCATGTTGTATCCAATCCATGGTCGAGGCGCATAGTTCTGACGACCATACAGATAGGTTTGTGCATGGGATTTCGAGCTGTAACTGTGAAATCATTCGTTCCTCCATCTTCCGATCCATTTTTGAGGGCATAGACAACCTTTTATGGGCTAGATATATCCCGCGTGCATGCTTGTATGTGTGTGTGTGTGTGTCTGCGTGTGCACAGGTCGTGAAAATTAGAAGTTTAGCACCTGCTTTGCCGGATACCTTTCCAACACCTACGAAAATTACTGAATCGGAGCTTGTCCTCAGTCAAGTTGATAGTGTCGATGAATACACTCTATAGGGTGAATTTTTTCTTTCCTCTGTTCATTGTTTCTTCTCAAATGTCTGTCTAACACCATTTTGTACCCAATCCATGGTCAAGGCGCATAGTTCTGAAGACCATACGGATGCATTGGCCCATGGGTTTTCGAGTTGTAACTACAAAATCATTCATTTTTTCCGTCTTGCGATCCATTTTTTTGCGCATAGACGGCCTTTTATGGGCTAGATATATATTGCCATGTGCTTGCTCCGTGTGTGCGTGTGCGAAATCTTCCAAGTTGCGAAATTTAGAATTTATATCATCTCGGTTTCCCTATACCTTTCCAACACCTATGAAATTTACTCAATCGGAGCTCGTCCCGACTCACATTGATAGTCTCGGTGAATACCCTCTATAGGGTGAATTTCGTCTTTCCTCTGTTCATTGTTTCTTCTCAAATGTGAGGGTAACACCATGTTGTATCCAATCTATGGTCAAGGCGCATAGTTCGCAAGACCATACGAATGGGTTGGCCCATGGGATTTCAAGCTCTAACTACGAAATCATTCGTTTTTTCAGTCTTGCGATCCGTTTGTGAGCGCATAGACGGCCTTTTATGGGCTATATATTGTCGTGTGTGTGATCGCGTGTGTGTGTGCATGTGTAAAATCTTCCAGGTCATGAAATTTAAAAGTTTGATCATCTCGGTTTCCCGATACCTTGGCAACACCTATGAAAATTACTCAATCGGAGGTCTTCCTCCCTCATGTTTAGAGTCTTGTTGAATACCCTCTATAGGGTGAATTTTGTTTTTCCTTTGTTCATTGTTTCTTCTCTAACGTGAGGCTAACACCATGTTGTATCCAATCCATGGTCGAGGCGCATAGTTCTGAGGACCATACAGATTGGTTGGCCCATGGGATTTCGAGCTGTACCTGCGAAATCATTCGTTTTTTCCATCTCGCGATCCATTTTTGAGGGCATAAACAGCCTTTTATGGGCTAGATATATCCCGCATGCATGCTTATGTGTTTGTGTGCATGTGCAAAAGCTTTCAGGTTGTGAAAATTAGATGGTCTATCATCTGGTTTTCCCGATACCTTTCCAACACCTATGAAATATACCGAATCAGAGCTTGTCCTGACTCACGTTGATAGTCTCGATGAATACCCTCTATCGAGTGAATTTTGTCTTTCCTTTATTCATTGTTTCTCCTCAAATGTGAGGCAAACACCATGTTGTATCCAATACATGGTCGAGGCGCATAGTTCTGAAGACCATACGGATGGGTTGGCCCATGGGATTTCGAGCTGTAACTGTGAAGCCATTCATTTTTTACGTCTTGCAATCCATTATTGAGGTCATAGACGACCTTTTATGGGCTAGATATTTCCCGCATGCGTGCTCTTGGGTGTGTGTGTGTGTGTGCAAAATCTTCCATGTCGTGAAAATTATACGTCCTATCATCTCGTTTTCCCGATACCTGTCCAACACCTATGAAAATTACTCAATCGGAGCTCGTCCTGACTCACGTTCATAGTCTTATTGAATACCCTCTAATGGGTGAATTTTGTTTGTCCTCTTTTCATTGTTTATTGTCTAAGGTGAGGCTAACACCATCTTGGATCCAATCCATGGTCAAGGTGCATAGTTCTGATGACCATACGGATGGGTTGGGCCATGGGAGTTCGAGCTCTAACTGCGAAATCATTCGTGTTTTCCATCTTGTGATCCGTTTTGAGGGCATAAACATCCTTTTAGGGGCTAGATATATCCCGTCTGCATGCATGTGTGTATGTGCATGTGCAAAATCTTCCCGGTCATGAAAATTAGAAGTTCTATGATCTGGTTTTCCTGGTACCTTTCCAACACCTATGAAATTTACCGAATCGGAGCTCGTCCTGACTCACGTTGATAGTCTCGATGAATACCCTCTATAGGGTGAATTTCGTCTCTCCTCTGTGCATTGTGTCTTCTCAAATGTGAGGCTAACACCGTGTTGTATCCAATCCATGTTCGAGGTGCATAGTTCTGAAGATCATACGGATGGGTTGGCCCATGGGTTTTCGAGCTCTAAGTGCAAAATCATTCATTTTTTCCCTCTTGCGATCCGTTTTTAGCGCATAGACGGCCTTTTATGGGCTAGATATATATTGCAATGTGCGTTCTCACGTGTGTGTGTGCGTGTGCAAAATCTTCCAGGTCGTTAAATTTAGAAGTTATATCATCTCGGTTTCCCGATACCTTTCCAACACCTATGATAATTACTCCATCGAAGCTCGTCGTGACTCACGTTGATAGTCTCGATGAATACCCTCTATAGGGTGAACTTTGTCTTTCCTCTGTTCAATGTTTCTTCTCAAATATGGTGCTAACACCATGTTATATCCAATCGATGGTCGAGGCGCATAGTTTTGAAGACCATACGGATGGGTTGGCCCATGGGTTTTCGAGCTGTAACTGTGAAACCATTCATTTTTTACATCTTGCAATCCCTTTTTGAGGCCATAGACGGCCTTTTATGGGCTAGATATTTCCCGCATGCGTGCTCTTGGGTGTGTGTGCGTGTGCAAAACCATCCAGGTCGTGAATACTAGAAGTTCTATCATCTGGTTTTCCCGATATCTTTCCAACACCTATGAAAATTACTGAATCGGAGCTCGTCCTGTGCCAGGTTGATAGTCTCGATGAATACCCTCTATAGGGTGAATTTTGTCTTTCCTCTGTTCATTTTTTATTCTCAAATGGGAGGCTAACACCATGTTGTATCCAATCCATGGTCGAGGTGCATAGTTCTGAAGACCATACGGATGGGTTAGCCATGGGTTTTCGAGCTCTAACTACGAAAACATTCGTTTTTTCTGGCTCGCGATCCGTTTTTGAGCGCATACACAGCCTTTTATGGGCTAGATATATACTTCCGTTTGCATGCTCGTGCTTTTTTGTGTGTGTGGAAAATCTTCGAGGCCATGAAATTTAGAAGTTATATCATCTTGGTTTCCCGATACCTTTGCAACCTATGAAAATTACTCAATTGGAGCTCTTCGTGACTCACGATGATAGTCTTGTTGAATACCCTCTATAGAGTGAATTTTGTCTTTCGTCTACTCATTGTTTCTTCTCTAATTTGAGGCTAGAACCATGTTGTATCCAATCCATGGTCGAGGCGCATAGTTCCGACGACCATACGAATGGGTTGGCCCATGGGATTTCGAACTGTACCTGCGAAATCATTCATTTTATTCGTCTTATAATCCGTTTTTAGCGCATAGACGACCTTTTATGGGCTAGATATATATTTCCGTGTTCGTCCTCGCGTGTGTGTGTGTGCAAAATCTTCCAGGTCGTGAAATTGAGAAGTTATATCATCTCGGTTTCCCAATATCTTTGCAATACCTATGAAAATTACTCAATCGGAGCTCGTCCTGACTCACGTTGATAGTCTTGTTGAATACCCTCTATAGGGTGAATTTTGTCTTTCCTCTATTCGTTGTTTCTCATCAAATGTCTAACACCATGTTGCATGCAATCCATGGTCGTGGCGCATAGTTCTGAAGACCATACGCATGGGTTGCCCGTGAGATTTCGAGTTGTAACTGTGAAACCTTTCGTTTTTTACGTGTAGCAATCTGTTTTTGAGGCCAAAGACGGCCTTTTATGGGCTAGATATTTCCCGCATGCGTGCTCTTGGGTGTGTGTGCATGCGCAAAATCTTCATGGTCATGAAAATTATACGTCCTATCATGTCGTTTTCCCGATACCTTTCCAACACCTATGAAAATTACTCAATCGGAGCTCGTCCTGACTCACGTTAATAGTCTTGTTGAATACCCTCTATGCGGTGAATTTTGTCTTTTCTCTCTTCATTGTTTCTTCTCTAATGTGAGGCTAACACCATGTTGTATCCAATCCATGGTCGAGTCGCATAGTTCTGATGACCATACAGATGGGTTGGCCCATGGGAATTTTAGTTGTAACTGCGAAATCATTCGTTTTTTCCATCTTGTGATCCGTTTTGAGAATTAGACATCATTTTATTTGCTAGATATATCCCGTGTGCGTGCTTGTGTATGTGTGCATGTGCAAAATCTTCCAGGTCGTGAGAATTAGAAGTTCTATTATCTGGTTTTCCCAATACCTTTCCAACACCTATGAAAATTACGGAATCGGAGCTCGTCCTGACTCACGTTGATTGTCTCGGTTTATACCCACTATAGGGTAAATTCTGTCTTTCCTCTGTTCATTGTTTCTCCTCATATGTGAGGCTAACACCATGTTGTATCCTATCCATGGTCGAGGTGCATAGTTCTGAAGATCATACAGATGGGTTGGTCCATGGGTTTTCGAGCTCTAACTGAAAAATCATTAGTTTTTTCCGTCTTGCGATCCATTATTGAGTGCATAGACAGCCTTTTATGGGCTAGATATATATTGTCGTGTGCATGCTCAAGTGTGTTTGTGTGTACAAAATCTTCCAGGTCGTGAAATTTAGAAGTTATATCATCTCCGTTTCCCGATACCTTTCCAACACCTATGAAAATTACTCAATCGGAGCTCGTCGTGACACACGTTGATAGTCTTGTTGAATACCCTCTATAGGCTGAGTTTTGTCTTTCCTTTGTTCATTGTTTCTTCTCTCATGTGAGGCTAACACCATGTTGTATGTAATTCATGGTCGAGGCGCATAGTTCTGACGACCATACAGATGGGTTGGCCCATGGGATCTTGAGCTATAACTGTGAAATCATTCGTTTTTTAGGGCATAGACAACCTTTTATGGGCTAGGTATATCTCGCATGTGTGCTAGTGTGTATGTGTGTGTGTATGCGTGTGCAAAATCTTTAGGCCGTGAAAATTATACGTTCTATCATATGGTTTTCCCGATACGTTTCCAACACCTATGAAAATTATTGAATCGGAACTCGTCGTGACTCACATTGATAGTCTCGATGAATACCCTGTATAGGGTGAATTTTGTCTTTCCTCTGTTCATTGTTTCTTCTCAAATGTGAGGCCAACACTATGTTGTATCCAATCCATGGTCGAGGCACATAGTTTTGAAGACCATACAGATGGGTTGTCCCATGGGTTTTTGAGCTCTAACTATGAAATCATTCATTTTTTCCGTCTTGCGATCCGTTTTTTAGCGCAGAGCCGGCCTTTTATGGGCTAGATATATATTACCGTTTGCGTGCTCACGTCTGTGTGTGCGTGTGCCAAATCTTCTAGGTCGTGAAATTTAGAAGTTATAGAATCTCGGTTTCCCGATACCTTTGCAACACATATGAAAATTACTCAATCGGAGCTCGTCTTGGCCCACGTTGATAGTCTCGATGAACATCCTTTATAGGGTGAATTTTTTCTTTCCTATGTTCATTGTTCTTCTCAAATGTAAGGCTAACACCTTGTTGTATCCAATCCTTGGTCGAGGCGCATATTTCTGAAGACCATACGGATGGGTTGGCCCATGGGATTTCGAGTGTTAACTGTGAAACCATTCGTTTTTTACGTCTTGCAATCCGATTTTGAGGCCATAGATGACCTTTTATGGGCTAGGTATTTCCCGCATGCGTGCTCTTGGGTGTGTGTGCGTGTGCAAAATCTTCCAGGTCATGAAAATTATACGTCCTATCATCTCGTTATCACGATACCTTTCCAACACATATGAAAATTACTCAATCGAAGCTCGTCCTGACTCACTTTGATAGTCTTGTTGAATATCCTCTATAGGGTGAATTTTGTCTTTCCTCTGTTCATTGTTTCTTCTCAAATGTGAGGCTAACACCATATTGTATCCAATCGATGGTCGAGGCGCATAGTTCTAACGACCATATGAATGGGATGGCCCATGGGATTTCGAGCTGTAACTGCGAAATCATTCGTTTTTTCCATCTTGCGATCCGTTTTGAGGGCATAGACAGCCTTTTATGGGCTAGATATATCCCGCGTGCGTGCTTGTGTGTGTGTGTGCATGTGCAAAATCTTCCAGGTCGTAAAAATTAGAAGTTCTATCATCTCGTTTTCCGATACCTTTCCAACACCTATGAAAATTACTGAATCGGAGCTCGTCCTGACTCACGTTGATAGTCTCGATAAATACCCTCTATAGGGTGAACTTTGTCTTTTCTCTGTTCATTGTTTCTACTCAAATCTGAGGATAATACCATGTTGTATCCAGTCGATGGTCGAGGTGCATAGTTCTGAAGACAATACGGATGGGTTGGCCCATGGGTTTTTGACTCTAACTGCGAAGTCATTCGTTTTTTTCGTCTTGCGACCCGTTTTTGAGCGCATATACAGCCTTTTATGGGCTAGATATATACTGTCGTGTGCGTGCTCACGCTCGCGCGCGTGTGTGTGTGCGCAAAATGTTGCAGGTCAGGAAATTTAGAAGTTATATCATCTCAGTTTCCCGATACCTTTGCAACACCTATGAAAATTACTCAATCAGAGCTCGTCCTGACTCATGTTGATAGTCTTGTTGAATACCCTCTATAGGGTGAATTTTGTCTTTCCTCTGTTCATTATTTCTTCTCTAATGTGAGTCTAGCATCATGTTGTAGCCAATCCATGGTCGAGGCGCATAGTTCTCACGACCATATGGATGGGTTGGCCCATGGGATTTCGAGCTCTAAATGTGAAATCATTCATTTTTTCCATCGTTTGATCCGTTTTTGAGGGCATAGACAACCTTTTATGGACTAGATATATATTGCCTTGTGCATGCTCGCATGTCTGTGTGCGTGTGCAAAATCTTATAGGTCGTGAAATTTAGAGGTTACATCATCTCGGTTTCACGATACCTTTGCAGCACCTATGAAAATTATTCAATCGGAGCTCGTCTTGACTCACGTTGATAGTCTCGATGAATACCCTTTATAGGGTGAATTTTGTCTTTCCTCTGTTCATCGTTTCTTCTCAAATGTGAGGCTAACACCATGTTGTATCCAATCCGTGGTCGAGGTGCATAGTTCTAAAGACAATATGGATGGGTTGGCCCATGTGTTTTCGAGCTCTAATTGCGAAATCATTCGCTTTTTTCGTCTTGTGATCCATTTTTTAGCGCATAGACATCGTTTTATGGGCTAGATATATATTGCCGTGTGCGTGCTCGCATGTGTGGGTGTGCAAAATGTTCCAGGTCATGAAATTTAGAAGTTATATCATCTTGGTTTCCAGATACCTTTGCAACACCTATGAAAATCACTCAATCGGAGCTCGTCCTGACTCATGTTGATAGTCTTGTTGAATACCCTCTATAGGGTGAATTTTGTCTTTCCTCTTTTCATTATTTTCGCACTTTGAAGCCACATTAATGGGAGCGAGAAGCCTTGGACGAAATATGCATGATGCCACTTTATAAAATTCGTCCATAGGCTAATATAGGTGCTGCGCCACCTTATTTATGGGCTAGGCCCATGTAATTTCTAAATACCATATTATAGGCTATTTTTTTGAGTCTGTATGTATGGGGAAACTGAGTTAGGGTCGGTTTTGGACCCCTCCTCCAAGGGGGCACGAAATTCCCCTCTATTCCCCCATATATACAGCCCTTAGGTCGTCGTTTTAGGTTTGGGTTTTGTTTAGATTACAAGTTTGCCATAGCTGCAACTTCGCTTTCTTTGTTTGTGTTCCACGACCAGACAAAGGCGTCACAGAACCCCACTTCTTCAATAAAGCTTTCCTCTTATATTCGCAATATCTAGATTGCAATCTTAGTTTCTTGCTTGTTCTTCGTTTGCGTGCAGGAAACATACCTTCGTGGTCAGGTTGATCATGCTCCGGCGTGGTCAATAACCTCTGAGAGTTGGTTTAGCGATTGCTAAGGCACGACGTCTCGCACGTACGTCGTCAGATCTTCAAAGTCTACTCCACCAAAAACGATAGCCACCATCTTATCGAAAGACAGGGACAACTTCGCCTCTATCAAGTGGTATCAGATTTCCAGGTTGCTCGGCGAGATTTTACCACGTTTTCTTAGTTAGATCGCATCTGTTCTTCATACCTAAAGTCCACGAAAAAGCCAAAAAAATTAGGGTTAGATCTTCATATCCGAACCCTTTGCAATTTTCTATTTGGTGTTGGCTTTGTTGAATTTGTGGTTGCATCGTCCTGTCAGGTTGCTGGTCTTAGTGTCTAGACCTTTAGAGTTTCGAGTTCTGTTCACAGCTTGTCACGCCGCCACAGCGTCATCTTCACCGCTGCCATATACCACCACCATCATCACCGCTTCCATATATCACCATCCACCATCATCATCTCCACTACCATATATCACCACCCACCATCATTATCTCCACTACCATATATCACCACCCAATATCCGCCTCTAATCCGAATTTGGTAGTTATTAGGTTTGTTTGGATTCGCGTTTTCCTACCTGAGTAGGTTTCGGAAAAAAAGAGTTTGGCACGCTTTGCAGAGCACGTTTTGGCCCAAAAAAATCGGCCGAAAATATTTTTTCCCTATATTCATTTAGGTTCTCTGGAGCGTTTTGAGACACTTGCCATCATAGTGATTTTTGTCGAATATTTTTGGTCATCGCAGCCCCCGTATCGCTCCCAAAAAAATTAGTCAAATTTTTTTTCGTGTCTATCCTGCTTATATGACTTGGGAAGAGTTTTGAGACACTCGCCATTATAGTGATTTTTTGAGCAAAAAAAAATTCGGAGTGTGCTCTTCTTTTGTTGGTGTTTTTGGCTCGCGTCTCTAGTACGGTCTGATCCTAGGACCAGCATAGTACCGTTGTTGAGCGTTTATTCAACTTTGCATCTCTAAATTGATTATTGCTGACCCTTTTTGCTACCATATTATAATCCATCCCAGCTCCACATATATCTACGATGTGTGTTTGACACCACCTGGCAATCGCTCTATGCTTTGAGAGTTTTGACTTCAACGGTTGCCGATCACCGCCTGCTGCTGCATAAGAACTGGTAAGAATTTGAGATTTGCTTGAAGGATTTGTGACACACCACCACCACCACCACTTCCTAGTAGTCTGTAGGTTTCATATTCTTATGTGTTTCCTATTTCTACTAACCATGCCAGGATCACAAGACGACGAGATCGACTGGGAGAGCATGACCAACAAAGCGCTCCATGATAAATTTCAGCAAATGATGGCTGACCAGGTACAAGACTTCGTGAACAACCTTGGAGAGGCTATGGAGAAGCTAGATGGTTTGGAGAAGACAGTCGACACCAAGATGGATGCCAAGTTCACTGAGGTGCTTGCCCGTCTATCACCACCAGCTGCCGCTTGTATCCCTCTCGAACGACAAGCGCGACGTGTGCCTATCGGCCAAGTCCAACATACGGGTACTATTGATACTGCTGCTACTTTTGTGGCTGCTGCTGCCACTGTCATTGAGCAAGTTGAGGATTATGATGGTGATTACGATGATGAGGGAGAGGTTGCTCCAGATCAGCCCCAGGGGCAAGCACCACCACACGCTCCAGGTCATCCACATGGCTACAACCGTAACGGTAGGGCTGCACCACCCCCTCAGGTACGGGATCATGACCATCTCCCTAAACTTAAATTGAATATTCCGACATTTGAGGGTAGATATGTTCCTGATATATATCTTACGTGGGAGTTAGAAATAGAGCAACATTTTACATGCTTACAATATCCTGAGGATAGACATGTTGCTGCTGCTGTTTGTTCATTCACTAGTTTTGCTTGTGTTTGGTGGTCAGAACATTGTAGAATACATCATGCTAATATTCCAACTACTTGGGATGCTTTGAAAGCTGCTATGCGTAATAGTTGGGTTCCACCATATTATCAGCGTGAATTGCTTAAAAATTTGCAGCGTTTAAGGCAAGAAAAAAATTCTATAGAGGAATATTATCAGGAATTACAAACTGGCATGATTAAATGTGGTATTGTTGAGGAGAATGAAGTTGTGCTTGCACATTTTATGGGTGGATTAAATAGAGAGATTCAGACTATTCTGGAGTATAAGGAGTATAACATTATCACTCTTTTATTCCATCTTGCTTGCAAAGCTGAACATGAAGTGCAGGATCGACAGGCCATGGCGAGAACCAATTTTTCTGCGGTCGCACTTCATCATGGACGCCACGTACCTCCTCTATTTTTGCATGTCCTGCTACAGCACCACCTACTTCAACCTCCAACTCCAATAAAGATACCAGGAAACAGGCCCCTGCCCCACCCTCCGAGAAGAGTACACCTTCTGGGCCTGCACAGAGCTCTTCTTCATCCATTGCATCCACAGGGCAAACACATGAGGTTATATGTCGTCGTTGCAAGGGTGGAGGTCACTATGCGAGAGAATGCCCTTCCAAGCGTGTGATGATTGTTACTGAGGATGGTGGATATGCGTCCGCTAGTGATTATGATGAGGAGACTTTGGCTCTCATTGTGAGTGAAAAATAGGGTGATGAGGATACAAAACAAGAGACACACTACATGGCCGCTGATTATGCTAATAGGTATGAAAGTTTAGTTGCTCAACGTGTTCTTAATGTGCAGGTTACATAGGCTGAGCAAAATCAGAGGGACAACTTGTTCCACACAAAGGGAGTTGTGAAGGAGCATTCTGTTCGCGTCATCATTGATGGCGGGAGTTGCAACAAATTGGCTAGCATGGAGATGGTGGAGAAGCTTTCTCTAACCACCAGACCACATCCTCATACTTATTACATCCAATAGTTCAACAACAGTGGCAAGGTTAAGGTAACACGTACTATTCGTGTCCATTTTAGCATTGCTACATATTCTGATTATGTTGATTGTGATGTGGTACCTATGCAAGCATGTTCTGTTTTACTTGGTAGGCCATGGCAATTTGATAAAAATTCTATACACCATGGTAGGACAAATAAGTCTACTCTTGTTCATAAGGATCAAAATATCACGTTGCTTCCTATGTCTCCTGAACATATTATGAAAGATGACATTGCTAGAGCTAGTAAAGCAAAACAGGAGCAAAATAAGAGTGAAAATCAGATTGTAACACAGGAATTTGAGCAACACCATAAGCCTAACAAACCATCGTCTAGTGTTGCATCAGAAATAAAATTGAAGAGTGGATGTTTACTTGCTACTAAATCTGATATTAATGATTTGGATGTTACTACATCTGTTTGCTATGCTTTTGTATGCAAAGGGGTATTATTTTCTTTCGAGGACATGCCTCCCTATTTGCCTCCTGCTGTCATTAACATTTTGTAGGAGTTCGCTGACGTCTTTCCACAAGACGTGCCATCGGGATTACCACCTATTCAAGGGATTGAGCATCAGCTTGACTTAATTCTCGATGCATCGCTACCCAACCGTGCGCCATACCATACCAATCTAGAGGAGACAAAGGATATTATGCGTCAAGTACAGGAGCTGCTTGACAAAGGTTATATATGCGAATCCCTTAGTCCTTGTGCTGTTCCTATTATTCTGGTGCCTAAAAAGGATGGTACATCGCGCATGTGTGTGGATTGTAGAGGCATTAATAATATTACCATTCGTTATCGTCATCCTATTCCTAGGCTAGATGATATGCTTGATGAATTAAGTGGCTCTACAATTTTCTCCAAAGTTGACTTGCGTAGTGGATACCATCAAATTCGTATGAAATTGGGAGATGCATGGAAAACATCTTTTAAAACTAAGTTTGGATTATATGAGTGGTTAGTCATGCCTTTTGGGTTAACTAATGCACCTAGCACTTTCATGAGATTAATGAACGAGGTTTTACGTGCTTTCATTGGACGTTTGTGGTAGTCTATTTTGATGATATATTGATTTATAGTAGATCTTTGGAGGAACATTTGGAACATCTACGTGTTGTTTTTATTGCTCTACGTGATGCACGTTTGTTTGGTAACCTTGGGAAGTGCACCTTTTGCACCGACCGAGTATCTTTTCTTGGCTATGTTGTTATTCCACAGGGAATTGAAGTTGATAAAGCCAAGATTGAAGCTATTGAGAGTTGGCCGCAGCCCAAAACGGTCACACAAGTGAGGAGTTTTCTTGTCCTCGCTGGTTTCTATAGGTGTTTTGTGAGAGATTTCAGCACCATTGCTACGCCTATCAATGAGCTTACAAAGAAGGACGTGCCTTTTTCTTGGGGTTTTACAATGAAGCCTTAATGGTCTTGAAAGATAAGTTAACACATGCTACTTTACTCCAACTTCCTGATTTTAATAAGACTTTCGATCTTGAATGTGATGCTAGTGGAATTGTGTTAGGAGGTGTCTCATTACAAGATGGTAAACCTGTTGCATACTTTTCTGAAAAATTGAGTGGGCCTAGTCTGAATTATTCTACTTATGATAAGGAATTATATGCTCTTGTTCGGACTTTGGAAAAATGGCAACATTATTTATGTCACAAAGAATTTGTTATACATTCTGATCATGAATCTTTGAAACATATTAAAAGTCAAGCAAAACTGAACCGTAGACATGCTAAATGGGTTGAATTCATTGAGACTTTCCCGTATGTCATTCAACACAAGAAGGGTAAAGAAAATGTTATTGCCGATGCTTTGTCTCATCGTTATACTATGCTTTCACAACTTGACTTTAAAATATTTGGTTTGGAGACCACCAACGATCAATATGTGCATGATGCTGAATTTAGAGATGTGTTGCAGCATTGTAAAGAAGGGAGAACATGGAACAAGTTCGTTATTAATGATGGATTTGTGTTCCGTGCTAACAAGGTATGCATTCCAGCTAGCTCCGTTCGTCTTTTGTTGTTATAGGAGGCACACGGAGGAGGATTAATGGGAAACTTTGACGTGAAGAAGACGGAGGACGTACTTTCTACACATTTCTTTTGGCCAAAGATGAGACGGGATGTTGAGCGTTTTGTTGCTCGCTGCACTACATGAAGCTAAGTCACGACTCAATCCTCATGGTTTATATATGCCTTTGCCTGTACCTAGTGTTCCTTGGGAGGATATATCTATGGACTTTGTTTTAGGTTTACCTCAAACTAAGAAGGGGAGGGATAGCATATTTGTTGTCGTGGATAGATTTTCCAAAATGGCAGACTTTATACCATGTCATAAAAGTGATGATGTTGCTCATGTTGCTGATTTGTTCTTTCATGAAATTATTCGGTTGCATGGTGTGCAAATACAATTGTTTCAGATCGTGATGCTAAATTTCTTAGCCACTTTTGGAGATGTTTATGGGCTAAGTTGGGGACTAAACTACTTTTTAGTACTACATGTCATCGCCAAATTGATGGCCAAACTGAAGTAGTCAATAGATCATTGTCTACCATGCTTAGGGCTGTTTTGAAGAATAACCTGAAAATGTGGGAAGAATGTTTGCCTCATATTGAATTTGTGTATGGTTTCTTACCTCGTGCACCTATTGATTTGTTGCCTCTTCCATCTTCGGAGAAGGTCATTTTTATTGCTAAAGAACATGCTGAATTGATATTAAAGATGCATGAGTTAACGAAGGAAAACATTGAGCGTATGAATGCTAAATACAAAATTGCTAGAGATAAGGGTAGAAAACATGTTGTCTTTGCACCTGGAGATCTTGTTTGGTTACATTTGCGTAAGGATAGATTTCCTGATTTGTGCAAGTCGAAGCTAATGCCACGTGCTGATGGTCCTTTTAAGGTGTTAGAGAAAATAAATGATAATGCATATAAACTTGAGCTGCCTGTAGTGTTTGGGGTTAGCCCCACTTTTAACATTGCAGATTTGAAACCTTATTTGGGTGAGGAATATGAGGTTCCGTCGAGGACGACTTCAGTTCAAGAAGGGGAGGATGATGAGGACATCCCTGCTAATGCTACACCCACAACTCTGACTGCTATACATACAGGACCAATTACTAGAGCTCGCGCACGTCAGTTGAATTACCAGGTACTTTCGTTTCTTGCAAATCCTTCCAATGTTCATGAACATATGATGCTCCCTAAATTAGATACTTTTGTTTTACTTATGAATGAAGGACCTGGCATGGGCAAGAAGGATGACCATTGGAGCGAGATCAAGCATGGAGAAGCAGGTGCGCAAGCGGGAAAGAATAATGGAGCTTCCAGTGATGATTTTCGCACTTTGAAGCCACCATAATGGGAGCAAGAAGCCTTGGACGAAATATGCATGAAGCCACTTTATAAAATTCGTCCCTTGGCCAATATAGGTGTTGCGCCACCTTATTTTTGGGCCAAGCCCATGTAATTTCGAAATACCATATTATAGGCTGTTTTTAGAGTCCGTATGTATGGGGAAACTGAGTTAAGGTCGGTTTCGGACCCCTCCTCCAAGGGGCCACGAAATTCCCCTCTATTCCCCCATATATACAGCTCTTAGGGCGTTGTTTTAGGGTTGGGTTTTGTTTAGATTACAAGTTCGCCATAGCTGCAACTTCACGTTCTTCGTTTGTGTTCCACGACCAGACAAAGGCGTCACAGAACCCCACTTCATCAATAAACCTTTCCTCTTATATCCACAATATCCAGATTGCAATCTTAGTTTCTTGCTTGTTCTTCGTTTGCGTGCAGGAAATAGACCCTCGTGGTCAGGTTGATCATGCTCCTCCGTGGTCAATAACCTCTCGGAGTTGGTTTAGCGATTCCTAAGGTGCGGCGTCATCACATGTTCGTAGTCAGATCGTCAAAGTCTACTCCACCAAAAACTATAGCCACCATCTCATCGAAAGACAGGGACCCTCGCCTCTATCACTCTATAGGGTGAATTTTGTCTTTCCTCTGTTCATTGTTTCTTCTCAAATGTGAGGCTAACACCATGTTGTATCCAATGCATGGTCGAGGCGCATAGTTTTGAATACCATACGGATGGGTTGGCCCATGGGTTTTCGAGCTCTAACTGCGAAATCATACATTTTTTCCGTCTTGCGATCCGTTTTTCAGGGCATAGACATCCTTTATGGGCTAGATATTTACCGCATGCGTGCTCTTGGGTGTGTGTACGTGTGCAAGATCTTCCAGGCCGTGAAAATTATACGTCCTATCATCTCATTTTCCCGATACCTTCCCAACACCTATGAAGATTACTCAATCGGAGCTCGTCCTGACTCACATTGATAGTCTTGTTGAATACCCTCTATAGGGTGAATTTTGTCTTTCCTCTCTTTACTGTTTCTTCTCTAATGTGAGGCTGACACCATGTTGTATCCAATCCATGGTCGAGGCGCATAGTTCTGACGACCATAGGGATGGGTTGGCCCATGGAATTTCCAGCTGTAACTGCGAAATGATTCATTTTTTTAATCTTGCGATCCATTTTGAGGGCATAGACCGCCTTTTATGGGCTAGATATATCCCGCGTGCGTGCTTGTGTGTGTGTGCATGTGCAAAATCTTCCAGGTCATGAAAATTAGAAGTTCTATCATCTCATTTTTCCGATACCTTTCGAACACCTATGAAAATTACTGAATCGGAGCTCGTCCTGACACACGTTGATAGTCTCGATGAATACCCTCTATAGGGTGAATTTTGTCTTTCCTGTGTTCATTGTTTCTTCTAAAATGTGAGGATAACACCATGTTGTATCCAATGCATGGTCGAGGCGCATAGTTTTGAAGACCATACGGATGGGTTGGCCCATGGGTTTTCGAGCTCTAACTACGAAATCATTCGTTTTTTCCGTCAGACGATCCGTTTTTTAGCGCATAGATGGCCTTTCATGGGCTAGATATATATTGCTGTGTGCGTGATCACGTGTGTGTGCATGTTTACAATCTTCCAGGTCATGAAAGTTAGAATTTATATCAGCTCGGTTTCCCGATACCTTTGCAACACCTATGAAAATTACTCAATCGGAGCTCATCCTTACTCACGTTGATAGTCTCGATGAATACCCTCTATATGGTGAATTTTGTCTTTCATCTGGTAATTGTTTATTCTCAAATGTGAGGCTAACACCATGTTGTATCCAATCAATGGTCGAGGCGCATAATTCTGAAGACCATACGGATGGGTTGGCCCATGGGTTTTCAAGCTCTAACTGCGAAATCATTCGTTTTTTCCGTCTTGCGATCCGTTTTTGAGGCCATAGACAATCTTTTATGGCCTAGATATTTACCGCATGCGTTCTCTTGGGTGTGTGTGCCAGTGCAAAATCTTCTAGGCCGTGAAAATTAAACATCCTATCATCTTGTTTTCCTGATACCTTTCCAACACCTATGAAGATTACTCAATCAAAGCTCGTCCTGATTCGCATTGATAGTCTTGTTGAATACCCTCTATATAGGGTGAATTTTGTCTTTCATCTGTTAATTGTTTCTTTACAAATGTGAGGCTCACACCATGTTGTATCCAATCCATGGTCGAGGCGCATAATTCTGAAGATCATACGGATGGGTTGGCCCATGGTTTTCAAGCTCCAACTGCGAAATCATTCGTTTTTTCGTCTTGCGATCCGTTTTTGAAGCCATAGACAACCTTTTATGGGCTAGATATTTACCGCATGCGTGCTCTTGGGTATGCGTGCATGTGCAAAATCTTCCAGGCCGTGAAAATTATACGTCCTATCATCTTGTTTTCCCGATACCTTTCCAACACCTACGGAGATTACTCAATCAGAGCTCGTCCTGATTCACATTGATAGTCTTGTTGAATACCCTCTATATAGGGTGAATTTTGTCTTTCCTCTGTTTATTGTTTCTTGTCTTATGTGAGGCTAACACCATGTTGTATCCAGTCCATGGTCGAGGCGCATAGTTCTGACGACCAGACGGATGGGTTGGCCCATGGGATTTCGAGCTGTAACTACGAAATCATTCGTTTTTTAATCTTGCGATCCATTTTGAGGGCATAGACCGCCTTTCATGGGCTAGATATATCCCTCGTGAGTGCTAGTGTGTGTGTGCATGTGCAAAATCTTCCAGGTCATGGAAATTAGAAGTTCTATCATCTCGTTCTCCAGATACCTTTCCAACACCTATGAAAATTACTGAATCGGAGCTCGTGCTAACACACGTTGATAGTCTTGATGAGTATCCTCTATAGGGTGAATTATGTCTTTCCTCTGTTCATTTTTTTCTTCTCAAATGCGAGGAGAACACCATGTTGTATCCAATCCATGGTCGAGGCGCATAGTTTTGAAGACCATACGGATGGGTTGGCCCATGGGTTTTCGACCTCTAACTGTACCTTGCCAACACGTATGAAAATTAATCAATCGGAGCTCGTCCGGACTCATGTTGATATTCTTGTTGAATACCCTCTATAGGGTGAATTTTGTCTTTCTTGTGTTCATTGTTTCTTCTCTAATGTGAGGCTAAAACCATGTTGTATCCAATCCATGGTCAAGCCACATAGTTCTGACGACCATACGGATGGGCTGGCCCATGGGATTTCGAGCTGTAACTGTGAAATCATTCGTTTTTCCATCTTGCGATCCGTTTTGAGGGCATATACAGCCTTTTATGGGCTAGATATATCCCGCGGGCGTGCTGGTGTGTGTGTGTGTCTGTGCATGTGCAAAACCTTCCAGGTCATGAAAATAGATCTTCTATCATCTGGTTTTCCCGATACCTTTCGAACACCTATGAAAATTACCGAATCAGAGCTCGTCCTGACTCACATTGATAGTCTCGATGAATACCCTCTATAGGGTGAATTTTGTCTTTCCTCTGTTCATTGTTTCTTCTCAAATGTGAGGCGAACACCATGTTGTATACAATCCGTGGTCGAGGCGCATAGTTCTGAAGACCATACGGATGGGTTTCCCCATGGGATTTCGAGCTGTTACTCTGAAAACCATTCGTTTTTTACGTCTTGCAATCCGTTTTTGAGGTCATAGACGGCATTTTATGCGCTAGATATTTCCCGCATGCGTGCTCTTGGGTGTGTGTGCATCTGCAAAATCTTCTAGGTCGTGAAAATTATATGTCCTATCATCCCATTTTCCCGATACCTTTCCAACACCTATGAAAATTACTCAATCGGAGCTCGTCCTCACTCACGTTGACAGTCTTGTTGAATACCCTTTGTATGGTGAATGTTGTCTTTCCTCTGTTCATTGTTTCTTCTCTAATGTGAGGCTAACACCATGTTGTATCCAATCGATGGTCGAGGCGCATAGTTCTGACGACCATACGGATGGGTTCGCCCATGGGATTTTGAGCTATAACTGTGAAATCATTTGTTTTTTCCATCTAGCGATCCGTTTTGAGGGCATAGACAACCTTTTATGGGCTAGATATATCCCGTGTGCGTGCTTGTGTGTGTTTGTGTGCGTGTGCAAAATCTTTCAGGTCGTGAAAATTAGAAGTTCTATCATCTAGTTTTCTCGATACCTTTCCAACACCTATGAAAATTACTAAATCGGAGCTCGTCGTGACTCACGTTGACAGTCTTGTTGAATACCCTCTATATGGTGAATTTTGTCTTTCCTCTGTTCATTGTTTCTTCTCTAATTTGAGGCTAAAACCATGTTGTATCCAATCCATGGTCGAGGCGCATAGTTCTGTCGACCATACGGATGGGTTGGCCCATGGGATTTTGAGCTTTAACTGTGAAATCATTTGTTTTTTCCATCTTGCGATCTGTTTTGAAGGCATAGACAACCTTTTATGGGCTAGATATATCCCGTGTGCATGCTTGTGTGTGTGTGTGCGTGTGCAAAATCTTTCAGGTCATGAAAATTAGAAGTTCTATCATCTAGTTTTCTCGATACCTATCCAACATCTATGAAAATTACTCAATCGGAGCTCATCTTGACTCACGTTGACAGTCTTATTAAACACCCTCTATATGGTGAATTTTGTCTTTCCTCTGTTCATTGTTTCTTCTATAATGTGAGGCTAACACCATGTGGTATCCAATCCATGGTCGAGGCGCATAGTTCTGACGACCATATAGATGGGTTGGCTCATGGGATTTTGAGCTATAACTGTGAAATTAGTCGTTTTTTCCATCTGGCGATCCGTTTTGAGGGCATAGACAACCTTTCATGGGCTAGATATATCCCGTGTGCGTGCTTGTGTGTGTGCGTGTGCAAAATCTTTCAGGTCGTGAAAATTAGAAGTTCTATCATCTAGTTTTCCGGATACCTTTCCAACACCTATGAATATTACTCAATCGGAGCTCGTCCTGACTCATGTTGACAGTCTTGTTGAATACCCTCTATATGGTGAATTTTGTCTTTCCTCTGTTCATTGTTTCTTCTCTAATGTGTGGCTAACACCATGTTGTATCCAATCCATGGTCGAGGTGCATAGTTCTGACGACCATACGGATGGGTTGGCCCATGGGATTTTGAGCTGTAACTGTGAAATCATTCGTTTTTTCCATCTTGCGATCCGTTTTGAGGGCATACACAACCTTTTATGGGCTAGATATATCTCGTGTGCGTGCTTGTGTGTGTGTGCGTTTGCAAAATCTTTCAGGTCATGAAAATTAGAAGTTCTATCATCTAGTTTTTACGATACCTTTCCAACACCTATGAAAATTACTCAATCGGACCTCGTCTTGACTCACGTTGATAGTCTCAATGAATACCCTTTATAGGGTGAATTTTGTCTTTTGTCTGTTCATTGTTTCTTCTCAAATATGAGGCTAACTCCATGTTGTATCCAATCCATGGACGAGGCGCATAGCTCTGAAGACCATATGGATGGGTTGGCCCATGCGTTTTCGAGCTCTAACTACGAAATCATTCGTTTTTCCCGTCTTGCGATCCTTTTTAGCGCATAGAGAGCCTTTTATGGGCTAGATATATACTGTCGTGTGCGTGCTCGCGCATGTGTGTGCGTGTGGAAAATCTTCTGGGTCATGAAATTTAGAAGTTATATCAGCTCGGTTTCCCGATACCTTTGAAACACCTATGAAAATTACTCAATCGGAGCTCGTCCTGACTCACATTGATAGTCTTGATGAATACCCTCTATATGGTGAATTTTGTCTTTCCTCCTTTCATTGCTTCTTCTCAAATGTGAGGCTAACACCATGTTGTATCCAATCCATGGTCGAGGCGCATAGCTCTGAAGACCAAACGGATGGGTTGGCCCATGCGTTTTCGACTCTAACTGCGAAATCATTCGTTTTTCCCGTCTTGCGATCCTTTTTAGCGCATAGAGAGCCTTTTATGGGCTAGATATATTGTTGGGGAACGTCGCATGGGAAACAAAAAATTTCCTACGCACACGCAAACCTATCCATGGTGATGAGCATCTACGAGAGGGAGAGTGGATCTACGTACCCTTGTAGATCGCTAAGCGGGAAGCGTTAAGAAACGCGGTTGGTGTAGTCGAACTTCTTCGCGATCCAAATCGCCGAGCGTCCCGCGATCCAATCACGAACCGTCCCGCGAACACATCATGATCCGTCCCGTGAACTCATCACGATCCGTCTCACGATCTTGATCACGATCTATCCCGCGAACTCATCACGATCCGTTCCGTGATCACATCACGAACCGTCTCGCGATGTCGATCACGGTCCTTCCGATCTAGCGCCGAACGGACGGCACCTCCGCGTTCAGCACAAGCGCAGCTTGATGACGATCTCCACCGTATCGATCCAGCGAGAGGAGGTGGAGAGGAGAGAGAGTTCACCGGCAGCGTGACGGCGCTCCGGTGATGGTGGTGGAGCAATTCCGGCAGGGCTTCGCCTAAGCGCTGCGGAACTACGATCTAGAGGAGAAACTATGCATCGGTGGAACGGGTAGCACGTGGCCGGAAATTCTGTCCAAAAACCACCCAATCCACTAGTATATATAGGAGGAGAGGAGAGGAGAGGCAGCCAAGGCCTTTGGGTTGGCCGAAATAGGAGGTGGGAGCAATCCTACTTCACCTCCAATCCTAGTTGGAGTAGGATTACCTCCTATTGGCTGATTTTCCACATTTTGCTTTAGGACTTTCTCTCCTGCGCCATGGGCCTTTGTGGCTGTTTTCCCAGCCCACTAAGGGCTGGTTATTATTCTCCCACAGCCCATGGACCTCTTGGGGTCGAAATACCCCTCCTGGAGGCCTCCCGGTACACTACCGGCACTCCCGGTACACTACCGGCACTCCCGGTACACTACCGATGAGCCCGAAACTTTTCCGGCGACCAAACTGGGACATCCTATATATGAATCTTTACCTCCGGACCATTCCGGAGCTCCTTGTGACGTCCGGGATCTCATCTGGGACTCCGAACAACCTTCGGTCACCACCATACATAACTCTACACTACCGAAACGTCACCGAACCTTAAGTGTGCAGACCCTGCGGGTTCGAGAACTATGTAGACATGACCGAGAAACCTCTACGGTCAATAACCAATGGCGGGACCTGGACGTCCACATTGGTTCCTACATATTCTACGAAGATCTTTATCGGTCGAACCTCTATGTCAAGGATTCAGTTAATCCCGTATAACGTTCCCTTTGTTCTTCGGTATGTTACTTGCCCGAGATTCGATCGTCGGTATCTCCATACCTAGTTCAACCTCGTTACTGGCAAGTCTCTTTACTCGTTCCGTAACACAAGATCCCATGACTAACACTTAGCCACATTGCTTGCAAGGCTTGTTGTGATGTTGTATTACCGAGTGGGCCCTGAGATACCTCTCCGTCACACGGAGTAACAAATCCCAGTCTTGATCCATGCCAACTCAACAAACACCATCGGAGATACCTGTAGAGCACCTTTATAGTCACCTAGTTACGTTGCGACATTTGATACACACAAGGCACTGATCCGATATCCGTGAGTTGCATGATCTCATGGTCATAGGAACATATACTTGACATGCAGAAAACAGTAGCAATAAACTGACACGATCATATGCATTGTTTGTAGTTTGGGTCTTATCCATCACATCATTCTCCTAATGATGTGATCCCGTTATCAAATGACATCTCATGTCCATGGCTAGGAAACCTTAACCATCCTTTGATCAACGAGCTAGTCCATTAGAGGCATACTAGGGACATGGTTTTGTCTATGTATCCACACATGCATTTAAGTCTCCGATCAATACAATTATAGCATGGATAATAAACGATTATCATGAACAAGGAAATATGATAATAACTAATTTATTATTGCCTCTAGGGCATATTTCCAACATATATACTGTCGTGTGTGTGCTCGCGCGTGTGTGTGCGTCTGCAAAATCTTCCGGGTCGTGAAATTTAGAAGTTATATCAGCTCGGTTTCCCGATACCTTTGAAACACCTTTGAAAATCACTCAATCAGAGCTCGTCCTGACTCACGTTGATAGTCTTGATGAATACCCTCTATATGGGGAATTTTGCCTTTCCTCCGTTCATTGCTTCTTCTCAAATGTGAGGCTAACACCATGTTGTATCCAATCTGTGATCGAGGCGCATAGTTCTGAAGACCATACGGATGGGTTTGCCCATGGGATTTCGAGCTGTAACTGTGAAACCATTCGTTTTTTACGTCTTGCAATCCATTTTTGAGGCCATAGACAACCTTTTATGGGCTAGATATTTCCCACATGCATGCTCTTGGGTGTGTGTGCGTGTGCAAAATCTTCCAGGTCATGAAAATTATACGTACTATCATCCCGTTTTCCCGATACCTTTCCAACACCTATGAAAATTAGTCAATCGGAGCTCGTCCTGAGTCACGTTGACAGTCTTGTTGAATACCCTCTATATGGTAAATTTTGTCTTTCCTCTATTCATTGTTTCTTCTCTAATGTGAGGCTAACACCATGTTGTATCCAATCCATGGTCCAGGCGCATAGTTCTGACGACCATACGGATGGGTTGGCCCATGGGATTTTGAGCTGTAACTGTGAAATCATTCATTTTTTCCATATTGCGATCCGTTTTGAGGGAATAGACAACCTTTTATGGGCTAGATATATCCCGTGTGCATGCTTGTGTGTGTGCATGTGCAAAATCTTTCAGGTCGTGAAAATTAGAAGTTCTATCATCTAGTTTTCCCGATACCTTTCCAACACCTATGAATATTACTCAATCGGAGCTCGTCCTGACTCACGTTGACAGTCTTGTTGAATACCCTCTATATGGTGAATTTTGTCTTTCCTCTGTTCATTGTTTCTTCTATAATGTGAGCCTAACACCATGTTGTATCCAATCCATGGTCGAGCCGCATACCTCTGAAGACCATACGGATGGGTTGGCCCAAGGGTTTTCGAGCTCTAACTGCGAAATCATTCGTTTTTCCCGTCTTGTGATCCTCTTTTAGCGCATAGAGAGCCTTTTATAGGGTAGATATATATTGTCGTGTGCGTGCTCGTGTGTGTGTGTGTGTGCGTGTGCAAAATCTTCCGGGTCATGAAATTTAGAAGTTATATCAGCTCGGTTTCCTGATACCTTTGCAACACCAATGAAAATTACTCAATCGGAGCTCGTCGTGACTCACGTTGACGGTCTTGTTGAATACCCTCTATATAGTAAATTTTGTCTTTGTTCTGTTCATTGTTTCTTCTCAAATGTGAGGCTAACACCATGTTGTATCCAATCCATGGTCGAGGCCCGTAGTTCTGACGACCATACGGATGGGTTGGCCCTTGGGATTTTCATATGTAACTGTGAAATCATTCGTTTTTTCCATCCTGCGATCCGTTTTGAGGGCATAGACAACATTTTATGGGCTTGATATATCCCGTGTGCGCGCTTGTGTGTGTGTGTGTGTGCGTGTGCAAAATCTTTCAAGTCATGAAAATTAGAAGTTCTATCATCTAGTTTTCCCGATACCTTTCCAACACCTATGAAAATTACTCAATCGGAGCTCATCCTGACTCACGTCGATAGTCTCGATGAATACCCTTTATAGGGTGAATTTTGCCTTTCCTCTGTTCATTGTTTCTACTCAAATGTGAGGCTAACACCATGTTGTATCCAATCCATGGTCGAGGCGCATAGCTCTGAAGACCATACGGATGGGTTTGCCCATGGGTTTTCGAGCGCTAACTGCGAAATCATTCGTTTTTCCCGTCTTGCGATCCTTTTTTAGCGCATAGAGAGCCTTTTATGGGCAAGATATATGTTGTCGTGTGCGTGCTCGTGCGTGTGTGTGCGTGTGCAAAATCTTCCGGGTCGTGAAAATTAGAAGTTCTATCATCTGGTTTTCTCGATACCTTTCCAACACCTATGAAAAGTACTCAATCGGAGCTCGTCCTGACACACGTTGATAGTCTCGATGAATACCCTGTATAGGGTGAATTTTGTCTGTCCTATGTTCATTGTTTCTTCTCAAATGTCAGGCTAACACCATGTTGTATCCAATCCGTGGTAGAGGCGGATAGTTCTGAAGACCATACGGATGGGTTTGCCCATGGGATTTCGAGCTGTAACTGTGAAACCATTCGTTTTTTACGTCTTGCAATCCATTTTTGAGGCCATAGACGACATTTTATGGGCTAGATATTTCCCGCATGCGTGCTCTTGGGTGTGTGTGTGCGTGTGCAAAATCTTCCAGGTCACAAAAATTATACGTACTATCATCCCGTTTTCCCGATACCTTTCCAACACCTATGAAAATTACTCAATCGGAGCTCGTCCTGACTCACGTTGACGGTCTTGTTGAATACCCTCTATATGGAAATTTTGTCTTTCCTCTGTTCATTGTTTCTTCTCTAATATGAGGCTAACACCATGTTATATCCACTCCATGGTCGAGGCGCATAGTTCTGACGACCATACGGATGGGTTGGCCCATGGGATTTTGAGTTGTAACTGTGAAATCATTCGTTTTTTCCATCTTGCGATCCGTTTTGAGGACATAGACAACCTTTTATGGGCTAGATATATCCCGTGTGCGTGCTTGTGTGTGTGTGCGTGTGCAAAATCTTTCAGGTCGTGAAAATTAGAAGTTCTATCATCTAGTTTTCCCGATACCTTTCCAACACCTATGAAAATTACTCAATCGGAGCTCGTCCTGACTCACGTTGACAGTCTTGTTGAATACCCTCTATATGGTGAATTTTGTCTTTCCTCTATTCATTGTTTCTTCTCTAATTTGAGGCTAAAACCATGTTGTATCCAATCCATGGTCGAGGCGCATAGTTCTGTCGACCATACGGATGGGTTGGCCCATGGGATTTTGAGATTTAACTGTGAAATCATTCGTTTTTTCCATCTTGCGATCCGTTTTGAGGGCATAGACAACCTTTTATGGTCTAGATATATCCCGTGTGCGTCCTTTTGTGTGTGTGTGTGCGTGTGCAAAATCTTTCAGGTCGTGAAAATTAGAAGTTCTATGATCTAGCTTTCCCGATACCTTTCCAGCACCTATGAAAATTACTCAATCGGAGCTCATCTTGACTCACGTTGACAGTCTTATTAAATACCCTCTATATGGTGAATTTTGTCTTTCCTCTGTTCATTGTTTCTTCTCTAATGTGAGGCTAACACCATGTTGTATCCAATCCATGGTCGAGGCGCATAGTTCTGACGACCATACGTGATGAGGACATCCCTACTAATGTTACACCCACCCCGACTGCTATACATACAGGACCAATTACTAGAGCTCGCGCACGTCAATTGAATTACCAGGTACTTTCGTTTCTTGGAAATCCTTCTAATATTCATGAACATATGATGCTGCCTAAATTAGATACTTTTGTTTTACTTATGAATGAAGGACCTATCATGGATAAGAAGCATGACCATTGGAGCGGGATCAAGCATGGAGGAGAAGGTGCGCGCGCGGGGAAGAACAATGGAGCTTCCAGTGATGATTTTCGCACATTGAAGCCACCATAATGGGAGTGGGAAGCTTTGGACGAAATATGCATGATGCCACTTTATAAAATTCGTCCATAGGCTAATATAGGTGCTGCGCCACCTTAATTTTGGGCCAGGCCCATGTAACTTCGAAATACCATATTATAGGCTGTTTTTAGAGTCCGTATGTATGGGGAAACTGACTTAGGGTCGGTTTCGGACCCCTCCTCCAAGGGGCCACGAAATTCCCTTCTATTCCCCCATATATACAGCCCTTAGGGCTTCGTTTTAGGTTTGGGTTTTGTTTAGATTACAAGTTCGCCATAGCAGCAACTTCGCGTTCTTCGTTTGTGTTCCACGACCAGACAAAGGCGTCACAGAACCCCACTTCATCAATAAAGCTTTCCTCTTATATTCGCAATATCCAGATTGCAATCTTAGTTTCTTGCTTGTTCTTCGTTTGCGTGCAGGAAATAGACCCTCATGGTCAGGTTGATCGTGCTCCGGCGTGGTCAATAACCTCTCAGAGTTGGTTTAGCGATTGCTAAGGCGCGACGTCTCACACGTTCGTAGTCGGATCGTCAAAGTCTACTCCACCAAAAACGATAGCCACCATCTCATCGAAAGACAGGGACAACTTCGCCTCTATCAAGTGGTATCAGATTTCCAGGTTGCTCGGTGAGATTTTACCAGTTTTCGTAGTTTAGATCGCATCTGTTCTTCATACCTTTAGTCCACGAAAAAGTCACAAAAAAAATTAGGGTTAGATCATCATATCCGAACCAATCTGTGCCTTTGCATAGTCTTTTCAGTATTTTGCTTTGTTGAATTTGCGGTTACATCGTCGTGTCGAGTTGCTGGTTTTAGTGCCTAGTCCTTTAGAGTTTCGAGTTCTATTCACAAGTTGTCACGCCGCCAACGCATCGTCTTCATAGTCGCCATATACCACCACCATCATCCCCGCTGCCAGTTATCCATTGGTGTCCATATATACCACCACCAATCCGAGTCCAGCTCGTTTTAAATTTAGTTTCGAGATCTTTTTGATTTCGGATTCGCGTTTTGCTACCTTTGTAGGTGTTGGAAAAAAAAAGAGTCTGGCACGCTTTGCAGAGCACGTTTTGGCCCAAAAAAATTTCGGCCGAAAATATTTTTTCCCTATCTTGATTTTAGGTTCTCCGGAGCGTTTTGAGACACTTGCTATCATAGTGAGTTTTGTCGAAATTTTTTGGTCGTCGTAGCCCCTGCATCGCTCCAGAAAAGAAAAATTCAATTTTTTTTCGTGTCTATCCTGCTTATACGACTTGGGAAGGGTTTTGAGACACTCGCAATTATAGTGTTTTTCTGAGCAAAAAAAAAAGCGGCGCAAAAAAAAAAAAGAGGCGCAAAAAAAAACGAAAAAAAAACAGAGTGTGCTCTTCCCTTGATTACGTGTATCGTCGTGCTTTTGTTGGTGTTTTAGGCTCGCGTCTCTAGCACGTCTAGTCTAGGACCAGCACAGTACCGTCGTTGAGCGTTTATTCAACCTTGCATCTCTGAATTGATTATTGCTGACCCTTTTTGCTACCATATTATAAGCCATCCCAGCTCCACATACTTCTACGCCGTGTGCTTGACACCACCTGGCAATCGCTCTATCCAAGCTTTGAGAGTTTTGGCTACAACGGTTGCCGATCACCGCCTGCTACTGGGTAAGAACTGGTAAGAAATTGAGATTCGCTTAAAGGATTTGTGCCACACCACCACCACCACCACGTCCCAGTAGTCTGTAGGTTTCATATTGTGTGTTTCCTATTTCTGCTAACCATGCCAGGATCACACGATGACGAGATCGACTGGGAGAGCATGACCAACAAAGCGCTCTATGATAAATTTCAGCAAATGATGGCTGAGCAGGTACAAGACTTCGTGAACAACTTTGGAGTGGCCATGGAGAAGCTAGATGGTTTGGAGAAGACATTCGACACCAAGATGGACGCCAAGTTCAATGAGGTGCTTGCCCGTCTACCTCCACCAGCGGCAGCTCCTCTTCCTTTTGAACGACGAGCACGACGTGTGCCTCTCGGCCACGCCCAACATCCTGGTACTGTTGATACTGCTGCTACTTCGGTGGCTCGTGCGGCTACTGTCGTTGAGCAGGTTGAAGATTATGATGGTGATTTCGATGATGAGGGAGAGGTTGCTCCAGATCCGCCCCAGGGGCAACCACCACCATACGCACCAGGTCGACCACATGGCTACAACCGTAACGGTAGGGCTGTACCACCCCCGCAGGTACGGGATCATGACCATCTCCCTAAACTTAAATTGAATATTCCGACGTTTGAGGGTAGATATGTTCCTGATATATATCTTACATGGGAGTTAGAAACAGAACAACGTTTTACATGCTTACAATTTCCCGAGGATAGACGTGTTGCCGCTGCTGTTTGTTCATTCACTAGTTTTGCTTGTGTTTGGTGGTCAGAACATTGTAGAATACACCATGCTAATATTCCAACTACTTGGGCTGCTTTGAAAACTGCTATGCGTAATCGTTGGGTGCCACCTTATTATCAACGTGAGTTGCTTCAAAATTTGCAGCGTTTAAGACAAGGAAAAAATTCTGTAGAAGAATATTATCAGGAATTACAAACTGGTATGATTAGATGTGGTATTGTTGAGGAGAATGAAGCTATGCTTGCACGTTTTATGGGTGGATTGAATTGAGAGATTCAGACTATTCTGGAGTATAAGGAGTATAACACTATCACTCGTTTATTTCATCTTGCTTGCAAAGCTGAACGTGAAGTGCAGGATCGACAGGCAATGGCGAGAACTACTTTTTCTGCAGGTCGCACTTCATCATGGACGCCACGTACCTCCTCTACTTCCACACGTCCTGCTGCAACACCACCTACTTCAACCTCCAACTCCAACCGCGATACCAGGAAACAGGCTCCTCCTCCACCCTCTACCAAGAGCACACCTTCTGGGCCTGCACAGAGCTCTTCTTCATCTATTGCATCCACAGGGCAAACACATGAGGTTATATGCCGTCGTTGCAAGGGTGGAGGTCACTTTGCGAGAGAATGCCCTTCCAAGCGTGTCATGATTGTTACTGAGGATGGTGGATATGCGTCTGCTAGTGATTATGATGAGGAGACTTTGGCTCTCATTGCAAGTGAAGAACACAATGGCGACGATGCAGAACCAGAAACACACTACATGACTGCTGATTACGCTGACAGGTATGAAAGTTTAGTTGCTCAACGTGTTCTCAGTGTGCAGGTTACACAGGCTGAGCAAAATCAGAGGCACAACTTGTTCCACACAAAGGGAGTTGTGAAGGAGCGTTCTATTCGCATCATCATCGATGGAGGGAGTTGCAATAACTTGGCTAGCATGGAGATGGTGGAGAAGCTGTCTCTAACCACCAGACCACATCCTCATCCTTATTACATCCAATGGTTCAACAATAGTGGCAAGGTTAAGGTAACACGTACTGTTCGTGTGCATTTTAGCATTGCTACATATTCTGATTATGTGGATTGTGATGTGGTACCCATGCAAGCATGTTCTGTTTTACTTGGTAGACCATGGCAGTTTGATAAAAATTCTGTACACCATGGTAGGACAAATCAGTATACTCTTGTTCATAAGGATCATAATATCACGTTGCTTCCTATGTCTCCCGAACATATTATGAAAGATGACATTGCTAGAGCTAGTAAAGCAAAACAGGAGAAAAATAAGAGTGAAAATCAGATTGTAGCACAGGAATTTGAGCAACACCATAAGCATAATAAACCATCATCTACTGTTGCATCCGAAATAAAATTGCAGAGTGGATGTTTACTTGCTACTAAATCTGATATTAATGATTTGGATGTTGCTACATCTGTTTGCTATGCTTTTGTATGCAAAGAGGTATTATTTTCATTCGAGGACATGCCTCCCTCTTTGCCTCCTGCTGTCATTAACATTTTGCAGGAGTTCGCTGACGTCTTTCCACAAGACGTGCCACCGGGATTACCGCCTATTCGTGGGATTGAGCATCAGATTGACTTAATTCCCGGTGCATCCCTACCCAACCGTGCGCCCTACCGTACCAATCCAGAGGAGACAAAGGAGATTATGCGTCAAGTACAGGAGCTGCTTGACAAAGGTTATATACGTGAATCCCTTAGTCCTTGTGCTGTTCCTATTATTCTAGTGCCTAAAAAGGATGGTACATCGCGCATGTGTGTGGATTGTAGAGGCATTAATAATATTACTATTCGTTATCGTCATCCTATTCCTAGACTAGATGATATGCTTGATGAATTAAGTGGCTCTACAATTTTCTCCAAAGTTGATTTGCGTAGTGGATACCATCAAATTCGTATGAAATTGGGAGATGAATGGAAAACAACATTTAAAACTAAGTTTGGATTATATGAGTGGCTAGTCATGCCTTTTGGGTTAACTAATGCACCTAGCACTTTCATGAGATTAATGAACGAGGTTTTACGTGCTTTCATTGGACGATTTGTGGTAGTCTATTTTGATGATATATTGATTTTTAGTAGATCTTTGGAGGAACATTTGGAACATTTACATGCTGTTTTTACTACGCTCCGTGATGCCCGTTTGTTTGGTAACCTTGGGAAGTGCACCTTTTGCACCGACCGAGTATCTTTTCTTGGCTATGTTGTTACTCCACAGGGAATTGAAGTTGATAAAGCCAAGATTGAAGCTATTGAGAGTTGGCCGCAGCCCAAAACGGTCACACAAGTAAGGAGTTTTCTTGGCCTCGCTGGTTTCTATAGGCGTTTTGTCAGAGATTTCAGCACCATTGCTGCGCCTCTCAATGAGCTTACAAAGAAGGACGTGCCTTTTTCTTGGGGTACCGCACAGGAAGAAGCCTTCACGGTCTTGAAAGATAAGTTAACACATGCTCCTTTACTCCAACTTCCTGATTTTAATAAGACTTTCGAGCTTGAATGTGATGCTAGTGGTATTGGGTTAGGAGGTGTTTTATTACAAGATGGTAAACCTGTTGCGTACTTTTCTGAAAAATTAAGTGGGCCTAGTCTGAATTATTCTACTTATGATAAGGAATTATATGCTCTTGTTCGGACTTTGGAAACATGGCAACATTATTTATGGCCCAAAGAATTTGTTATACATTCTGATCATGAATCTTTGAAACATATTAAAAGTTAAGCAAAACTGAACCGTAGACATGCTAAATGGGTTGAATTCATTGAGACTTTCCCTTATGTCATTAAACACAAGAAGGGTAAAGACAATGTTATTGCTGATGCTTTGTCTCGTCGTTATACTATGCTTTCACAACTTGACTTTAAAATATTTGGTTTGGAGACCATCAAAGATCAATATGTGCATGATGCTGAATTTAGAGACGTGTTGCAGAATTGTAAAGAAGGGAGAACATGGAACAAGTTCGTTATTAATGATGGATTTGTGTTCCGTGCTAACAAGCTATGCATTCCAGCTAGCTCCATTCGTCTTTTGTTGTTACAGGAGGCGCACGGAGGAGGATTAATGGGACACTTTGGCGTGAAGAAGACGGAGGACGTACTTTCTACACATTTCTTTTGGCCAAATATGAGACGGGATGTTGAGCGTTTTGTTGCTCGCTGCACTACATGAAGCTAAGTCACGACTCAATCCTCATGGTTTATATATGCCTTTGCCTGTACCTAGTGTTCCTTGGGATGATATATCTATGGACTTTGTTTTAGGTTTACCTCAAACTAAGAAGGGGAGGGATAGCATATTTGTTGTCGTGGATAGATTTTCCAAAATGGCAGACTTTATACCATGTCATAAAAGTGATGATGTTGCTCATGTTGCTGATTTGTTCTTTCATGAAATTATTCGGTTGCATGGTGTGCAAATACAATTGTTTCAGATCGTGATGCTAAATTTCTTAGCCACTTTTGGAGATGTTTATGGGCTAAGTTGGGGACTAAACTACTTTATAGTACTACATGTCATCGCCAAATTGATGGCCAAACTGAAGTAGTCAATAGATCATTGTCTACCATGCTTAGGGCTGTTTTGAAGAATAACCTGAAAATGTGGGAAGAATGTTTGCCTCATATTGAATTTGCTTATAATCGTTCACTACATTCTACCACTAAGATGTGCCCTTTTGAATTTGTGTATGGTTTCTTACCTCGTGCACCTATTGATTTGTTGCCTCTTCCATCTTCGGAGAAGGTTATTTTTATTGCCAAAGAACATGCTGAATTGATATTAAAGATGCATGAGTTAACGAAGGAAAACATTGAGCGTATGAATGCTAAATACAAAATTGCTAGAGATAAGGGTAGAAAACATGTTGTCTTTGCACCTGGAGATCTTGTTTGGTTACATTTGCGTAAGGATAGATTTCCTGATTTGTGCAAGTCGAAGCTAATGCCACGTGCTGATGGTCCTTTTAAGGTGTTAGAGAAAATAAATGATAATGCATATAAACTTGAGCTGCCTGTAGAGTTTTGGGTTAGCCCCACTTTTAACATTGCAGATTTGAAACCTTATTTGGGTGAGGAAGATGAGGTTCCGTCGAGGACGACTTCCGTTCAAGAAGGGGAGGATGATGAGGACATCCCTGCTAATGCTACACCCACACCTTTGATTGCTATACATACAGGACCAATTACTAGAGCTCGCGCACGTCAATTGAATTACCAGGTACTTTCGTTTCTTGCAAATCCTTCCAATGTTCATGAACATATGATGCTGCCTAAATTAGATACTTTTGTTTTACTTATGAATGAAGGACCTGGCATGGGCAAGAAGGATGACCATTGGAGCGGGATCAAGCATGGAGAAGCAGGTGCGCGAGCGGGAAAGAATAATGGAGCTTCCAGTGATGATTTTCGCACTTTGAAGCCACCATAATGGGAGCAAGAAGCCTTGGACGAAATATGCATGAAGCCACTTTACAAAATTCGTCCCTAGGCCAATATAGGTGTTGCGCCACCTTATTTTTGGGCCAGGCCCATGAAATTTCGAAATACCATATTATAGGCTGTTTTTAGAGTCCGTATGTATGGGGAAACTGAGTTAAGGTCGGTTTCGGACCCCTCCTCCAAGGGGCCACGAAATTGCCCTCTATTCCCCCATATATACAGCCCTTAGGGCGTCGTTTTAGGGTTGGGTTTTGTGTAGATTACAAGTTCGCCATAGCTGCAACTTCACGTTCTTCGTTTGTGTTCCACGACCAGACAAAGGCGTCACAGAACCCCACTTCATCAATAAACCTTTCCTCTTATATCCGCATTATCCAGGTTGCAATCTTAGTTTCTTGCTTGTTCTTCGTTTGCGTGCAGGAAATAGACCCTCATGGTCAGGTTGATCATGCTCCGCCGTGGTCAATAACCTCTCGGAGTTGGTTTAGCGATTCCTAAGGTGCGGCATCATCACATGTTCGTAGTCAGATCGTCAAAGTCTACTCCACCAAAAACTATAGCCACCATCTCATCGAAAGACAGGGACCCTCGCCTCTATCACTCTATAGGGTGAATTTTGTCTTTCCTTTGTTCATTGTTTCTTCTCAAATGTGAGGCTAACACCATGTTGTATCCAATGCATGGTCGAGGCGCATAGTTTTGAATACCATACGGATGGGTTGGCCCATGGGTTTTCGAGCTCTAACTGCGAAATCATACATTTTTTCCGTCTTGCGATCCGTTTTTCACGGCATAGACATCCTTTATGGGCTAGATATTTACCGCATCCGTGCTCTTGGGTGTGTGTACGTGTGCAAGATCTTCCAGGCCGTGAAAATTATACGTCCTATCATCTCATTTTCCCGATACCTTTCCAACACCTATGAAGATTACTCAATCGGAGCTCGTCCTGACTCACATTGATAGTCTTGTTGAATACCCTCTATAGGGTGAATTTTGTCTTTCCTCTGTTTATTGTTTCTTCTCTAATGTGAGGCTGACACCATGTTGTATCCAGTCCATGGTCGAGGCGCATAGTTCTGACAACCATAGGGATGGGTTGGCCCATGGAATTTCCAGCTGTAACTGCGAAATGATTCATTTTTTTAATCTTGCGATCCATTTTGAGGGCATAGACCGCCTTTTATGGGCTAGATATATCCCGCGTGCGTGCTTGTGTGTGTGTGCATGTGCAAAATCTTTCAGGTCATGAGAATTAGAAGTAATATCATCTCGTTTTTCCGATACCTTTCGAACACCTATGAAAATTACTGAATCGGAGCTCGTCCTGACACACGTTGATAGTCTCGATGAATACCCTCTATAGGGTGAATTTTGTCTTTCCTGTGTTCATTGTTTCTTCTAAAATGTGAGGATAACACCATGTTGTATCCAATGCATGGTCGAGGCGTATAGTTTTGAAGACCATACGGATGGGTTGGCCCATGGGTTTTCGAGCTCTAACTACGAAATCATTCGTTTTTTCCGTCAGACGATCCGTTTTTAGCGCATAGACGGCCTTTCATGGGCTAGATATATATTGCTGTGTGCGTGATCACGTGTGTGTGCGTGTTTACAATCTTCCAGGTCATGAAAGTTAGAAATTATATCAGCTCGGTTTCCCGATACCTTTGCAACACCTATGAAAATTACTCAATCGGAGCTCATCCTGACTCACGTTGATAGTCTCGATGAATACCCTGTATATGGTGAATTTTGTCTTTCATCTGGTAATTGTTTCTTCTCAAATGTGAGGCTAACACCATGTTGTATCCAATCAATGGTCGAGGCGCATAATTCTGAAGACCATACGGATGGGTTGGCCCATGGGTTTTCAAGCTCTAACCGCGAAATCATTCGTTTTTACCGTCTTGCGATCAGTTTTTGAGGCCATATACAATCTTTTATGGCCTAGATATTTACCGCATGCGTGCTCTTCGGTGTGTGTGCCTGTGCAAAATCTTCTAGGCCGTGAAAATTATACATCCTATCATCTTGTTTTCCCGATACCTTTCCAACACCTATGAAGATTACTCAATCAGAGCTCGTCCTGATTCACATTGATAGTCTTGTTGAATACCCTCTATATAGGGTGAATTTTATCTTTCATCTGTTAATTGTTTCTTCTCAAATGTGAGGCTCACACCATGTTGTATCCAATCCATGGTCGAGGCGCATAATTCTAAAGATCATACGGATGGGTTGGCCCATGGGTTTTCAAGCTCCAACTGCGAAATCATTCGTTTTTTCCCTCTTGCGATCCGTTTTTGAAGCCATAGACAACCTTTTATGGGCTAGATATTTAGTGCACACGTGCTCTTGGGTATGCGTGCGTGTGCAAAATCTTCCAGGCCGTGAAAATTATACGTCCTATCATCTTGTTTTCCCCATACCTTTCCAACACCTACGAAGATTACTCAATCAGAGCTCGTCCTGATTCACATTGATAGTCTTGTTGAATACCCTCTATATAGGGTGAATTTTGTCTTTCCTCTGTTTATTGTTTCTTGTCTTATGTGAGGCTAACACCATGTTGTATCCAGTCCATGGTCGAGGCGCATAGTTCTGACGACCAGACGGATGGGTTGGCCCATGGGATTTCGAGCTGTAACTACGAAATCATTCGTTTTTTTAATCTTGCGATCCATTTTGAGGGCATAGACCGCCTTTCATGGGCTAGATATATCCCTCGTGCGTGCTAGTGTGTGTGTGCATGTGCAAAATCTTCCAGGTCGTGGATATTAGAAGTTCTATCATCTCGTTCTCCAGATACCTTTCCAACACCTATGAAAATTACTAAATCGGAGCTCGTGCTAACACACGTTGATAGTCTGGATGAATATCCTCTATAGGGTGAATTTTGTCTTTCCTCTGTTCATTTTTTCTCCTCAAATGTGAGCAGAACACCATGTTGTATCCAATCCATGGTCCAGGCGCATAGTTTTGAAGACCATACGGATGGGTTGGCCCATGGGTTTTCGACCTCTAACTGTACCTTGCCAACACCTATGAAAATTAATCAATCGGAGCTCGTCCAGACTCATGTTGATATTCTTATTGAATACCCTCTATAGGATGAATTTTGTCTTTCCTGTGTTCATTGTTTCTTCTCTAATGTGAGGCTAAAACCATGTTGTATCCAATCCATGGTCAAGCCACATAGTTCTGACGACCATACGGATGGGCTGGCCCAAGGTTTTTCAAGCTGTAACTGCGAAATCATTCGTTTTTCCCGTCTTGCGATCCTCTTTTAGCGCATAGAGAGCCTTTTATAGGCTAGATATATATTGTCGTGTGCGTGCTCGCGTTTGTGTGTGCGTGTGCAAAATCTTCCGGGTCGTGAAATGTAGAAGTTATATCAGCTCGGTTTCCTGATACCTTTGCAACACCTATGAAAATTACTCAACCGGAGCTCGTCCTGACTCACGTGGACGGTCTTGTTGAATACCCTCTATATGGTAAATTTTGTCTTTTGTCTGTTCATTGTTTCTTCTCAAATATGAGGCTAACACCATGTTGTATCCAATCCATGGTCGAGGTGCATAGCTCTGAAGACCATACAGATGGGTTGGCCCATGCGTTTTCCAGCTCTAACTGCGAAATCATTCGTTTTTCCCGTCTTGCGATCCTTTTTAGCACATAGAGAGCCTTTTATGGGCTAGATATATACTATCATGTGCGTGCTCGCGCGTGTGTGTGCGTGTGCAAAATCTTCCGGGTCGTGAAATTTAGAAGTTATATCAGCTCGGTTTCCCGATACCTTTGAAACACCTATGAAAATTACTCAATCGGAGCTCGTCCTGACTCACGTTGATAGTCTCGATGAATACCCTCTATATGGTGAATTTTGTCTTTCCTCCGTTCATTGCTTCTTCTCAAATGTGAGGCTAACACCATGTTGTATCCCATCCGTGATCGAGGCGCATAGTTCTGAAGACCATACGGATGGGTTTGCCCATGGGATTTCGAGCTGTAACTGTGAAACCATTCGTTTTTTACGTCTTGCAATCCATTTTTGAGGCCATAGACAACCTTTTATGGGCTAGATATTTCCCGCATGGGTGCTCTTGGGTGTGTGTGCGTGTGCAAAATCTTCCAGGTCATGAAAATTATACGTACTATCATCCCGTTTTCTCGATACCTTTCTAACACCTATGAAAATTAGTCAATCGGAGCTCGTCCTAAGTCACGTTGACGGTCTTGTTGAATACCCTATATGGTAAATTTTGTCTTTCCTCTGTTCATTGTTTCTTCTCTAATGTGAGGCTAACACCATGTTGTATCCAATCCATGGTCGAGGCGCATAGTTCTGACGACCATACGGATGGGTTGGCCCATGGGATTTTGAGCTGTAACTGTGAAATCATTCGTTTTTTCCATCTTGCGATCCGTTTTGAGGGAATAGACAACCTTTTATGGGCTAGATATATCCCGTGTGCGTGCTTGTGCATGTGCATGTGAAAAATCTTTCAGGTCGTGAAAATTAGAAGTTCTATCATCTAGTTTTCCCGATACCTTGCCAACACCTATGAATATTAGTCAATCGGAGCTCGTCCTGACTCACGTTGACAGTCTTGTTGAATACCCTCTATATGGTGAATTTTGTCTTTCCTCTATTCATTGTTTCTTCTCTAATGTGAGCCTAACACCATGTTGTATCCAATCCATGGTCGCGACGCATACCTCTGAAGACCATACGGATGGGTTGGCCCAAGGTTTTTCAAGCTCAAACTGCGAAATCATTCGTTTTTCCCGTCTTGCGATCCTCTTTTAGCGCATAGAGAGCCTTTTATAGGCTAGATATATATTGTCGTGTGCGTGCTCGCGTGTGTGTGTGCGTGTGCAAAATCTTCCGGGTCGTGAAATTTAGAAGTTATATCAGCTCGGTTTCCTGATACCTTTGCAACACCTATGAAAATTATTCAATCGGAGCTCGTCCTGACTCACGTGGACGGTCTTGTTGAATACCCTCTATATGGTAAATTTTGTCTTTGTTCTATTCATTGTTTCTTCTCAAATGTGAGGCTAACACCATGTTGTATCCAATCCATGGTCGAGGCGCGTAGTTCTGACGACCATACGGATGGGTTGGCCCATGGGATTTTGAGCTGTAACTGTGAGATCATTCATTTTTCCATCTTGCAATCCATTTTGAGGGCATAGACAACCTTTTATGGGCTTGATATATCCCGTGTGCGTGCTTGTGTGTGTGCGTGTGCAAAATCTTTCAGGTCATGAAAATTAGAAGTTCTATCATCTAGTTTTCCCGATACCTTTCCAGCACCTATGAAAATTACTCAATCGGAGCTCTTCGTGACTCACGTCGATAGTCTCGATGCATACCCTTTATAGGGTGAATTTTGCCTTTCCTCTGTTCATTGTTTCTACTCAAATGTGAGGCTAACACCATGTTGTATCCAATCCATGGTCGAGGCGCATTGCTCTGAAGAACATACGGATGGGTTGGCCCATGGGTTTTCGAGCTCTAACTGCGAAATCATTCGTTTTTCCCATCTTGCGATCATTTTTTAGCGCATAGAGAATCTTTTATGGGCAAGATATATATTGTCGTGTGCGTGCTCGCGCGTGTGTGTGCGTTTGCAAAATCTTCCGGGTCGTGAAATTTAGAAGTTATATGAACTCGTTTTCCCGATACCTTTCCAACACCTATGAAAATCACTCAATCGGAGCTCGTCCTGACTCACGTTGATAGTCTTGTTGAATACCCTCTATAGGGTGAATTTTGTCTTTCCTCTTTTCATTATTTTCGCACTTTGAAGCCACAGTAATGGGAGTGAGAAGCCTTGGACGAAAGATGCATGAAGCCACTTTATAAAATTCGTCCATAGGCTAATATAGGTTCTGCGCCACCTTATTTATGGGCCAGGCCCATGTAATTTCGAAATACCATATTATAGGCTATTTTTTTGAGTCTGTATGTATGGGGAAACTGAGTTAGGGTCGGTTTTGGACCCCTCCTCCAAGGGGGCACGAAATTCCCCTCTATTCCCCCATATATACAGCCCTTAGGTCGTCGTTTTAGGTTTGGGTTTTGTTTAGATTACAAGTTTGCCATAGCTGCAACTTCGCGTTCTTTGTTTGTGTTCCACGACCAGACAAAGGCGTCACAGAACCCCACTTCTTCAATAAAGCTTTCCTCTTATATTCGCAATATCTAGATTGCAATCTTATTTTCTTGCTTGTTCTTCGTTTGCGTGCAGGAAACATACCTTCGTGGTCAGGTTGATCGTGCTCCGGCGTGGTCAATAACCTCTCAGAGTTGGTTTAGCGATTGCTAAGGCACGACGTCTCGCACGTACGTAGTCAGATCGTCAAAGTCTACTCCACCAAAAACGATAGCCACCATCTTATTGAAAGACAGGGACAACTTCGCCTCTATCAAGTGGTATCAGATTTCCAGGTTGCTCGGTGAGATTTTACCAGTTTTTCTTAGTTAGATCGCATCTGTTCTTCATACCTAAAGTCCACGAAAAAGCCAAAAACATTAGGGTTAGATCTTCATATCCGAACCCTTTGCAATTTTCTATTTGGTGTTGGCTTTGTTGAATTTGTGGTTGCATCGTCCTGTCAGGTTGCTGGTCTTAGTGTCTAGACCTTTAGAGTTTCGAGTTCTGTTCACAGCTTGTCACGCCGCCACAGCGTCATCTTCACCGCTGCCATATACCACCACCATCATCACCGCTTCCATATATCACAATCCACCATCATCATCTCCACTACCATATATCACCACCCACCATCATTATCTCCACTACCATATATCACCACCCAATATCCGCCTCTAATCCGAATTTGGTAGTTATTAGGTTTGTTTGGAGATCTTTGTGATTTTGGATTCGCGTTTTCCTACTTGAGTAGGTTTCGGAAAAAAAGAGTCTCGCACGCTTTGCAGAGCACATTTTGGCCCAAAAAAATCGGCCGAAAATATTTTTTCCCTATATTCATTTAGGTTCTCTCGAGCGTTTTGAGACACTTGCCATCATAGTGATTTTTGTCGAATATTTTTGGTCACCGCAGCCCCCGAATCGCTCCCAAAAAAATTAGTCAAATTTTTTTTCGTGTTTATCCTGCTTATATGACTTGGGAAGAGTTTTGAGACACTCGCCATTATAGTGATTTTTTGAGCAAAAAAAAATTCGGAGTGTGCTCTTCTTTTGTTGGTGTTTTTGGCTCGCGTCTCTAGTACGGTCTGATCCTAGGACCAACATAGTACCGTTGTTGAGCGTTTATTCAACTTTGCATCTCTAAATTGATTATTGCTGACCCTTTTTGCTACCATATTATAAGCCATCCCAGCTCCACATATATCTACGATGTGTGTTTGACACCACCTGGCAATCGCTCTATGCTTTGAGAGTTTTGACTTCAATGGTTGCCGATCACCGCCTGCTGCTGCGTAAGAACTGGTAAGAATTTGAGATTTGCTTGAAGGATTTGTGACACACCACCACCACCACCACTTCCTAGTAGTCTGTAGGTTTCATATTCTTATGTGTTTCCTATTTCTACTAACCATGCCAGGATCACAAGACGACGAGATCGACTGGGAGAGCATGACCAACAAAGCGCTCCATGATAAATTTCAGCAAATGATGGCTGATCAGGTACAAGACTTCGTGAACAACCTTGGAGAGGCTATGGAGAAGCTAGATGGTTTGGAGAAGACAGTCGACACCAAGATGGATGCCAAGTTCACTGAGGTGCTTGCCCGTCTATCACCACCAGCTGCAGCTTGTATCCCTCTCGAACGACAAGCGCGACGTGTGCCTATCGGCCAAGTCCAACATACGGGTACTATTGATACTGCTGCTACTTTTGTGGCTGCTGCTGCTACTGTCATTGAGCAAGTTGAGGATTATGATGGTGATTACGATGATGAGGGAGAGGTTGCTCCAGATCAGCCCTAGGGGCAACCACCACCACACGCTCCAGGTCGTCCACATGGCTACAACCGTAACGGTAGGGCTGCACCACCCCCTCAGGTACGGGATCATGACCATCTCCCTAAACTTAAATTGAATATTCCAACATTTGAGGGTAGATATGTTCCTGATATATATCTTACGTGGGAGTTAGAAATAGAGCAACATTTTACATGCTTACAATATCCTGAGCATAGACATGTTGCTGCTGCTGTTTGTTCATTCACTAGTTTTGCTTGTGTTTGGTGGTCAGAACATTGTAGAATACATCATGCTAATATTCCAACTACTTGGGATGCTTTGAAAGATGCTATGCGTAATAGTTGGGTTCCACCATATTATCAGCGTGAATTGCTTAAAAATTTGCAGCGTTTAAGGCAAGAAAAAAATTCTGTAGAGGAATATTATCAGGAATTACAAACTGGCATGATTAAATGTGGTATTGTTGAGGAGAATGAAGTTGTGCTTGCACGTTTTATGGGTGGATTAAATAGAGAGATTCAGACTATTCTGGAGTATAAGGAGTATAACATTATCACTCTTTTATTCCATCTTGCTTGCAAAGCTGAACATGAAGTGCGGGATCGACAGGCCATGGCGAGAACTAATTTTTCTGCGGTCGCACTTCATCATGGACGCCACGTACCTCCTCTATTTCTGCATGTCTTGCTGCAGCACCACCTACTTCAACCTCCAACTCCAATAAAGATACCAGGAAACAGGCCCCTGCCCCACCCTCCGAGAAGAGTACTCCTTCTGGGCCTGCACGGAGCTCTTCTTCATCCATTGCATCCACAGGGCAAACACATGAGGTTATATGTCGTCGTTGCAAGGGTGGAGGTCACTATGCGAGAGAATGCCCTTCCAAGCGTGTGATGATTGTTACTGAGGATGGTGGATATGCGTCCGCTAGTGATTATGATGAGGAGACTTTGGCTCTCATTGTGAGTGAAAAATAGGGTGATGAGGATACAAAACAAGAGACACACTACATGGCCGCTGATTATGCTAATAGGTATGAAAGTTTAGTTGCTCAACGTGTTCTTAATGTGCAGGTTACATAGGCTGAGCAAAATCAGAGGCACAACTTGTTCCACACAAAGGGAGTTGTGAAGGAGCATTCTGTTCGCGTCATCATTGATGGCGGGAGTTGCAACAAATTGGCTAGCATGGAGATGGTGGAGAAGCTTTCTCTAACCACCAGACCACATCCTCATCCTTATTACATCCAATAGTTCAACAACAGTGGCAAGGTTAAGGTAACACGTACTATTCGTGTCCATTTTAGCATTGCTACATATTCTGATTATGTTGATTGTGATGTGGTACCTATGCAAGCATGTTCTGTTTTACTTGGTAGGCCATGGCAATTTGATAAAAATTCTATACACCATGGTAGGACAAATCAATCTACTCTTGTTCATAAGGATCAAAATATCACGTTGCTTCCTATGTCTCCTGAACATATTATGAAAGATGACATTGCTAGAGCTAGTAAAGCAAAACAGGAGCAAAATAAGAGTGAAAATCAGATTGTAACACAGGAATTTGAGCAACACCATAAGCCTAACAAACCATCGTCTAGTGTTGCATCAGAAATAAAATTGAAGAGTGGATGTTTACTTGCTACTAAATCTGATATTAATGATTTGGATGTTACTACATCTGTTTGCTATGCTTTTGTATGCAAAGGGGTATTATTTTCTTTCGAGGACATGCCTCCCTATTTGCCTCCTGCTGTCATTAACATTTTGTAGGAGTTCGCTGACGTCTTTCCACAAGACGTGCCATCGGGATTACCACCTATTCAAGGGATTGAGCATCAGCTTGACTTAATTCTCGTTGCATCGCTACCCAACCGTGCGCCATACCATACCAATCTAGAGGAGACAAAGGAGATTATGCGTCAAGTACAGGAGCTGCTTGACAAAGGTTATATATGTGAATCCCTTAGTCCTTGTGCTGTTCCTATTATTCTAGTGCCTAAAAAGGATGGTACATCGCGCATGTGTGTGGATTGTAGAGGCATTCATAATATTACCATTCGTTATCGTCATCCTATTCCTAGGCTAGATGATATGCTTGATGAATTAAGTGGCTCTACAATTTTCTCCAAAGTTGATTTGCGTAGTGGATACCATCAAATTCGTATGAAATTGGGAGATGCATGGAAAACATCTTTTAAAACTAAGTTTGGATTATATGAGTGGTTAGTCATGCCTTTTGGGTTAACTAATGCACCTAGCACTTTCATGAGATTAATGAACGAGGTTTTACGTGCTTTCATTGGACGATTTGTGGTAGTATATTTTGATGATATATTGATTTATAGTAGATCTTTGGAGGAACATTTGGAACATCTACGTGCTGTTTTTATTGCTCTACGTGATGCATGTTTGTTTGGTAACCTTGGGAAGTGCACCTTTTGCACCGACTGATTATCTTTTCTTGGCTATGTTGTTATTCCACAAGGAATTGAAGTTGATAAAGCCAAGATTGAAGCTATTGAGAGTTGGCCGCAGCCCAAAACGGTCACACAAGAGAGGAGTTTTCTTGTCCTCGCTGGTTTCTATAGGTGTTTTGTGAGAGATTTTAGCACCATTGCTACGCCTATCAATGGGCTTACAAAGAAGGACGTGCCTTTTTCTTGGGGTTTTACAATGAAGCCTTCATGGTCTTGAAAGATAAGTTAACACATGCTACTTTACTCCAACTTCCTGATTTTAATAAGACTTTCGATCTTGAATGTGATGCTAGTGGAATTGTGTTAGGCGGTGTCTCACTACAAGATGGTAAACCTGTTGCGTACTTTTCTGAAAAATTGAGTGGGCCTAGTCTGAATTATTCTACTTATGATAAGGAATTATATGCTCTTGTTCGGACTTTGGAAAAATGGCAACATTATTTATGTCACAAAGAATTTGTTATACATTCTGATCATGAATCTTTGAAACATATTAAAAGTCAAGCAAAACTGAACCGTAGACATGCTAAATGGGTTGAATTCATTGAGACTTTCCCTTATGTCATTAAACACAAGAAGGGTAAAGAAAATGTTATTGCCGATGCTTTGTCTCATCGTTATACTATGCTTTCACAATTTGACTTTAAAATATTTGGTTTGGAGACCATCAACGATCAATATGTGCATGATGCTGAATTTAGAGATGTGTTGCAGCATTGTAAAGAAGGGAGAACATGGAACAAGTTCGTTATTAATGATGGATTTGTGTTCCGTGCTAACAAGGTATGCATTCCAGCTAGCTCCGTTCGTCTTTTGTTGTTATAGGAGGCACAGGAGGAGGATTAATGGGAAACTTTGACATGAAGAAGACGGAGGACGTACTTTCTACACATTTCTTTTGGCTAAAGATGAGAAGGGATGTTGAGCGTTTTGTTGCTCGCTGCACTACATGAAGCTAAGTCACGACTCAATCCTCATGGTTTATATATGCCTTTGCCTGTACCTAGTGTTCCTTGGGAGGATATATCTATGGACTTTGTTTTAGGTTTACCTCAAACTAAGAAGGGGAGGGATAGCATATTTTTTGTCGTGGATAGATTTTCCAAAATGACAGACTTTATACCATGTCATAAAAGTGATGATGTTGCTCATGTTGCTGATTTGTTCTTTCATGAAATTATTCGGTTGCATGGTGTGCAAATACAATTGTTTCAGATCGTGATGCTAAATTTCTTAGACACTTTTGGAGATGTTTATGGGCTAAGTTGGGGACTAAACTACTTTTTAGTACTACATGTCATCGCCAAATTGATGGCAAACTGAAGTAGTCAATAGATCATTGTCTACCATGCTTAGGGCTGTTTTGAAGAATAACCTGAAATGTGGGAAGAATGTTTGCCTCATATTGAATTTGCTTATAATCGTTCACTACATTCTACCACTAAGATGTGCCCTTTTGAATTTGTGTATGGTTTCTTACCTCGTGCACCTATTGATTTGTTGCCTCTTCCATCTTCGGAGAAGTTTATTTTTATTGCTAAAGAACATGCTGAATTGATATTAAAGATGCATGAGTTAACGAAGGAAAACATTGAGCGTATGAATGCTAAATACAAAATTGCTAGAGATAAGGGTAGAAAACATGTTGTCTTTGCACGCGGAGATCTTGTTTGGTTACATTTGCATAAGGATAGATTTCCTGATTTGTGCAAGTCGAAGCTAATGCCATGTGTTGATGGTCCTTTTAAGGTGTTAGAGAAAATAAATGATAATGCATATAAACTTGAGCTGCCTGTAGAGTTTGGGGTTAGCCCCACTTTTAACATTGCAGATTTGAAACCTTATTTGGGTGAGGAAGATGAGGTTCCGTCGAGGACGACTTTAGTTCAAGAAGGGGAGGATGATGAGGACATCCCTGCTAATGCTACACCCACAACTCCGACTGCTATACATACAGGACCAATTACTAGAGCTCGCGCACGTCAATTGAATTACGAGGTACTTTCGTTTCTTGCAAATCCTTCCAATGTTCATGAACATATGATGCTGCCTAAATTAGATACTTTTGTTTTACTTATGAATGAAGGACCTGGCATGGGCAAGAAGGATGACCATTGGAGTGGGATCAAGCATGGAGAAGCAGGTGCGCGAGCGGGAAAGAATAATGGAGCTTCCAGTGATGATTTTCGCACTTTGAAGCCACCATAATGGGAGCAAGAAGCCTTGGACGAAATATGCATGAAGCCACTTTATAAAATTCGTCCCTAGGCCAATATAGGTGTTGCGCCACCTTATTTTTGGGCCAGGCCCATGTAATTTCGAAATACCATATTATAGGCTGTTTTTAGAGTCCGTATGTATGGGGAAACTGAGTTAAGGTCGGTTTCGGACCCCTCCTCCAAGGGGCCACGAAATTCCCCTCTATTCCCCCATATATACAGCCCTTAGGGCATCGTTTTAGGGTTGGGTTTTGTTTAGATTACAAGTTCGCCATAGCTGCAACTTCACGTTCTTCGTTTGTGTTCCACGACCAGACAAAGGCGTCACAGAACCCCACTTCATCAATAAACCTTTCCTCTTATATCTGCAATATCCAGATAGCAATCTTAGTTTCTTGCTTGTTCTTCGTTTGCGTGCAGGAAATAGACCCTCGTGATTAGGTTGATCATGCTCTCCCGTGGTCAATAACCTCTCGGAGTTGGTTTAGCGATTCCTAAGGTGCGGCGTCATCACATGTTCGTAGTCAGATCGTCAAAGTCTACTCCACCAAAAACTATAGCCACCATCTCATCGAAAGCAGGGACCCTCGCCTCTATCACTCTATAGGGTGAATTTTGTCTTTCCTCTGTTCATTGTCTCTTCTCAAATGTGAGGCTAACACCATGTTGTATCCAATGCATGGTCGAGGCACATAGTTTTGAATACCATACGCATGGGTTGGCCCATGGGTTTTCGAGCTCTAACTGCGAAATCATACATTTTTTCCGTCTTGCGATCCGTTTTTCAGGGCATAGACATCCTTTATGGGTGTGTGTACGTGTGCAGGATCTTCCAGGCCGTGAAAATTATACGTCCTATCATCTCATTTTCCCGATACCTTAGCAACACCTATGAAGATTACTCAATCGGAGCTCGTCCTGACTCACATTGATAGTCTTGTTGAATACCCTCTATAGGGTGAATTTTGTCTTTCCTCTGTTTATTGTTTCTTCTCTAATGTGAGGCTAACACCATGTTGTATCCAGTCCATGGTCGAGGCGCATAGTTCTGACGACCATAGGGATGGGTTGGCCCATGGAATTTCCAGCTGTAACTCCGTAAGGATTCATTTTTTTAATCTTGCGATCCATTTTGAGGGCATCGACCGCCTTTTATGGGCTAGTTATATCTCGCGTGCGTGCTTGTGTGTGTGTGCATGTGCAAAATCTTCTAGGTCATGAAAATTAGAAGTTCTATCATCTCGTTTTTCCGATACCTTTCGAACACCTATGAAAATTACTGAATCGGAGCTCGTCGTGACACATGTTGATAGTCTCGATGAATACCCTCTATAGGGTGAATTTTCTCTTTCCTGTGTTCATTGTTTCTTCTAAAATGTGAGGATAACACCATTTTGCATCCAATGCATGGTCGAGGCGCATAGTTTTGAAAACCATACAGATGGGTTGGCCCATGGGTTTTCGAGCTCTAACTACGAAATCATTCGTTTTTTCCGTCAGACGATCCGTTTTTTAGCGCATAGACGGCCTTTCATGGGCTAGATATATATTGCTGTGTGCGTGATCACGTGTGTGTGCGTGTTTACAATCTTCCAGGTCATGAAAGTTAGACGTTATATCAGCTTGGTTTCCCGATACCTTTGCAACACCTATGAAAATTACTCAATCGGAGCTCATCCTGACTCACGTTGATAGTCTCGATGAATTCCCCTCTATATGGTGAATTTTGTCTTTCATCTGGTAATTGTTTCTTCTCAAATGTGAGGCTAACACCATGTTGTATCCAATCAATGGTCGAGGCGCATAATTCTGAAGACCATACAGATGGGTTGGCCCATGGGTTTTCAAGCTCTAACTGCGAAATCATTCGTTTTTTCCGTCTTGCGATCCGTTTTTGAGGCCATAGACAATCTTTTATGGCCTAGATATTTACCGCATGCGTGCTCTTGGGTGTCTGTGCCTGTGCAAAATCTTCTAGGCCGTGAAAATTATACATCCTATCATCTTGTTTTCCCGATACCTTTCCAACACCTATGAAGATTACTCAATCAGAGCTCGTCCTGATTCACATTGATAGTCTTGTTGAATACCCTCTATATAGGGTGAATTTTGTCTTTCATCTGTTAATTGTTTCTTCTCAAATGTGAGGCTCACACCATGTTGTATCCAATCCATGGTGGAGGCGCATAATTCTGAAGATCATACGGATGGGTTGGCCCATGGGTTTTCAAGCTCCAACTGCGAAATCATTCGTTTTTTCCGTCTTGCGATCCGTTTTTGAAGCCATAGACAACCTTTTATGGGCTAGATATTTACCGCATACGTGCTCTTGGGTATGCGTGCGTGTGCAAAATCTTCCAGGCCGTGAAAATTATACGTCCTATCATCTTGTTTTCCCGATACCTTTCCAACACCTACGAAGATTACTTAATCAGAGGTCGTCCTGATTCACATTGATAGTCTTGTTGAATACCCTCTATATATGGTGAATTTTGTCTTTCCTCTGTTTATTGTTTCTTGTCTTATGTGAGGCTAACACCATGTTGTATCCAGTCCATGGTCGAGGCGCATAGTTCTGACGACCAGACGGATGGGTTGGCCCATGGGATTTGAAGCTGTAACTACGAAATCATTCGTTTTTTTAATCTTGCGATCCATTTTGAGGGCATAGACCGCCTTTCATGGGCTAGATATATCCCTCGTGCGTGCTGTGTGTGCATGTGCAAAATCTTCCAGGTCGTGGAAATTAGAAGTTCTATCATCTCGTTCTCCAGATACCTTTCCAACACCTATGAAAATTACTGAATCGGAGCTCGTGCTAACACATGTTGATAGTCTGGATGAATATCCTCTATAGGGTGAATTTTGTCTTTCCTCTGTTCATTTTTTTCTTCTCAAATGTGAGGAGAACACCATGTTGTATCCAATCCATGGTCGAGGCGCATAGTTTTCAAGACCATACGGATGGGTTGGCCCATGGGTTTTCGACCTCTAACTGTACCTTGCAAACACCTATGAAAATTAATCGATCGGAGCTCGTCCAGACTCATGTTGATATTCTTGTTGAATACCATCTATAGGGTGAATTTTGTCTTTCCTGTGTTCATTGTTTCTTCTCTAATGTGAGGCTAAAACCATGTTGTATCCAGTCCATGGTCAAGCCACATAGTTCTGACGACCATACGAATGGACTGGCCCATGGGATTTCGAGCTGTAACTGTGAAATCATTCGTTTTTCCATCTTGCGATCCGTTTTGAGGGCATATACAGCCTTTTATGGGCTAGATATATCCCGCAGGCGTGCGGGTGTGTGTGTGTGTGTGCATGTGCAAAACCTTCCAGGTCATGAAAATAGATGTTCTATCATCTGGTTTTCCCGATACCTTTCCAACACCTATGAAAATTACCGAATCAGAGCTCGTCCTGACTCACGTTGATAGTCTCTATGAATACCCTCTATAGGGTGAATTTTGTCTTTCCTCTGTTCATTGTTTCTTCTCAAATGTGAGGCGAACACCATGTTGTATACAATCCGTGGTCGAGGCGCATAGTTCTGAAGACCATACGGATGGGTTTCCCCATGGGATTTCGAGCTGTTACTGTGAAACCATTCGTTTTTTACGTCTTGCAATCCGTTTTTGAGGTCATAGACGACATTTTATGCGCTAGATATTTCCCGCATGCGTGCTCTTGGGTGTGTGTGCATGTGCAAACTCTTCTAGGTCGTGAAAATTATATGTCCTATCATCACGTTTTCCCGATACCTTTCCAACACCTATGAAAATTACTCAATCGGAGCTCGTCCTGACTCACGTTGACAGTCTTGTTGAATATCCTTTGTATGGTGAATTTTGTCTTTCCTCTGTTCATTGTTTCTTCTCTAATGTGAGGCTAACACCATGTTGTATCCAATCCATGGTCGAGGCGCATAGTTCTGACGACCATACGGATGGGCTCGCCCATGGGATTTTGAGCTATAACTGTGAAATCATTTGTTTTTTCCATCTAGCGATCCGTTTTGAGGGCATAGACAACCTTTTATGGGCTAGATATATCCCGTGTGCGTGCTTGTGTGTGTGCGCGCATGTGCAAAATCTTTTAGGTCGTGAGAATTAGAAGTTCTTTCATCTAGTTTTCCCTATACCTTTCCAACACCTATGAAAATTACTCAATCGGAGCTCGTCCTGACTCACATTGATAGTCTCGATGAATACCCTTTATATGTTGAATTTTGTCTTTCCTCTGTTCATTGTTTCTTCTCAAATGTGAGGCTAACACCATGTTGTATTCAATCGATGGTCGAGGCGCATAGCTCTGAAGACCATACGGATGGGTTGGCCCATGGGTTTTCGAGCTCTAACTGCTAAATCATTCATTTTTCCCGTCTTGCGATCCTTTTTTAGCGCATAGAGAGCCTTTTATGGGCTAGATATAAATTGTCGTGTGCGTGCTCGCGCGTGTGTGTGCGTGTGCAAAATCTTCCGGGTCGTGAAATTTAGAAGTTATATCAGCTTGGTTTCCCGATACCTTTGCAACACCTATGAAAATTACTCAATCGGAGCTCGTCCTGACTCACGTTGATAGTCTCGATGAATACCCTCTATATGGTGAATTTTGTCTTTCCTCTGTTCATTGTTTCTTCTCTAATGTGAGGCTAACACCATGTTGTATCCGATCCATGGTCGAGGCGCATAGTTCTGACGACCATACGGATGGGTTGGCCAATGGGATTTTGAGCTGTAACTGTGAAATCGTTTGTTTTTTCCATCTTGCGATCCTTTTTGAGGGCATAGACAACCTTTTATGGGCTAGATATATCCCGTGTGCGTGCTTGTGTGTGTGTGCGCATGCAAAATCTTTCAGGTCGTGAAAATTAGAAGTTCTATCATCTAGTTTTCCCGATACCTTTCCAACACCTATGAAAATTACTCAATCGGAGCTCGTCCTGACTCACGTTGACAGTCTTATTGAATACCCTCTATATGGTGAATTTTGTCTTTCCTTTGTTCATTGTTTCTTCTCTAATGTGAGGCTAACACCATGTTGTATCCAATCCATGGACGAGGCGCATAGTTCTGACGACCATACAGATGGGTTGGCCCATGGGATTTTGAGCTGTAAGTGTGAAATCATTCGTTTTCCCCGTCTTGCGATCCTTTTTAGCGCATAGAGAGCCTTTTATGGGCTAGATATATACTGTCGTGTGCGTGCTCGCGCGTGTATGTGCGTGTGCAAAATCTTCCGGGTCATGAGATTTAGAAGTTATATTAGCTCGGTTTCCCGATACCTTTGAAACACCTATGAAAATTACTCAATCGGAGCTCATCCTGACTCACGTTGATAGTCTTGATGAATACCCTCTATATGGTGAATTTTGTCTTTCCTCTGTTCATTGTTTCTTCTCTAATGTGAGGCTAACACCATGTTGTATCCAATCCATGGTCGAGGCGCATAGTTCTGACGACCATACGGATGGGTTGGCCCATGGGATTTTGAGCTGTAACTGTGAAATCATTCGTTTTTTCCATCTTGCGATCCGTTTTGAGGGAATAGACAACCTTTTATTGGCTAGATATATCCCGTGTGCGTGCTTGTGTGTGTGCGTGTGCAAAATCTTTCAGGTCGTGAAAATTAGAAGTTCTATCATCTAGGTTTCCCGATACCTTTCCAACACCTATGAATATTACTCAATCGGAGCTCGTCCTGACTCACGTTGACAGTCTTGTTGAATACCCTCTATATGGTGAATTTTGTCTTTCCTCTGTTCATTGTTTCTTCTCTAATGTGAGGCTAATACCATGTTGTATCCAATCCATGGTCTAGGCGCATACCTCTGAAGACCATACGGATGGGTTGGCCCAAGGGTTTTCGAGCTCTAACTGCGAAATCATTCGTTTTCCCGTCTTGCGATCCTCTTTTAGCGCATAGAGAGCCTTTTATAGGCTAGATATATATTGTCGTGTGCGTGCTCGTGTGTGTGTGTGTGCGTGTGCAAAATCTTCCGGGTCATGAAATTTAGAAGTTATATCAGCTCGGTTTCCTGATACCTTTGCAACACCTATGAAAATTACTCAATCGGAGCTCGTCCTCACTCACGTTGACGGTCTTGTTGAATACCCTCTATATGGTAAATTTTCTCTTTGTTCTGTTCATTGTTTCTTCTCAAATGTGAGGCTAACACCATGTTGTATCCAATCCATGGTCAACGCGCATGGCTCTGAAGACCATACGGATGGGTTGGCCAAAGGGTTTTCGTGCTCTAACTGCGAAATCATTCGTTTTTCCCGTCTTGCGATCCTTTTTTAGCGCATAGAGAGCCTTTTATGGGCTAGATGTATATTGTCGTGTGCGTGCTCGCGCGTGTGTGTCCGTGTGCAAAATCTTCCGGGTCGTGAATTTTAGAAGTTATATCAGCTTGGTTTCCCGATACCTTTGCAACACCTATGAAAATTACTCAATCAGAGCTCGTCCTGACTCACGTTGATTATCTCGATGAATACCCTCTATATGGTGAATTTTGTCTTTCCTCTATTCATTGCTTCTTCTAAAATGTGAGCCTAACACCATGTTTTATCCAATCCGTGATCGAGGCGCATAGTTCTGAAGACCATACGGATGGGTTGGCCCATGGGATTTCTAGTTGTAACTTTGAAACCATTCGTTTTTTACGTCTTGCAATCCATTTTTGAGGCCATAGACAACCTTTTATGGGAGAGATATTTCCCGCATGCATACTCTTGGGTGGGTGTGTGTGTGCAAAATCCTATAGGTTACTAAAATTATACGTCCTATCATCTTGTTTTTCCGATACCTTTCCAACACCTATGAAAATTAATAAATCGGAGCTCGTCCTGACTCACGTTGATAGTCTTGTTGAATACCCTCTATAGGGTGAATTTTGTCTTTCCTATGCTCACTGTTTCTTCTCTAATTTGAGGCTAGAACCATGTTGTATCCAATCCATGGTCGAGGCGCATAGTTCTGACGACCATACGGATGGTTTGGCCCATGGGATTTCGAGCTGTAACTGCGAAATCATTCGTTTTTTTAATCTTGCGATCCGTTTTGAGGGCATATACAACCTTTTATGGGCTAGATATATCCTGTGTGCATGCTTGTGTGTGTGTGTGTGTGCGTGTGCAAAATCTTTCAGGTCGTGAAAATTAGAAGTTCTATCATCTAGTTTGCCCGATACCTTTCCAACACCTATGAAAATTACTCAATCGGAGCTCGTCCTGACTCACGTTGACGGTCTTATTGAATACCCACTATATGGTGAATTTTGTCTTTCCTCTGTTCATTGTTTCTTCTCTAATGTGAGGCTAACACCATGTTGTATCCAATCCATGGTCAAGGCGCATACTTCTTACGACCATACGGATGGGTTGGCCCGTGGGATTTTGAGCTGTAACTGTGAAATCATTCGTTTTTCCATCTTGCGATCCGTTTTGAGGGCATAGACAACCTTTTATGGGCTAGATATATCCCGTGTGCGTGCTTGTGTGTGTGTGTTCGTTTGCAAAATCTTTCAGGTCATGAGAATTAGAAGTTCTATCATCTAGTTTTTACGATACCTTTCCAACACCTATGAAAATTACTCAATCGGACCTCGTCTTGACTCACGTTGATAGTCTCGATGAATACCCTTTACAGGGTGAATTTTGTCTTTTGTCTGTTCATTGTTTCTTCTCAAATATGAGGCTAACACCATGTTGTATCCAATCCATGGTCGAGGCGCATAGCTCTGAAGACCATACGGATGGGTTGGCCCATGCGTTTTCGAGCTCTAACTGCGAAATCATTCGTTTTTCCCGTCTTGCGATCCTTTTTAGCGCATAGAGAGCCTTTTATGGGCTAGATATATATTGTCGTGTGCGTGCTCGCGCGTGTGTGTGCGTGTGCAAAATCTTCCGGGTCATGAAATTTAGAAGTTATATCAGCTCGGTTTCCCGATACCTTTGAAACACCTATGAAAATTACTCAATCGGAGCTCGTCCTGACTCACGTTAATACTCTTGATGAATACCCTCTATATGGTGAATTTTGTCTTTCCTCCATTCATTGCTTCTTTTCAAATGTGAGGCTAACACCATGTTGTATCCAATCCGTGATCGAGGCGCATAGTTCTGAAGACCATATGGATGGGTTTGCCCATGGGATTTCGAGCTGTAACTGTGAAACCATTCATTTTTTACGTCATGCAATCCATTTTTGAGGCCCTAGACAACCTTTTATGGGCTAGATATTTCCCGCATGCGTGCTCTTGGGTGTGTATGCGTGTGCAAAATCTTCCAGGTCATGAAAATTATACGTACTATCATCCCGTTTTCCCGATACCTTTCCAACACCTATGAAAATTACTCAATCGGAGCTCGTCCTGACTCACGTTGATAGTCTCGATGAATACCCTTTATAGGGTGAATTTTGTCTTTCCTCTGTTCATTGTTTCTCCTCAAATGTGAGGCTAACACCATGTTGTATCCAATCCATGGTCGAGGCGCATAGCTCTCAAGACCATACGGATGGGTTGGCCCACGGGTTTTCGAGCTCTAACTACGAAATCATTCGTTTTTCCCATCTTGCGATCCTTTTTTAGCGCATAGCGAGCCTTTTATGGGCTATATATATATTGTCGTGTGCGTGCTCGCGCGTGTGTGTGCGTGTGCAAAATCTTCCGGGTCGTGAAATTTAGAAGTTATATCAGCTCGTATTCCCGATACCTTTCCAACACCTATGAAAATTACTCAATCGGAGCTCGTCCTGACTAACGTTGATAGTCTCGATGAATACCCTTTATAGGGTGAATTTTGTCTTGTGTTTGTTCATTGTTTCTTCTCAAATGTGAGGCTAATACCATGTTGTCTCCAATCCATGGTCGAGGCGCCTAGCTCTGAAGACCATACGGGTGGGTTAGCCATGCGTTTTCGAGCTCTAACTGCGTAATCATTCGTTTTTCCCGTCTTGCGATCCTTTTTAGCGCATACAGAGCCTTTCATGGGCTCGATATATATTTTCGTGTGCGTGCTCGCGCGTGTGTGTGCGTGTGAAAAATCTTCCGGGTTGTGAAATTTAGAAGTTATATCAGCTCGTTTTCCCGATACCTTTCCAACACCTATGAAAATACTCAATCGGAGCTCGTCCTGACTCACGCTGATAGTCTCGATGAATACCCTTTATAGGGTGAATTTTTTCTTTTGTTTGTTCATTGTTTCTTCTCAAATGTGAGCCTAACACCATGTTGTATCCAATCCATGGTCGAGGCGCATAGTTCTGACGACCATATGGATGGGTTGGCCCATGGGATTTTGAGCTGTGACTGTGAAATCGTTCGTTTTTTCCATCTTGCGATCCGTTTTGAGGGCACATACAACCTTATATGGGCTATATATATCCCATGTGCGTGCTCTTGGGTGTGTGTGCGTGTGCAAAATCTTCCAGGTCACGAAAATTATACGTAGTATCATCCCGTTTTCCCGATACCTTTCCAACACCTATGAAAATTACTCAATCGGAGCTCGTCGTGACTCACGTTGACGGTCTTGTTGAATACCCTCTATATGGTAATTTTTGTCTTTCCTCTATTCATTGTTTCTTCTCTAATGTGAGGCTAACACCTTGTTGTATCCAATCCATGGTCGAGGCGCATAGTTCTGACGACCATACGGATGGGTTGGCCCATGGGATTTTGAGCTGTAAATGTGAAATCATTCGTTTTTCCATCCTGCGATCCGTTTTGAGGGCATAGACAACCTTTTATGGGCTTGATATATCCCGTGTGCATGCTTGTGTGTGAGTGTGCGTGTGCAAAATCTTTCAGGTCGTGAAAATTAGAAGTTCTATCATCTAGTTTTCCCGATACCTTTCCAACACCTATGAAAATTACTCAATCGGAGCTCGTCGTGACTCACGTTGAGTGTGCGTTTTCGAGCTCTAACTGCGAAATCATTCGTTTTCCCGTCTTGTGATCCTTTTTTAGCGCATAGAGAGCCTTTTATGGGCTAGATATATATTGTCGTGTGCGTGCTCGCGCGTGTGTGTGCGTGTGCAAAATCTTCCAGGTCGTTAAATTTAGAAGTTATATCAGCTCGGTTTCCCGATACCTTTGCAACACCTATGAAAATTACTCAATCGGAGCTCGTCGTGACTCACATTGATAGTCGCGATGAATACCCTCTATATGGTGAATTTTGTCTTTCCTCCGTTCATTGCTTCTTCTCAAATGTGAGGCTAACACGATGTTGTATCCAATCCGTGATCGAGGCGCATAGTTCTGAAGACCATACAGATGGGTTTGCCCATGGGATTTTGAGCTGTAACTGTGAAACCATTCGTTTTTTACGTCTTGCAATCCATTTTTGAGGCCATAGACGACATTTTCTGGGCTATATATTTCCGGCATGCGTGCTCTTGGGTGTGTGTGCGTGTGCAAAATTTTCCAGGTCACGAAAATTATACGTACTATCATCCCGTTTTCTCGATACCTTTCCAACACCTATGAAAATTACTCAATCGGAGCTCGTCCTGACTCACGTTGACAGTCTTGTTGAATACCCTCTATATGGTGAATTTTGTCTTTCCCCTGTTCATTGTTTCTTCTCTATTTTGAGGTTAAAACCATGTTGAATCCAATCCATGGTCGAGGCGCATAGTTCTGTCGACCATACGGATGGGTTGGCCCATGGGATTTTGAGCTGTAACTGTGAAATCATTCGTTTTTTCCATCTTGCGATCCGTTTTGAGGGCATAGACAACCTTTTATGGGCTAGATATATCCCGTGTGCGTGCTTGTGCGTGTGTGTGCATGTGCAAAATCTTTCATGTCATGAAAATTAGAAATTCTGTCATCTATTTTTCCCGATACCTTTCCAACACCTATGAAAATTACTCAATCGGAGCTCGTCTTGACTCACGTTGACAGTCTTACTGAATACCCTCTATATGGTGAATTTTGTCTTTCCTCTGTTCATTGTTTCTTCTCTAATGTGAGGTTAACACCATGTTGTATCCAATCCATGGTCGAGGCGCATAGTTCTGACGACCATATGGATGGGTTGGCCCATGGGATTTTGAGCTGTAACTGTGAAATCATTCGTTTTTTCCATCTTGCGATCCGTTTTGAGGGCATAGAAAACTTTTTATGGGCTAGATATATCCCGTGTGCGTTCTTGTGTGTGTGTGTGCGTGTGCAAAATCTGTCAGGTCGTGAAAATTAGAAGTTCTATCATCTAGTTTTCCCGATACCTTTCCAACACCTATGAATATTACTCAATCGGAGCTCGTCCTGACTCACGTTGATAGTCTTGTTGAAGACCACCTAGATGGTGAATTTTGTCTTTCATCTGTTCATTGTTTCTTCTCTAATGTGAGGCTAACACCATGTTGTATCCAATCCATGGTCGAGTTGCAAAGCTCTGAAGACCATACGGATGAGTGGGCCCAAGGGTTTTCGAGCTCGAACTGCGAAATCATTCGTTTTTCCCGTCTTGCGATCCTTTTTTAGCGCATAGAGAGACTTTTATGGGCTAGATATATATTGTCGTGTGCGTGCTCGAACGTGTGTGTGCGTGTGCAAAATCTTCCGGGTCGTGAAATTTAGATGTTATATCAGCTCGATTTGCCGATACCTTTGCAACACCTATGAAAATTACTCAATCGGAGCTCGTCCTGACTCACGTTGACGGTCTTGTTGAATACCCTCTATATGGTAAATTTTGTCTTTCTTCTGTTCATTGTTTCTTATAAAATGTGAGGCTAACACCATGTGTATCTAATCCATGGTCGAGGCGCATAGTTCTGACGACCATACGGATGGGTTGGCCCATGGGATTTTGAGCTGTAACTGTGAAATCATTCGTTTTTTCCATCTTGCGATCCGTTTTGAGGGCATAGACAACCTTTTATGGGCTAGATATATCCCGTGTGCGTGCTTGTGTGTGTGTGTGCGTGTGCAAAATCTTTCCGGTCGTGAAAATTATAAGTTCTATCATCTAGTTTTCCTGATACCTTCCCAACACCTATGAAAATTACTCAATCGGAGCTCGTTCTGACTCACGTTGATAGTCTCCATGAATACCCTTTATAGGGTGAATTTTCTCTTTCCTCTGTTCATTGTTTCTCCTCAAATGTGAGGCTAACACCATGTTGTATCCAATCCTTGGTCGAGGCGCATAGCTCTGAAGACCATACGGATGGGTTGGCTCATGGGTTTTCGAGCTCTAACTGCGAAATCATTCGTTTTTCCCGTCTTGCGATCCTTTTTTAGCGCATAGAGAGCCTTTTATGGGCTAGATATATATTGTCGTGCGCGTGCTTGCGCGTGTGTGTGCGTGTGCAAAATCTTCCGGTCGTGAAATTTAGAAGTTATATCACCTCGTTTTCCCGATACCTTTCCAACACCTATGAACATTACTCAATCGGAGCTCGTCTTGACTCACGTTGATAGTCTCGATGAATACCCTTTATAGGGTGAATTTTGTCTTTTGTCTGTTCATTGTTTCTTCTCAAATGTGAGGCTAACACCATGTTGTATCCAATCCATGGTCGAGGCGCATAGCTCTGAAGACCATACGGATGGGTTGGCCCATGTGTTTTCGAGCTCTAACTGCGAAATCATTCGTTTTTCCCGTCTTGCGATCCTTTTTTAGCGCATAGAGAGCCCTTATGGGCTAGATATATATTTTCGTGTGCATGCCAGCGCGTGTGTGTGCGTGGGCAAAATCTTCCGGGTCGTGAAATTTAGAAGTTATATCAGCACGGTTTCCCGATATCTTTGCAACACCTATGAAAATTACTCAATCGTAGCTCGTCCTGACTCACGTTGATAGTCTCGATGAATACCCTCTATATGGTGAATTTTGTCTTTCCTCCGTTCATTGCTTCTTCTCAAATGTGAGGCTAACACCATGTTGTATCCAATCCGTGATCGAGGCGCATAGTTCTGAAGACCATACAGATGGGTTAGCCCATGGGATTTCGAGCTGTAACTGTGAAACCATTCGTTTTTTACGTCTTGCCATCCATTTTTGAGGCCATAGACGAACTTTTATGGGCTAGATATTTCCTGCATGCGTGCTCTTGGGTGTGTGTGCGTGTGCAAAATCATCCAGGTCATGAAAATTATAGGTACTATCATCCTGTTTTCCCGATACCTTTCCAACACCTATGAAAATTACTCAAACGGAGCTCGTCCTGAATCACGTTGACGGTCTTGTTGAATACCCTCTATATGGTAAATTTCGTCTTTCCTCTGTTCATTGTTTCTTCTCTAATGTGAGGCTAACACCATGTTGTATCCAATCCATGGTCGAGGTGCATAGTCCTGACGACCATACAGATGGGTTGGCTCATGGGATTTTGAGCTGTAACTGTGAAATCATTCGTTTTTTCCATCTGGCGATCCGTTTGGAGGGCATAGACAACCTTTTATGGGCTAGAAATATCCCGTGTGCGTGCTTGTGTGTGTGCGTGTGCAAAATCTTTCAGGTCGTGAAAATTAGAAGTTCTATCATCCAGTTTTCCGGATACCTTTCCAACACCTATGAATATTACTCAATCGGAACTCGTCCTGACTCACGTTGACAGTCTTTTTGAATACCCTCTATATGGTGCATTTTGTCTTTCCTCTGTTCATTGTTTCATCTCTAATGTGAGTCTAACACCATGTTGTATCCAATCCATCATCGAGGCGCATAGCTCTGAAGACCATACGGATGGGTTGGCCCGAGGGTCTTCGAGCTCTAACTGCGAAATCATTCGGTTTTCCCGTCTTGCGATCCTTTTTTAGCGCATAGAGAGCCTTTTATGGGCAAGATATATATTGTCGTGTGCGTGCTCATGCGTGTGTGTGCGTGTGCAAAATCTTCCAGGTCGTGAAATTTAGAAGATATATCAGCTCGGTTTCCCGATACCTTTCCAACACCTATGAAAATTACTCAATTGGACCTCGTCCTGACTCACGTTGACGGTCTTGTTGAATACCCTCTATATGGTAAATTTTGTCTTTCTTCTGTTCATTGATTCTTCTCAAATGTGAGGTGAACACCATGTTGTATCCAATCCATGGTCCATGCGCATAGTTCTGACTACCATACGGATGGGTTGGCCCATGGGATTTTGAGCTGTAAGTGTGAAATCATTCGTTTTTTCCATCTTGTGATCCGTTTTGATGGCATAGACAACTTTTATAGGCTAGATATATCCCGCGTGCGTGCTTGTGTGTGTGTGCGCGTGTGCAAAATTATTTCAGGTCGTGAAAATTAGAAGTTCTATCATCTAGTTTTCCCGATACCTTTCCAACACCTATGAAAATTACTCAATCGGAGCTCGTCCTGACTCACGTTGATAGTCTCGATGAATACCCTTTATAGGGTGAATTTTGTCTTTCCTCTGTTCATTGTTTCTTCTCAAATGAGAGGCTAACACCATGTTGTATCCAATCCATGGTCGAGGCGCATAGCTCTAAAGACCATACGGATGGGTTGGCCCATGTGTTTTCGAGCTCTAACTGCGAAATCATTCGTTTTTCCCGTCTTGCGATCCTTTTTTAGCGCATAGAGAGCCTTTTATGGGCTAGATATATATTGTCGTGTGCGTGCTCGTGCGTGTGTGTGCTTGTGCAAAATCTTCCGGGTCGTGAAATTTAGAAGTTATATCAGCTCGTTTTCCCGATACCTTTCCAACACCTATGAAAATTACTCAATCGGAGCTCGTCCTGACTCACGTTGATAGTCTCGATGAATACCCTTTATAGGGTGAATTTTGTCTTTTGTCTGTTCATTGTTTATTCTCAAATGTGAGGCTAACACCATGTTGTATCGAATCCATGGTTGAGGCGCATAGCTCTGAAGACTATACGGATGGGTTGGCCCATGCGTTTTTGAGGTCTAACTGCGAAATCATTCGTTTTTCCCGTCTTGCGATCCTTTTTGAGCGCATAGAGAGCCTTTTATGGGCTAGATATATATAGTCGTGTGCGTGCTCGCGCGTGTGTGTGCTTGTGCAAAATCTTCTGGGTCGTGAAATTTAGAAGTTATATCAGCTTGGTTTCCCGATACCTTTCCAACACCTATGAATATTACTCAATCGGAGCTCGTCCTGACTCACGTTGATAGTCTCGATGAATACCCACTATATGGTGAATTTTGTCTTTCCTCCGTTCATTGCTTCTTCTTAAATCTGAGGCTAACACCATGTTGTATCCAATCCGTGATCGAGGCGCATAGTTCTGAAGACCATACGGATGGGTTTGCACATGGGATTTCGAGTTGTAACTGTGAAACCATTCGTTTTTTACGTCTTGCAATCCATTTTTGAGGCCATAGACGACCTTTTATGGGCTAGATATTCCCGCATGCATGCTCTTGGGTGTGTGAGCGTGTGCAAAATCTTCCAGGTCATGAAAATTATATGTACTATCATCCCGTTTTCCTGATACCTTTCCAACACCTATGAAAATTACTCAATCGGAGCTCGTCCTCACTCATGTTGACGGTCTTGTTGAATACCCTCTATATGGTAAATTTTATCTTTCCTCTATTCATTGTTTCTTCTCTAATGTGAGTCTAACACCATGTTGTATCCAATCCATGGTCGAGGCGCATAGTTGTGACGACCATACGGATGGGTTGGCCCATGGGATTTTGAGCTGTAACTGTGAAATCATTCGTTTTTTCCATCTTGCAATCCGTTTTGAGGGCATAGACAACCTTTTAAGGGCTAGAGATATCCCGTGTGCGTGCTTGTGTGTGTGCGTGTGCAAAATCTTTCAAGTTGTGAAAATTAGAAGTTCTATCATCTAGTTTTCCCGATACCTTTCCAACACCTATGAATATTACTCAATCGGAGCTCGTCCTGACTCACATTGACAGTCTTGTTGAATACCCTCTATATGGTGAGTTTTGTCTTTCCTTTATTCAATGTTTCTTCTCTAATGTGAGGCTAACGCCATGTTGCATCCATCCATGGTCGAGGCGCATAGCTCTGAAGACCATACGGATGGGTTGGCCCAAGGGTTTTCGAGCTCTAACTATGAAATAATTCGTTGTTCCCATCTTGCGATCCTTTCTTAGCGCATAGAGAGCCTTTTATGGACTAGATATATATTGTCGTGTGCGTGCTCGCGCATGTGTGTGCGTCTGCAAAATCTTCCGGGTCGTGAAATTTAGAAGTTATATCAGCTCGGCTTCCCGATACCTTTGCAACACCTATGAAAATTACTCAATCGGAGCTCATCCTGACTCATGTTGACGCTCTTGTTGAATACCCTCTATATGGTAAATTGTGTCTTTCTTATGTTGATTGTTTCTTCTCAAATGTGAGGCTAACACCATGTTGTATCCAATCCATGGTCAAGGCGCATAGTTCTGACGACCATACGGATAGGTTGGCCCATGGGATTTTGAATTGTAACTGTGAAATCATTCGTTTTTTCCGTCTTGCGATCCGTTTTGAGGGCATAGACAACCTTTTATGCGCTAGGTATATCCCGTGTACGTGCTTGTGTGTGTGTGCGTGTGCAATATCTTTCAGGTCGTGAAAATTAGAAGTTCTATCATCTAGTTTTCCCGATACCTTTCCAACACCTATGAAAATTACTCAATCGGAGCTCGTCGTGACTCACGTTGATAGTCTCGATGAATACCCTTTATAGGGTGAATTTTGTCTTTCCTCTGTTCATTGTTTCTTCTCAAATGTGAGGCTAACACCATGTTGTATCAAATCCATGGTTGAGGCGCATAGCTCTGAAGACCATACGGATGGGTTGGCCCATGGGTTTTCGAGCTCTAAGTGCGAAATCATTCGTTTTTCCCGTCGTGTGATCCTTTTTTAGCACATAGAGAGCATTTTATGGGCTAGATATATATTGTTGTGTGCGTGCTCGCACATGTGTGTGCGTGTGCAAAATCTTCCGGGTCGTGAAATTTAGAAGTTATATCAGCTCGTTTTCCCGATACCTTTCCAACACCTATGAAAATTACTCAATCGGAGCTCGTCCTACCTCACGTTGATAATCTCGATGAATACTCTTTATAGGGTGAATTTTGTCTTTCTCTGTTCATTGTTTCTTCTCAAATGTGAGGCTAACACCATGTTGTATCCAATCCATGGTCGAGGCGCATAGCTCTGAAGACCATACGGATGGGTTGGCCCATGGGTTTTCGAGCTCTAACTACGAAATATTTCGTTTTTCTCGTCTTGCGATCCTTTTTTAGCGCATAGAGAGCCTTTTATGGGCTAGATATATATTGTCGTGTGCGTGCTCGCGCGTGTGTGTGCGTGTGCATAATCTTCAGGGTCCAGAAATTTAGAAGTTATATCAGCTCGGTTTCCCAATACCTTAGCAACACCTATCAAAATTACTCAATCGGAGCTCGTCTTGGCCCATGTTGATAGTCTCGATGAATATCCTTTATAGGGTGAATTTTGTCTTTCCTATGTTCATTATTTCTTCTCAAATGTGAGGCTAACACCTTGTTTTATCCAATCCTTGGTCGAGGCGCATACTTCTGAAGACCATACGGATGGGTTGACCCATGGGATTTCGAGATGTCACTGTGAAACAATTCGTTTTTTACGTCTTGCAATCCGTTTTTGAGGCCATATACGACCTTTTATGGGCTAGATATTTCCCGCATGCGTGCTCTTTGGTGTGTGTGCGTGTGCAAAATCTTATAGGTTGTGAAAATTATACGTCCTATCATCTTGTTTTCCTGATACCTTTCCAACACCTATGAAAATTAATAAATCCGAGCTCGTCCTGACTCACGTCGATAGTCTTGTTGAATACCCTCTATAGGGTGAATTTTGTCTTTCCTCTTTTCATTGTTTCTTCTCTAATAAGAGGCTAAGACCATGTTGTATCCAATCCATGGTCGAGGCGCTTAGTACTCACAACCATACAGATGGGTTGGCCCATGGGATTTCGAGCTGTAACTGCGAAATCATTCGTTTTTCCATCTTGCCATCCGTTTTGAGGGCATATACAACCTTTTATGGGCTAGATATATCCCGCGTGCGTGCTTGTGTGTGTGTGTGTGTGCATGTGTTAAATCTTCCAGGTCATGAAAATTAGAAGTTCTATCATCTGGTTTTCTCGATACCTTTCCAACACCTATGAAAATTACTGAATCGAAGCTCGTCGTAACTCATGTTGATAGTCTCGATGAATACCCTCTATAGGGTGAATTTTGTCTTTCCTCTGTTCATTGTTTCTTCTCAAATGTCAGGCTAACACCATGTTGTATCCAATCCATGGTCGAGGCGCATTGTTCTGAAGACCATACGGATGGGTTGGCCCATGGGTTTTCGAGTTGTAACTGTGAAACCATTCGTTTTTTACGTCTTGCAATCCATTTTTGAGGCCATAGACGGCATTATATGGGCTAGATATTTCCCGCATGCGTGCTCTTGGGTGTTTGTTGGCGTGTTCAAAATATTCCATGTCATGAAAATGATTCGTCCTATCGTCTCGTGTACCCGATAACTTTCCAACACCTATGAAAATTACTCAATCGGAGCTCGTCTTGACTCACGTTGACAATCTTATTGAATACCCTCTATAGGGTGAATTTTTTCTTTCCTCTGTTCATTGTTTCTTCTCTAATCTGAGGCTAACACCATGTTGTATCCAATCCATGGTCGAGGCGCATAGTTGTGACGACCATACGGATGGGTTAGCCCATGGGATTTCGAGTTGTAACTGCGAAATCATTCATTTTTCCATCTTGCGATCCGTTTTGAGGGCATAGACAACCTTTTATGGGCTAGATATATCCCGTGTGCATGCTTGTATGTGTGTGTGCGTTTGCAAAATCTTTCATGTCGTGAAAATTAGAAGTTCTATCATCTAGTTTTCCCGATACCATTCCAACACCTATGAAAATTACTGAATCGGAGCTCGTCCTGACTCACGTTGATAGTCTCGATGAATACCCTCTATAGGGTGAATTTTATCTTTCCTCTATTCATTGTTTATTCTCAAATGTGAGGCTAACACCATGTTGTATCCAATCCGTGGTCGAGGCGCATAGTTCTGAAGACCATACGGATGGGTTTGCCCATGGGATTTCGAGTTGTAACTATTAAACTAATCATTTTTGACGTCTTGCAATCGGTTTTTGAGGCCATAGACGACATTTTGTGGGCTAGATATTTGCCGCATGCGTGCTCTTGGGTGTGTGTGCGTGTGCAAAATCTTCCAGGTCGTGAAAATTATTCGTCCTATCATCTCGTTTTCCGGATACCTTTCCAACACCTATGAATATTCCTCAATCGGAGCTCGTCCTGACTCACGTTGACAGTCTTATTGAATACCCTCTATATGGTGAATTTTATCTTTCCTCTGTTCATTGTTTACTCTCTAATGTGAGGCTAACACCATGTTGTATCCAATCCATGGTCAAGGCGCATAGTTCTGACGACCATACAGATGGGTTGGCCCATGGGATTTCGAGCTGTAATTGTGAAACCATTTGTCTTTTTCGTCTTGCGATATGTTTTGAGGGCATAAACAACCTTTTATGGGCTAGATATATCTCGTGTGTGTGCTTGTGTGTGCGTGTGCATGTGCAAAATCTTTCAGGTCGTGAAAATTAGAAGTTCTATCATCTAGTTTTCCCGACACCTTTCCAACACCTATGAAAATTACTAAATCGGAGCTCGTCCTAACTCACGTTGATAGTCTCGATGAATACCCTCTATAGGGTGAATTTTGTCTTTCCTCTCTTCATTGTTTCTTCTCAAATGTCAGGCTAACACCATGTTGTATCCAATCCATGGTCGAGGCGCATAGTTGTGAAGACCATATGGATGGGTTGGCCCATGGGTTTTCGAGCTCTAACTGCGAAATCATTCGTTTTTCCCGTCTTGCGATCCTTTTTTGGCGCATAGAGAGCCTTTTATGGGCTAGATATATATTGCCGTGTTCGTGCTCGCGTGCGTGTGTGTGTGTGCAAAATCTTCCGGGTCGTGAAATTTAGAAGTTATATCAGCTCGGTTTCCCGATAGCTTTGCAACACCTAAGAAAATTACTCAATCGGAGCTCGTCCTGACTCACGTTGATAGTCTCGATGAATACCCTCTATATGGTGAATTTTGTCTTTCCTCCGTTCATTGCTTCTTCTCAAATGTGAGGCTAACACCATGTTGTATCCAATCCGTGGTCGAGGCGCATAGTTCTGAAGACCATACAGATGGGTTGGCCCATGGGATTTCGAGGTGTAACCGTGAAACCATTTGTTTTTTACGTCTTGCAATCCGTTTTTGATGCCATAGACGACCTTTTATGGGCTAGATATTTCCCGCATGCATGCTCTTTGGTGTGTGTGCGTGTGCAAAATCTTATAGGTAGTGAAAATTATACGTCCTATCATCTTGTTTTCCCGATACCTTTCCAACACCAATGAAAATTAATAAATCGGAGCTCGTCCTGACTCATGTTGATAGTCTTGTTGAATACCCTCTATAGGTTGAATTTTGTCTTTCCTCTTTTCATTCTTTATTCTCTAATGTGAGGCTAAAACCATGTTATATCCAATCCATGGTCGAGGCGCTTAGTTCTCACGACCATACAGATGGGTTGGCCCATGGGATTTCGAGTCGTAACTGGGAAATCATTCGTTTTTCCATCTAGCCATCCGTTTTGAGGGCATAAACAACCTTTTATGGGCTAGATATATCCCGCGTGCGTGCTTGTGTTTGTGTATGTGCATGATAGAGGCGAGGGTCCCTGTCTTTCGATGAGATGGTGGCTATCATTTTTGGTGGAGTAGACTTTGATGATCCGACTACGAACGTGTGTAGACGTCGCGCCTTACAAATCGCTAAACCAACTCCGAGAGGTTATTGACCACGCCGGAGCACGATCAACCTGACCACGAGGGTCTATTTCCAGCACGCAAACGAAGAACAAGCAAGAAACTAAGATTGCAATCTGGATATTGCGAATATAAGAGGAAAGCTTTATTGATGAAGTGGGGTTCTGTGACGCCTTTGTCTGGTTGTGGAACACAAACGAAGAACGCGAAGTTGCAGCTAAGGCGATCTTGTAATCTAAACAAAACCCAAACCTAAAACCATGCCCTAAGGGCTGTATATATGGGGGAATAGAGGGGAATTTCGTGGCCCCATGGAGGAGGGGTCCGAAACCGACCCTAACTCAGTTTCCCCATACATACGGACTCTAAAAATAGCCTATAAGATGGTATTTCAAAATTACATGGGCCTGGCCCAAAAATAAGGTGGCGCAACACCTATATTAGCCTAGGGACGAATTTTATAAAGTGACATCATGCATATTTCGTCCAAGGCTTCTTGCTCCCATTAGGGTGGCTTCAAAGTGCGAAAATCATCACTGGAAGCTCCATTGTTCTTTTCCACGCGCGCACCTTCTTCTCCATGCTTGATCCCGCTCCAGTGGTCATCCTTCTTGTCCATGCCAGGACCTTCATTCACAAGTAAAACAAAAGTATCTAATTTAGGCAGCATCATATGTTCATGCACATTAGAAGGATTTGCAAGAAACGAAAGTACCTGGTAATTCAATTGACGTGTGCGAGCTCTAGTAATTGCTCCTGTATGTATAGCAGTCGGAGTTGTGGGTGTAGCATTAGTAGGGATGACCTCATCATCCTCCCCTTCTTGAACTGAAGTCGTCCTCGACGGAAGCTCATCTTCCTCACCCAAATAAGGCTTCAAATCTGCAATGTTAAAAGTGGGACTAACCCCAAACTCTGCTGGCAGCTCAAGTTTATATGCATTATCATTTATTTTCTCTAACACCTTAAAAGGACCAACAACACGTGGCATTAGCTTTGACTTGCGCAAATCAGGAAATATATCCTTACGCAAATGTAACCAAACAAGATCTCCAGGTGCAAAGACAACATGTTTTCTACCCTTATCTCCAGCAATTTTGTATTTAGCATTCATACGCTCAATGTTTTCCTTCGTTAACTCATGCATGTTTAATATCAATTCAGCACGTTCTTTAGCATCAAAATTAACCTTCTCCGAAGATGGAAGAGGCAACAAATCAATAGGTGCACGAGGTAAGAAACCATACTCAACTTCAAAAGGGCACATCTTAGTGGTAGAATGTAGCGAACGATTATAAGCAAATTCAATATGAGGCAAGCATTCTTCCCACATTTTCAGATTATTCTTCAAAACAGCCCTAAGCATAGTAGACAATGATCTATTGACTACTTCAGTTTGGCCATCAGTTTGGGGATGACATGTAGTACTAAAAAGTAGTTTACTCCCCAACTTAGCCCATAAACATCTCCAAAAGTGGCTAAGAAATTTAGCATCACGATCTGAAACAATTGTATTTGGTACACCATGCAACCGAATAATTTCACGAAAGAACAAATCAGCAACATGAGCAGCAGCATCACTTTTATGACATGGTATAAAGTGTGCCATTTTGGAAAATCTATCCACGACAACAAATATGCTATCCCTCCCCTTCTTTGTTCGAGGTAAACCTAAAACAAAGTCCATAGATATATCCTCCCAAGGAACACTAGGTACAGGCAAAGGCATATATAAACCATGAGGATTGAGTCGTGACTTAGCTTTTTGACATGTAGTGCAGCGAGCAACAAAACGCTCAACATCCCGTCTCATCTTTGGCCAAAAGAAATGTGTAGAAAGTACGTCCTCCGTCGTCTTCACGCCAAAGTGTCCCATTAATCCTCCTCCGTGCGCCTCCTGTAACAACAAAAGACGAACGGAGCTAGCTGGAATGCATAGCTTGTTAGCACGGAACACAAATCCATCATTAATAACGAACTTGTTCCATGTTCTCCCTTCTTTACAATTCTGCAACACATCTCTAAATTCAGCATCATTCACATATTGATCTTTGATGGTCTCCAAACCAAATATTTTAAAGTCAAGTTGTGAAAGCATAGTATAACGACGAGACAAAGCATCAGCAATAACATTTTCTTTACCCTTCTTGTGTTTAATGACATAAGGGAAAGTCTCAATGAATTCAACCCATTTAGCATGTCTACGGTTCAGTTTTGCTTGACTTTTAATATGTTTCAAAGATTCATGATTAGAATGTATAACAAACTCTTTGGGCCATAAATAATGTTGCCATATTCCCAAAGTCCGAACAAGAGCATATAATTCCTTATCATAAGTAGAATAATTCAGACTAGGCCCACTCAATTTTTTAGAAAAGTACGCAACAGGTTTACCATCTTGTAATAACACACCTCCTAACCCAATTCCACTAGCATCACATTCAAGCTCGAAAGTCTTATTAAAATCAGGGAGTTGGAGTAAAGGAGGATGTGTTAACTTATCTTTCAAGACCGTGAAGGCTTCTTCCTGTGTGGTACCCCAAGAAAAAGGCACGTCCTTCTTTGTAAGCTCATCGAGAGGCGCAGCAATGGTGCTGAAATCTCTCACAAAACGCCTATAAAAACCAGCGAGGCCAAGAAAACTCCTTACTTGTGTGACCGTTTTGGGCTGCGGCCAACTCTCAATAGCTTCAATCTTGGCTTTATCAACTTCAATTCCCTGTGGAGTAACAACATAGCCAAGAAAAGATACTCGGTCGGTGCAAAAGGTGCACTTCCCAAGGTTACCAAACAAACATGCATCACGTAGAGCAATAAAAACAGCATGTAAATGTTCCAAATGTTCCTCCAAAGATCTACTAAAAATCAATATATCATCAAAATAGACTACCAGAAATCGTCCAATGAAAGCTCGTAAAACCTTGTTCATTAATCTCATGAAAGTGCTAGGTGCATTAGTTAACCCAAAAGGCATGTCTAACCACTCATATAATCCAAACTTAGTTTTAAATGTTGTTTTCCATTCATCTCCCAATTTCATACGAATTTGATGGTATCCACTACGCAAATCAACTTTGGAGAAAATTATAGAGCCACTTAATTCATCAAGCATATCATCTAGTCTAGGAATAAGATGACGATAACGAATAGTAATATTATTAATGCCTCTACAATCCACACACATGCGCGATGTACCATACTTTTTAGGCACGAGAATAATAGGAACAGCATAAGGACTAAGGGATTCACGTATATAACCTTTGTCAAGCAGCTCCTGGACTTGTCGCATAATCTCCTTTGTCTCCTCTGGATTGGTATGGTATGGCGCACGGTTGGGTAGGGATGCACCGGGAATTAAGTCAATCTGATGCTCAATCCCGCGAATAGGTCGTAATCCCGATGGCACGTCTTGTGGGAAGACGTCAGCGAACTCCTGCAAAATGTTAATGACAGCAGGAGGCAAAGAGGGAGGCATGTCCTCGAATGAAAATAATACCTCTTTGCATACAAAAGCATAGCAAATAGATGTAGCAACATCCAAATAATTAATATCAGATTTAATAGCAAGTACACATCCGCTCTTTAATTTTATTTCGGGTGCAACATTAGACGATGGTCTAATGCTTGTGGTGTTGCTCAAATTCCTGTGCTACAATCTGATTTTCAATCTTATTTTTCTCCTGTTTTGCTTTACTACCTCTCGCAATGTCATCTTTCATAATATGTTCTCGAGACATAGGAAACAAAGTGATATTTTGATCCTTATGAACAAGAGTATACTGATTTGTCCTACCATGGTGTACACATTTTTTATCAAACTTCCATGGCCTACCAAGTAGAACAGAACATGCTTGCATGGGTACCACATCACAATCCACATAATCAGAATATGTAGCATTGCTAAAATGCACACGAATAGTACGTGTTACCTTAACCTTGCCACAATTGTTGAACCATTGGATGTAATAAGGATGAGGATGTGGTCTGGTGGTTAGAGACAGCTTCTCCACGATGTCCATGCTAGCCAAGTTATTGCAACACCCTCCATCGATGATGACGCGAACAGAACGCACCTTCACAACTCCCTTTGTGTGGAACAAGTTGTGCCTCTGATTTTGCTCAGCCTGTGTAACCTACACACTAAGAACACGTTGAGCAACTAAACTTTCATACCTGTCAGCGTAATCAGCAGCTATGTAGTGTGTCTCTGGTTCTGCATCCTCGCCACCCTGTTCTTCACTTGCAATGAGAGCCAAAGTCTCCTCATCAGAATCACTAGCGGACGCATATCCACCATCCTCAGTAACAATCATTACACGCTTGGAAGGGCATTCTCTCGCAAAGTGACCTCCACCCTTGCAACGACGGAATATAACCTCATGTGTTTGCCCTGTGGATGCAATAGATGAAGAAGAGCTCTGTGCAGGCCCAGAAGGTGTGCCCTTCGCAGAGGATGGAGTAAGAGCCTGTCTCCTGGTATCGCGGTTGGAGTGGGAGGTGGAAGGAGGTGGTGTTGCAGCAGGACGTACGGAAGTAGAGGAGGTACGTGGCGTCCATGATGAAGTGCGACCTGCAGAAAAAGTAGTTCTCGCCATTGCCTGTCGATCCTGCACTTCACGTTCAGCTTTGCAAGCAAGATGAAATAAACGAGTAATAGTGTTATACTCCTTATACTCTAGAATAGTCTGAATCTCTCTATTTAATCCACCCATAAAACGTGCAAGCATAGCTTCATTCTCCTCAACAATACCACATCTAATTCCTGATAATATTCTTCTACAGAATTTTTTCCTTGTCTTAAACGCTGCAAATTTTGAAGCAATTCACGTTGATAATAAGGTGGCACCCAACGATTACACATAGAAGTTTTCAAAGCAGCCCAAGTAGTTGGAATATTAGCATGGTGTATTCTACAATGTTCTGAGCACCAAACACAAGCAAAACTAGTGAATGAACAAACATCAGCAGCAACACGTCTATCCTCAGGAAATTGTAAGCATGTAAAACGTTGTTCTGTTTCTAACTCCCATGTAAGATATATATCAGGAAAATATCTACCCTCAAACGTCGGAATATTCAATTTAAGTTTAGGGAGATGGTCATGATCTCATACCTAAGGGGGTGGTGCAGCCCTACCGTTACGGTTGTATCCATGTGGTCGACCTGGTGCGTATCGTGGTGGTTGCCCCTGAGGCCGATCTAGAGCAACCTCTTCCTCATCATCGCAATCACCCTCATAATCTTCAACCTGCTCAAGGACAGTAGCAGCAGGAGCCACAAAAGTAGCAGCAGTATCAACAGTACCAGTATGTTGGACTTGGCCGAGAGGCACACGTCGCGCTCGTCGTTCGAAAGGGATAGGAGCTGCAGCTGGTGGTGGTAGACGGGCAAGCACCTCATTGAACTTGGCGTCCATCTTGGCGTCGAATGTCTTCTCCAAACCATCAAGCTTCTCCATGGCCTCTCCAAAGTTGGTCACAAAGTCTTGTACCTGGTCAGCCATCATTTGCTGAAATTTATCATAGAGCGCTTTGTTGGGCATGCTCTCCCAGTCGCTCCCTTCGTCGTGTGATCCTGACATGGTTAGCAGAAATACGAAACACACAAGAATATGAAACCTACAGACTACTGGGACGTGGTGGTGGTGGTGTGTCACAAATCCTTTACGCGAATCTCAAATTCTTACCAGTTCTTACCTAGCAACAGGCAGTGATCGGCAACCGTTGTAGGCAAAACTCTCAAAGCTTGGATAGAGCGATTGCCAGGTGGTGTAAAACACACGATGTAGATGTATGTGGAGCTGGGATGGCTTATAATATGGTAGCAAAAAGGGTTAGCAATAATCAAGTCAGAGATGCAAGGTTGAATAAACACTCAACAACGGTACTGTGCTGGTCCTAGGCTAGACCGTACTAGAGACGCGAGCCTAAAACACCAACAAAATCACGACGCTACACGTAATCAAGGGAAAAGCACACTCTGATTTTTGTTCGATTTTTTTGGCGCCTCTCTTTTTTTTGCGCTCTTTTTTTTGTTTTTGCTCAAAAAAATCACTACAATGGTGAGTGTCTCAAAACTCTTCCCACGTCGTATAAGCAAGATGGGCACGAAATTGGTTGGACTAATTTTTTTTCTGGAGCAATTCGGGGGCTGCGACGACCAAAAATTTCGACAAAAATCACTATGATGGCAAGTATCTCAAAACGCTCCGAAGAACCTAAAATCAAGATAGGGAAAAAATATTTTCGGCCGAATTTATTTTGGGCCAAAATGTGCTCTGCAAAGCGTGCCAGACTTTTTTTTCCGACACCTACGCAGGTAGCAAAACACGAATCCGAAATCAAAAGGATCTCGAAACAAAACCTACAACAAACTGGACTCGGATTGGTGGCAGATTTGTGATGGTATATATGGACACCAATGGATAGTGATGGTGGATATGGTAGCTGATAGAGGCGAGGGTCCCTGTCTTTCGATGAGATGGTGGCTATCATTTTTGGTGGATTAGACTTTGACGATCCGACTGCGAACGTGTGTAGACGTCGCGCCTTAGCAATCGCTAAACCATCTCCGAGAGGTTATTGACCACGCCGGAGCACGATCAACCTGACCACGAGGGTCTATTTCCTGCACGCAAACGAAGAACGAGCAAGAAACTAAGATTGCAATCTGGATATTGCGAATATAAGAGGAAAGCTTTATTGATGAAGTGGGGTTCTATGACGCCTTTGTCTGGTCGTGGAACACAAACGAAGAACGCGAAGTTGCAGCTAAGGCGAACTTGTAATCTAAACAAAACCCAAACCTAAAACCACACCCTCAAGGCTATATATATGGGGGAATAGAGGGGAATTTCGTGGCCCCTTGGAGGAGGGGTCCGAAACCGACCCTAACTCAGTTTCCCCATACATACGGAATCTAAAACAGCCTATAAGATGGTATTTCGAAATTACATGGGCCTGGCCCAAAAATAAGATGGCGCAGCACCTATATTAGCCTAGGGACGAATTTTTATAAAGTGACATCATGCATATTTCGTCCAACGCTTCTTGCCCCCATTAGGGTGGCTTCAAAGTGCGAAAATCATCACTGGAAGCTCCATTGTTCTTTTCCGCGCGCGCACCTTCTTCTCCATGCTTGATCCCGCTCCAATGGTCATCCTTCTTGTCCATGCCAGGACCTTCATTCACAAGTAAAACAAAAGTATCTAATTTAGGCAGCATCATATGTTCATGCACATTAGAAGGATTTGCAAGAAACGAAAGTACCTGGTAATTCAATTGATGTGCGTGAGCTCTAGTAATTGCTCCTATATGTATAGCATTCAGAGTTGTGGGTGTAGCATTAGTAGGGATGTCCTCATAATCCTCCCCTTCTTGAACTGAAGTCGTCCTCGACGGAAGCTCATCTTGCTCACCCAAATAAGGCTTCAAATCTGCAATGTTAAAAGTGGGACTAACCCCAAACTCTGCTGGCAGCTTAAGTTTATATGCATTATCATTTATTTTCTCTAACACCTTAAAAGGACCAACAACACGTGGCATTAGCTTTGACTTGCGCAAATCAGGAAATCTATCCTTACGCAAATGTAACCAAACAAGATCTCCAGGTGCAAAGACAACATGTTTTCTACCCTTATCTCCAGCAATTTTGTATTTAGCATTCATAGGCTTAATGTTTTCCTTCGTTAACTCATGCATATTTAATATCAATTCAGCACATTCTTTAGCATCAAAATTAACCTTCTCCGAAGATGGAAGAGGCAACAAATCAATAGGTGCACGAGGTAAGAAACCATACAAAACTTCAAAAGGGCACATCTTAGTGGTAGAATGTAGCGAACGATTATAAGCAAATTCAATATGAGGCAAGCATTCTTCCCACATTTTCAGATTATTCTTCAAAACAGCCCTAAGCATAGTAGACAATGATCTATTGACTACTTCAGTTTGGCCATCAGTTTGGGGATGACATGTAGTACTAAAAAGTAGTTTAGTCCCCAACTTATCCCATAAACATCTTCAAAAGTGGCTAAGAAATTTAGCATCACGATCTGAAACAATTGTATTTGGTACACCATGCAACCGAATAATTTCACGAAAGAACAAATCAGCAACATGAGCAGCAGCATCACTTTTATGACATGGTATAAAGTGTGCCATTTTGGAAAATCTATCCACGACAACAAATATGCTATCCCTCCCCTTCTTTGTTCGAGGTAAACCTAAAACAAAGTCCATAGATATATCCTCCCAAGGAACACTAGGTACAGGCAAAGGCATATATAAACCATGAGGATTGAGTCGTGACTTAGCTTTTTGACATGTAGTGCAGCGAGCAACAAAACGCTCAACATCCCGTCTCATCTTTGACCAAAAGAAATGTGTAGAAAGTACGTCCTCCGTCTTCTTCACGCCAAAGTGTCCCATTAATCCTCCTCCGTGCGCCTCCTGTAACAACAAAAGACGAACGGAGCTAGCTGGAATGCATAGCTTGTTAGCACGGCACACAAATCCATCATTAATAACGAACTTGTTCCATGTTCTCCCTTCTTTACAATTCTGCAACACATCTCTAAATTCAGCATCATTCACATATTGATCTTTGATGGTCTCCAAACCAAATATTTTAAAGTCAAGTTGTGAAAGCATAGTATAACGACGAGACAAAGCATCAGCAATAACATTTTCTTTACCCTTCTTGTGTTTAATGACATAAGGGAAAGTCTCAATGAATTCAACCCATTTAGCATGTCTACGGTTCAGTTTTGCTTGACTTTTAATATGTTTCAAAGATTCATGATCAGAATGTATAACAAACTCTTTGGGCCATAAATTATGTTGCCATGTTTCCAAAGTCCGAACAAGAGCATATAATTCCTTATCATAAGTAGAATAATTCAGACTAGGCCCACTCAATTTTTTAGAAAAGTACGCAACAGGTTTACCATCTTGTAATAACACACCTCCTAACCCAATTCCACTAGCATCAGATTCAAGCTCGAAAGTCTTATTAAAATGAGGGAGTTGGAGTAAAGGAGCATGTGTTAACTTATCTTTCAAGACCGTGAAGGCTTCTTCCTGTGCGGTACCCCAAGAAAAAGGCATGTCCTTCTTTGTAAGCTCATTGAGAGGCGCATCAATGGTGCTGAAATCTCTCACAAAACGCCTATAAAAACCAGCGAGGCCAAGAAAACTCCTTACTTGTGTGACCGTTTTGGGCTGCGGCCAACTCTCAATAGCTTCAATCTTGGCTTTATCAACTTCAATTCCCTGTGGAGTAACAACATAGCCAAGAAAAGATACTCGGTCGGTGCAAAAGGTGCACTTCCCAAGGTTACCAAACAAACATGCATCACGTAGAGCAATAAAAACAACACGTAAATGTTCCAAATGTTCCTCCAAAGATCTACTAAAAATCAATATATCATCAAAATAGACTACCACAAATCGTCCAATGAAAGCTCGTAAAACCTTGTTCATTAATCTCATGAAAGTGCTAGGTGCATTAGTTAACCCAAAAGGCATGACTAACCACTCATATAATCCAAACTTAGTTTTAAATGCTGTTTTCCATTCATCTCCCAATATCATACGAATTTGATGGTATCCACTACGCAAATCAACTTTGGAGAAAATTATAGAGCCACTTAATTCATCAAGCATATCATCTAGTCTAGGAATAAGATGATGATAACGAATAGTAATATTATTAATGCCTCTACAATCCACACACATGCGCGATGTACCATACTTTTTAGGCACGAGAATAATAGGAACAGCATAAGGACTAAGGGATTCACGTATATAACCTTTGTCAAGCAGCTCCTGGACTTGTCGCATAATCTCCTTTGTCTCCTCTGGATTGGTATGGTATGGCGCACGGTTGGGTAGGGATGCACCGGGAATTAAGTCAATCTGATGCTCAATCCCGCGAATAGGTCGTAATCCCGATGGCACGTCTTGTGGGAAGACGTCAGCGAACTCCTGCAAAATGTTAATGACAGCAGGAGGCAAAGAGGGAGGCATGTCCTCGAATGAAAATAATACCTCTTTGCATACAAAAGCATAGCAAATAGATGTAGCAACATCCAAATAATTAATATCAGATTTAATAGCAAGTACACATCCGCTCTTTAATTTTATTTCGGGTGCAACATTAGACGATGGTCTAATGCTTGTGGTGTTGCTCAAATTCCTGTGCTACAATCTGATTTTCAATCTTATTTTTCTCCTGTTTTGCTTTACTACCTCTCGCAATGTCATCTTTCATAATATGTTCTCGAGACATAGGAAACAAAGTGATATTTTGATCCTTATGAACAAGAGTATACTGATTTGTCCTACCATGGTGTACACATTTTTTATCAAACTTCCATGGCCTACCAAGTAGAACAGAACATGCTTGCATGGGTACCACATCACAATCCACATAATCAGAATATGTAGCATTGCTAAAATGCACACGAACAGTACGTGTTACCTTAACCTTGCCACAATTGTTGAACCATTGGATGTAATAAGGATGAGGATGTGGTCTGGTGGTTAGAGACAGCTTCTCCACGATGTCCATGCTAGCCAAGTTATTGCAACACCCTCCATCGATGATGACGCGAACAGAACGCACCTTCACAACTCCCTTTGTGTGGAACAAGTTGTGCCTCTGATTTTGCTCAGCCTGTGTAACCTACACACTGAGAACACGTTGAGCAACTAAACTTTCATACCTGTCAGCGTAATCAGCAGCTATGTAGTGTGTCTCTGGTTCTGCATCCTCGCCACCCTGTTCTTTACTTGCAATGAGAGCCAAAGTCTCCTCATCAGAATCACTAGCGGACGCATATCCACCATCCTCAGTAACAATCATTACACGCTTGGAAGGGCATTCTCTCGCAAAGTGACCTCCACCCTTGCAATGACGGAATATAACCTCATGTGTTTGCCCTGTGGATGCAATAGATGAAGAAGAGCTCTGTGCAGGCCCAGAAGGTGTGCCCTTCGCAGAGGATGGAGTAAGAGCCTGTCTCCTGGTATCGCGGTTGGAGTGGGAGGTGGAAGGAGGTGGTGTTGCAGCAGGACGTACGGAAGTAGAGGAGGTACGTGGCGTCCATGATGAAGTGCGACCTGCAGAAAAAGTAGTTCTCGCCATTGCCTGTCGATCCTGCACTTCACGTTCAGCTTTGCAAGCAAGATGAAATAAACGAGTAATAGTGTTATACTCCTTATACTCTAGAATAGTCTGAATCTCTCTATTTAATCCACCCATAAAACGTGCAAGCATAGCTTCATTCTCCTCAACAATACCACATCTAATCATGCCAGTTTGTAATTCCTGATAATATTCTTCTACAGAATTTTTTCCTTGTCTTAAACGCTACAAATTTTGAAGCAATTCACGTTGATAATAAGGTGGCACCCAACGATTACGCATAGCAGTTTTCAAAGCAGCCCAAGTAGTTGGAATATTAGCATGGTGTATTCTACAATGTTCTGACCACCAAACACAAGCAAAACTAGTGAATGAACAAACAACAGCAGCAACATGTCTATCCTCAGGAAATTGTAAGCATGTAAAACGTTGTTCTGTTCCTAACTCCCATGTAAGATATATATCAGGAACATATCTACACTCAAACGTCGGAATATTCAATTTAAGTTTAGGGAGATGATCATGATCCCGTACCTGAGGGGGTGGTGCAGCCCTACCGTTATGGTTGTATCCATGTGGTCGACCTGGTGGATATCGTGGTGGTTGCCCCTGAGGCTGATCTAGAGCAACCTCTCCCTCATCATCGCAATCACCCTCATAATCTTCAACCTGCTCAAGGACAGTAGCAACAGGAGCCACAAAAGTAGCAGCAGTATCAACAGTACCAGTATGTTGGACTTGGCCGAGAGGCACACGTCGCGCTCGTCGTTCGAGAGGGATAGGAGCTGCAGCTGGTGGTGGTAGACGGGCAAGCACCTCATTGAACTTGGCGTCCATCTTGGCGTCGAATGTCTTCTCCAAACCATCAAGCTTCTCCATGGCCTCTCCAAAGTTGGTCACAAAGTCTTGTACCTGGTCAGCCATCATTTGCTGAAATTTATCATAGAGCGCTTTGTTGGGCATGCTCTCCCAGTCGCTCCCTTCGTCGTGTGATCCTGACATGGTTAGCAGAAATACGAAACACACAAGAATAAACGCTCAACGACGGTACTGTGCTGGTCCTAGGCTAGACCGTACTAGAGACGCGAGCCTAAAACACCAACAAAATCACGACGCTACACGTAATCAAGGGAAAAGCACACTCTGATTTTTTTCGTTTTTTTTGGCGCCTCTTTTTTTTGTGCTCTTTTTTTTTGCTCAAAAAAATCACTACAATGGCGAGTGTCTCAAAACTCTTCCCACGTCGTATAAGCAAGATGGGCACGAAATTGGTTGGACTATTTTTTTTTCTGGACCAATTCGGGGGCTGCGACGACCAAAAATTTCGACAAAAATCACTATGATGGCAAATGTCTCAAAACGCTCCGAAGAACCTAAAATCAAGATAGGGAAAAAATATTTTCGGTTGAAATTTTTTTGGGCCAAAACGTGCTCTGCAAAGCGTGCCAGACTTTTTTTTCCCGACACCTACGCAGGTAGCAAAACACGAATCCGAAATCAAAAGGATCTCGAAACTAAACCTAAAACAAACTGGACTCAGATTGGTGGCGGATTTGTGATGGTATATATGGACACCAATGGATAGTGATGGTGGATATGGCAGCGGTGATGAAGGTGGTGGTATATGGCAACTATGAAGACGATGCGGTGGCGGCGTGACAACCTGTGAATCGAACTCGAAACTCTAAAGGACTATACCCTAAGACCAGCAACTCGACACGACGATGTAACCGCAAATTCAACAAAGCAAAATACTGAAAATACTATGCAAAGGCTCAGATTGGTTCGGATATGATGATCTAACCCTAATTTTTTTTGTGGCATTTCGTGGACTAAAGGTATGAAGAACAGATGTGATCTAAACTACGAAAACTGGTAAAATCTCACCGAGCAACCTGGAAATCTGATACCACTTGATAGAGGCGAGGGTCCCTGTCTTTCGATGAGATGGTGGCTATCGTTTTTGGTGGAGTAGACTTTGACGATCCGACTACGAACATGTGTAGACGTCGCGCCTTAGCAATCGCTAAACCAACTCTGAGAGGTTATTGACCATGCCGAAGCACGATCAACCTGACCACGAGGGTCTATTTCCTGCATGCAAACGAAGAACAAGCAAGAAACTAAGATTGCAATCTGGATATTGCGAATATAAGAGGAAAGCTTTATTGATGAAGTGGGGTTGTGTGACGCCTTTGTCTGGTCGTGGAACACAAACGAAGAACGCGAAGTTGCAGCTAAGGCGAACTTGTAATCTAAACAAAACCCAAACCTAAAACCACGCCCTAAGGGCTGTATATATGGGGGAATAGAGGGGAATTTCCTGGCCCCTTGGAGGAGGGGTCCGAAACCGACCCTAACTCAGTTTCCCCATACATACGGACTCTAAAAACAGCCTATAAGATGGTATTTCGAAATTACATGGGCCTGGCCCAAAAATAAGGTGGCGCAGCACCTATATTAGCCTAGGGACGAATTTTATAAAGTGCCATCATGCATATTTCGTCCAAGGCTTCTTGCTCCCATTAGGGTGGCTTCAAAGTGCGAAAATCATCACTGGAAGCTTCATTGTTCTTTTCCACACGCGCACGTTCTTCTCCATGCTTGATCCCGCTCCAATGGTCATCCTTCTTTTCCATGCCAAGACCTTCATTCACAAGTAAAACAAAAGTATCTAATTTAGGCAGCATCGTATGTTCATGCACATTAGAAGGATTTGCAAGAAACGAAAGTACCTGGTAATTCAATTGACGTGCGCGAGCTCTAGTAATAGGTCCTGTATGTATAGCAGTCGGAGTTGTGGGTGTAGCATTAGTAGGGATGTCCTCATTAGTGCATGTGCTAAATCTTCCAGGTCGTGAAAATTAGATGTTCTATCATCTGGTTTTCCCGATACCTTTCCAACACCTATGAAAATTACTGAATCGGAGCTCGTCCTGAGTCACGTTCGTAGTCTTGATGAATACCCTCTATAGGGTGAATTTTGTCTTTCCTCTGTTCGTTGTTTCTTCTCAAATGTGAGGCTAACACCATGTTGTATCCAATCCATGGTCGAGGTGCATAGTTCTGAAGACCATACGGATGGGTTGGTCCATGGGTTTTCGAGCCCTAACTGCGAAATCATTCGTTTTTTCCGTCTTGCGATACTTTTTTAGCGCATAGAGAGCCTTTTATGGGCTAGATATATATTGCTGTGTGCATGCTCCCGCGTGTGTGTGCGTGTGCAAAATCTTCCAGGTCATGAAATTTAGAAGTTATATCAGCTCGGATTCCCGATACCTTTGCAACACCTATGAAAATTACTCAATCGGAGCTCGTCCTCACTCACGTTGATAGTCTCGATGAATACCCTCTATAGGGTGAATTTTGTCTTTCCTCTGTTCATTGTTTTCTTCTGAAATGTGAGGCTAACACCATGTTGTATCCAACGCGTGGTCAAGGCGCATAGTTCTGAAGACCATACAGTTGGGTTTGCCCATGGGTTTTCGAGTTGTAACTGTGAAACCATTTGTTTTTTACGTCTTGCAATCTGGTTTTGTGGCCATAGACGGCATTATATGGGCTAGATATTTCCCGCATGCGTGTTCTTGGGTGTGTGTGTGCGTGCGCAAAATATTCCAGGTCGTGAAAATGATACGTCGTATCATCTCGTTTTCCCGATAACTTTCCAACACCTATGAAAATTACTCAATCGGAGCTCGTCCTGACTCACGTTGACAATCTTGTTGAATACCCTCTATAGGGTGAATTTTGTCTTTCCTCTGTTCATTGTTTATTCTATAATGTGAGGCTAACACCATATTGTATCCAATCCATGGTCGAGGCGCATAGTTCTGACGACCATACGGATGGGTTGGCCCATGGGATTTCGAGCTGTAACTGTGAAACCAATCGTTTTTTACGTCTTGCGATCCGTTTTGAGGGCATAGACAACCTTTTATGGGCTAGATATATCTCGTGTGCGTGCTTGTGTGTGTGTGCGTGTGCAAAATCTTTCAGGTCGTGAAAATTAGAAGTTCTATCATGTAGTTTTCCCGATACCTTTCCAACACCTATGAAAATTACTGAATAGGAGCTCGTCCTGAGTCACGTTCGTAGTCTCGATGAATACCCTCTATAGGGTGAATTTTGTCTTTCCTCTGTTCGTTGTTTCTTCTCAAATGTGAGGCTAACACCATGTTGTATCCAATCCATGGTCGAGGCGCACAGTTCTGAAGACCATACAGATGGGTTGGCCCATGGGTTTTCGAGCTCTAACAGCGAAATTATTCGTTTTTCCCGTCTTGTGATCCTTTTTAGTGCATAAAGAGCCTTTTATGGGCTAGATATATATTTCCATGTGTGTGCTCGCGCGTGTGTGTGCATGTGCAAAATCTTCCGGGTCATGAAATTTAGAAGTTATATCAGCTTGGTTTCCTGATACCTTTGCAACACCTATGAAAATTACTCAATCGGAGCTCGTCTTGACTCACGTTGATACTCTCGATGAATACCCTCTATAGGGTGAATGATATAGGCGAAGTTGTCCCTGTCTTTCGATGAGATGGTGGCTATCGTTTTTGGTGGAGTAGACTTTGACGATCCGACTACGAACGTGTGAGACGTCGCGCCTTAGCAATCGCTAAACCAACTCTGAAAGGTTATTGACCACGCCGGAGCACGATCAACCTGACCACGAGGGTCTATTTCCTGCACGCAAACGAAGAACAAGCAAGAAACTAAGATTGCAATCTCGATATTGCGAATATAAGAGGAAAGCTTTATTGATGAAGTGGGGTTCTGTGACGCCTTTGTCTGGTCGTGGAACACAAACGAAGAACGCGAAGTTGCTGCTATGGCGAACTTGTAATCTAAACAAAACCCAAACCTAAAACGAAGCCCTAAGGGCTGTATATATGGGGGAATAGAAGGGAATTTCGTGGCCCCTTGGAGGAGGGGTCCAAAACCGACCCTAAGTCAGTTTCCCCATACATACGGACTCTAAAAACAGCCTATAATATGGTATTTCGAAATTACATGGGCCTGGCCCAAAATTAAGGTGGCGCAGCACCTATATTAGCCTATGGACGAATTTTATAAAGTGGCATCATGCATATTTCGTCCAAAGCTTCCCACTCCCATTATGGTGGCTTCAATGTGCGAAAATCATCACTGGAAGCTCCAATGTTCTTCCCCGCGCGCGCACCTTCTCCTCCATGCTTGATCCCACTCCAATGGTCATCCTTCTTATCCATGATAGGTCCTTCATTCATAAGTAAAACAAAAGTATCTAATTTAGGCAGCATCATATGTTCATGAATATTAGAAGGATTTCCAAGAAACGAAAGTACCTGGTAATTCAATTGACGTGCGCGAGCTCTAGTAATTGGTCCTGTATGTATAGCAGTCGGGGTGGGTGTAACATTAGTAGGGATGTCCTCATCATCCTCCCCTTCTTGAACTGACGTCGTCCTCGACGGAAGCTCATCTTCCTCACCCAAATAAGGCTTCAAATCTGCAATGTTAAAAGTGGGGCTAACCCCAAACTCTGCAGGCAGCTCAAGTTTATATGCATTATCATTTACTTTCTCTAACACCTTAAAAGGACCATCAGCACGTGGCATTAGCTTTGACTTGCGCAAATCAGGAAATCTATCCTTACGCAAATGTAACCAAACAAGATCTCCAGGTGCAAAGACAACATGTTTTCTACCCTTATCTCCAGCAAGTTTGTATTTAGCATTCATACGCTCAATGTTTTCCTTAGTTAACTCATGAATCTTTAATATCAATTCAGCACGTTCTTTAGCATCAAAATTAACCTTCTCCGAAGACGGAAGAGGCAACAAATCAATAGGTGCACGAGGTAAGAAACCATACACAACTTCAAAAGGGCACATCTTAGTGGTAGAATGTAGCGAACGATTATAAGCAAATTCAATATGAGGCAAGCATTCTTCCCACATTTTCAGGTTATTCTTCAAAACAGCCCTAAGCATAGTAGACAATGATCTATTGACTACTTCAGTTTGGCCATCAGTTTGGGGGTGACATGTAGTACTAAAAAGCAGTTTAGTCCCCAACTTAGCCCATAAACATCTCCAAAAGTGGCTAAGAAATTTAGCATCACGATCGGAAACAATTGTATTTGGCACACCATGCAACCGAATAATTTCACGAAAGAACAAATCAGCAACATGAGCAGCATCATCACTTTTATGACATGGTATAAAGTGTGCCATTTTAGAAAATCTATCCACGACAACAAATATGCTATCCCTCCCCTTCTTTGTTCGAGGTAAACCTAAAACAAAGTCCATATATATAACCTCCCAAGGAACACTAGGTACAGGTAAAGGCATATATAAACCATGAGGATTGAGTCGTGACTTAGCTTTTTGACATGTAGTGCAGCGAGCAACAAAACGCTCAACATCCCGTCTCATGTTTGGCCAAAAGAAATGTGTAGCAAGTACGTCCTCCGTCTTCTTCACGCCAAAGTGTCCCATTAATCCTCCTCCGTGCGCCTCCTGTAACAACAAAAGACGAACGGAGCTAGCTGGAATGCATAGCTTGTTAGCACGAAACACAAATCCATTATTAATAACGAACTTGTTCCATGTTCTCCCTTCTTTACAATTCTGCAACACGTCTCTAAATTCAACATCATGCACATATTGATCTTTGATGGTCTCCAAACCAAATATTTTAAAGTCAAGTTGTGAAAGCATAGTATAACGACGAGACAAAGCATCAGCAATAACATTGTCTTTACCCTTCTTGTGTTTAATGACATAAGGGAAAGTCTCAATGAATTCAACCCATTTAGCATGTCTACGGTTCAGTTTTGCTTGACTTTTAATATGTTTCAAAGATTCATGATCAGAATGTATAACAAATTCTTTGGGCCATAAATAATGTTGCCATGTTTCCAAAGTCCGAACAAGAGCATATAATTCCTTATCATAAGTAGAATAATTCAGACTAGGCCCACTTAATTTTTCAGAAAAGTACGCAACAGGTTTACCATCTTGTAGTAACACACCTCCTAACCCAATTCCACTAGCATCACATTCAAGCTCGAAAGTCTTATTAAAATCAGGAAGTTGGAGTAAAGGAGCATGTGTTAACTTATCTTTCAAGACCGTGAAGGCTTCTTCCTGTGCGGTACCCCAAGAAAAAGGCACGTCCTTCTTTGTAAGCTCATTGAGAGGCGCAGCAATGGTGCTGAAATTTCTCACAAAACGCCTATAGAAACCAGCGAGGCCAAGAAAACTCCTTACTTGTGTGACCGTTTTGGGCTGCGGCCAACTCTCAATAGCTTCGATCTTGGCTGTATCAACTTCAATTCCCTGTGGAGTAACAACATAGCCAAGAAAAGATACTCGGTCGGTGCAAAAGGTGCACTTCCCAAGGTTACCAAACAAATGTGCATCACGTAGCGCAGTAAAAACAGCACGTAAATGTTCCAAATGTTCCTCCAAAGATCTACTAAAAATCAATATATCATCAAAATAGACTACCACAAATCGTCCAATGAAAGCACGTAAAACCTCGTTCATTAATCTCATGAAAGTGCTAGGTGCATTAGTTAACCCAAAAGGCATGACTAGCCACTCATATAATCCAAACTTAGTTTTAAATGCTGTTTTCCATTCATCGCCCAATTTCATACGAATTTGATGGTATCCACTACGCAAATCAACTTTGGAGAAAATTGTAGAGCCACTTAATTCATCAAGCATATCATCTAGTCTAGGAATAGGATGACGATAACGAATAGTAATATTATTAATGCCTCTACAATCCACACACATGCGCGATGTACCATCCTTTTTAGGCACGAGAATAATAGGAACAGCACAAGGACTAAGGGATTCACGTATATAACCTTTGTCAAGCAGCTCCTGTACTTGACGCATAATCTCCTTTGTCTCCTCTGGATTGGTACGGTAGGGCGCACGGTTGGGTAGGGATGCACCGGGAATTAAGTCAATCTGATGCTCAATCCCGCGAATAGGCGGTAATCCCGGTGGCACGTCTTGTGGAAAGACGTCAGCGAACTCCTGCAAAATGTTAATGACAGCAGGAGGCAAAGAGGGAGGCATGTCCTCGAATGAAAATAATACCTCTTTACATACAAAAGCATAGCAAACATATGTACCAACATCCAAATCATTAATATCAGATTTAGTAGCAAGTAAACATCCACTCTTCAATTTTATTTCAGATGCAACAGTAGATGATGGTTTATTATGCTTATGGTGTTGCTCAAATTCCTGTGCTACAATCTGATTTTCACTCTTATTTTTCTCCTGTTTTGCTTTACTAGCTCTAGCAATGTCATCTTTCATAATATGTTCGGGAGACATAGGAAGCAAAGTGATATTATGATCCTTATGAACAAGAGTATACTGATTTGTCCTACCATGGTGTACAGAATTTTTATCAAACTGCCATGGTCTACCAAGTAAAACAGAACATGCTTGCATGGGTACCACATCACAATCCACATAATCAGAATATGTAGCAATGCTAAAATGCACACGAACAGTACGTGTTACCTTAACCTTGCCACTATTGTTGAACCATTGGATGTAATAAGGATGAGGATGTGGTCTGGTGGATAGAGACAGCTTCTCCACCATCTCCATGCTAGCCAAGTTATTGCAACTCCCTCCATCGATGATGATGCGAACAGAACGCTCTTTCACAACTCCCTTTGTGTGGAACAAGTTGTGCCTCTGATTTTGCTCAGCGTGTGTAACCTGCACACTGAGAACACGTTGAGCAACTAAACTTTCATACCTGTCAGCGTAATCAGCAGCCATGTATTGTGTTTCTGGTTCTGCATCCTCGCCACCCTGTTCGTCACTTGCAATAAGTGCCAAAGACTCCTCATCATAATCACTAGCGGACGCATATCCACCATCCTCAGTAACAATCATTACACGCTTGGAAGGGCATTCTCTCGCATAGTGACCTCCACCCTTGCAACGACGACATATAACCTCATGTGTTTGCCCTGTGGATGCAATAGATGAAGAAGAACTCTGTGCAGGCCCAAAAGGTGTGCTCTTCGCAGAGGGTCCAGTAGGAGCCTGTTTCCTGGTATCGCGATTAGAGTTGGGGGTTGAAGGAGGTGGTGTTGCAGCAGGACGTGCGGAAGCAGAGGAGGTACGTGGCGTCCATGATGAAGTACGGCCTGCAAAATTAGTAGTTCTCGCCATTGCCTGTCGATCCTGCACTTCACGTTCAGCTTTGCAAGCAAGATGAAATAAACGAGTGATAGTGTTATACTCCTTATACTCTAGAATAGTCTGAATCTCTCTATTTAATCCACCCATAAAACGTGCAAGCATAGCTTCATTCTCCTCAACAATACCACATCTAATCATACCAGTTTGTAATTCCTGATAATATTCTTCTACAGAATTTTTTCCTTGTCTTAAACGCTGCAAATTTTGAAGCAATTCACGTTGATAATAAGGTGGCACCCAACGATTTCGCATAGCAGTTTTCAAAGCAGCCCAAGTAGTTGGGATATTATCAGGGTGTATTCTACAATGTTCTGACCACCAAACACAAGCAAAACTAGTGAATGAACAAACAGCAGCAGCAACACGTCGATCCTCTGGAAATTGTAAGCATGTAAAACGTTGTTCTGTTTCTAACTCCCATGTAAGATATATATCAGGAACATATCTACCCTCAAACGTCGGAATATTCAATTTAAGTTTAGGGAGATGGTCATGATCCCGTACCTGCGGGGGTGGTGCAGCCCTACCGTTACGGTTGTAGCCATGTGGTCGACCTGGTGCGTATGGTGGTGGTTGCCCATGGGGCGGATCTGGAGCAACCTCTCCCTCATCATCGAAATCACCATCATAATCTTCAACCTGCTCAACGACAGTAGCCGCACGAGCCACCGAAGTAGCAGCAGTATCAACAGTACCAGGATGTTGGGCGTGGCCGAGAGGCACACGTCGCGCTCGTCGTTCGAAAGGAATAGGAACTGCAGCTGGTGGAGGTAGACGGGCAAGCACCTCATTGAACTTGGCGTCCATCTTGGAGTCGAATGTCTTCTCCAAACCATCTAGCTTCTCCATGGCAACTCCAAAGTTGTTCACGAAGTCCTGTACCTGCTCAGCCATCATTTGCTGAAATTTATCATAGAGCGCTTTGTTGGTCATGCTCTCCCAGTCGATCTCGTCATCGTGTGATCCTGGCATGGTTAGCAGAAATAGGAAACACACAATATGAAACCTACAGACTGTTGGGACGTGGCGGTGGTGGTGGTGTGGCACAAATCCTTTAAGCGAATCTCAATTTCTTACCAGTTCTTACCCAGTAGCAGGCGGTGATCGGCAACCGTTGTAGCCAAAACTCTCAAAGCTTGGATAGAGCGATTGCCAGGTGGTGTCAAGCACACGGCGTAGAAGTATGTGGAGCTGGGATGGCTTATAATATGGTAGCAAAAAGGGTCAGCAATAATCAATTCAGAGATGCAAGGTTGAATAAACGCTCAACGACGGTACTGTGCTGGTCCTAGGCTAGACCGTGCTAGAGACGCGAGCCTAAAACACCAACAAAAAACACGACGATACACCTAAGCAAGGGAAAAGCACAATCGGATTTTTTTTTTTTTCGTTTTTTTTTTTCGGCGCCTCGTTTTTTTTTTTTTTCTGCGCCTCTTTTTTTTTTTTTCAAAAACTCACTACAATGGCGAGTGTCTCAAAACTCTTGCCACGTCGTATAAGCAAGATGGGCACGAATTTTTCTTTTGGACTATATTTTTTTTTTCTGGAGCAATCCGGGGGCTGCGACGACCCAAAAATTTCGACAAAAATCACTATGATAGCAAGTGTCTCAAAACGCTCCGGGGAACCTAAAATCAAGATAGGGAAAAAATATTTTCAGCCGAAATTTTTTTGGGCCAAAACGTGCTCTGCAAAGCGTGCCAGACTTTTTTTTTTTCCGACACCTGCGCAGGTAGCAAAACACGGATCCGAAATCAAAAGGATCTCGAAACTAAACCTAAAACGAACTGGACTTGGATTGGTGGAGGATTTGTGGTGGTATATATGGACACCAATGGAGAGTGATGATGGATGATGAGATATGGCAGCGGCGATGATGGTGGTGGTATATGGCAACTATGAAGATGATGCGGTGGCGGCGTGACAACCTGTGAAAAGAACTCGAAACTCTAAAGGACTAGACACTAAGACCAGCAACTCGACACAACGATGTAACCGCCAATTCAACAAAGCAAAATACTGAAAAGACTATGCAAAGGCTCAGATTGGTTCGGATATGATGATCTAACCCTAATTTTTTTTTGGCTTTTTCGTGGACTAAAGGTATGAAGAACAGATGCGATCTAAACTACGAAAACTGGTAAAATCTCACCGAGCAACCTGGAAATCTGATACCACTTGATATAGGCGAAGTTGTCCCTGTCTTTCGATGAGATGGTGGCTATCGTTTTTGGTGGAGTAGACTTTGACGATCCGACTACGAACGTGTGAGACGTCGCGCCTTAGCAATCGCTAAACCAACTCTGAAAGGTTATTGACCACGCCGGAGCACGATCAACCTGACCACGAGGGTCTATTTCCTGCACGCAAACGAAGAACAAGCAAGAAACTAAGATTGCAATCTGGATATTGCGAATATAAGAGGAAAGCTTTATTGATGAAGTGGGGTTCTGTGACGCCTTTGTCTGGTCGTGGAACACAAACGAAGAACGCGAAGTTGCTGCTATGGCGAACTTGTAATCTAAACAAAACCCAAACCTAAAACGAAGCCCTAAGGGCTGTATATATGGGGGAATAGAAGGGAATTTCGTGGCCCCTTGGAGGAGGGGTCCGAAACCGACCCTAAGTCAGTTTCCCCATACATACGGACTCTAAAAACAGCCTATAATATGGTATTTCGAAATTACATGGGCCTGGCCCAAAATTAAGGTGGCGCAGCACCTATATTAGCCTATGGACGAATTTTATAAAGTGGCATCATGCATATTTCGTCCAAAGCTTCCCACTCCCATTATGGTGGCTTCAATGTGCGAAAATCATCACTGGAAGCTCCAATGTTCTTCCCCGCGCGCGCACCTTCTCCTCCATGCTTGATCCCGCTCCAATGGTCATCCTTCTTATCCATGATAGGTCCTTCATTCATAAGTAAAACAAAAGTATCTAATTTAGGCAGCATCATATGTTCATGAATATTAGAAGGATTTCCAAGAAACGAAAGTACCTGGTAATTCAATTGACGTGCGCGAGCTCTAGTAATTGGTCCTGTATGTATAGCAGTCGGGGTGGGTGTAACATTAGTAGGGATGTCCTCATCAGTGAATTTTTTCTTTCCTCTGTTCATTGTTTCTCCTCAAATGTGAGGCTAACACCATGTTGTATCCTATCCGTGGTCGAGGCGCATAGTTCTGAAGACCACACAGATGGGTTGGCCCATGGGAATTCGAGCTGTAACTGTGAAACCATTCGTTTTCTATGTCTTGCAATCCGTTTTTGAGGCCATAGATGACCTTTTATGGGCTAGATATTTCCCGCATGCATGCTCTTGGGTGTGTGTGCGTGTGCAAAATCTTATAGGTCGTGAAAATTATACATCCTATCATCTTGTTTTCCCGATACGTTTCCAACACCTATGAAAATGTCTCAATCGGAGCTCGTCCTTACTCACGTTGATAGTCTCAGTGAATACCCTCTATAGGGTGAAGTTTGTCTTTCCTCTGTTCATTGTTTCTTCTCTAATCTGAGGCTAACATCATGTTGTATCCAATCCATGGTCCAGGCGCATAGTTCTGACGACCATACGGATGGGTTGGCCCATGGGATTTTGAGGTGTAACTGTGAAATCATTCGTTTTTTCCATCTTGCGATCCGTTTTGAGGGCATAGACAACCTTTTATGGGCTAGATATATCTCGTGTGCGTGCTTGTGTGTGTGCGCATGTGCAAAATCTTTCAGGTCATGAAAATCAGAAGTTCTATCATCTAGTTTTCCCGATACCTTTCCAACACCTATGAAAATTACTGAATCGGAGCTTGTCCCGACTCACGTTGATAGTCTCGATGAATACCCTCTATAGGGTGCATTTTGTCTTTCCTCTGTTCGTTGTTTCTTCTCAAATGTCACGCTAACACCATGTTGTATCCAATCCATGGTCGAGGCGCATAGTTCTGAATACCATACGGATGGGTTAGCCCATGGGTTTTCGAGCTCTAACTACGAAATCATTCATTTTTCCCGTATTGCGATCCTTTTTTAGCGCATAGAGAGCCTTTTATGGGCTAGATATATATTACCATGTGCGTGCTCGCGCGTGTGTGTGCATGTGCAAAATATTCCAAGTCGTGAAATTTCGAAGTTATATCAGCTCGGTTTCCTGATACCTTTGCAACACCTATGAAAATTACTCAATCAGAGCTCGTCCTAACTCACGTTGATAGTCTCGATGAATGCCCTCTATAGGGTGAATTTTGTCTTTCCTCTGTTCATTGTTTCTTCTCAAATGTGAGGCTAACACCAGGTTGTATCCAATCCTTGGTCGAGGCGCATAGTTCTGAAGACCATACCGATGGGTTGGCCCATAGGATTTCGAGCTATAACTGTGACCCATTTGTTTTTTACGTCTTGCAATCCATTTTTGATGCCATAGACGACCTTTTATGGGCTAGATATTGGCCGCATGCATGCTGTTGGGTGTGTGTGCGTGTGCATAATCTTATAGGTCGTGAAAATTATACGTCCTATCATCTCGTCTTGCCGATACCTTTCCAACACCAATGAAAATTACTCAATCGGAGCTCGTCCCGACTCACGTTGACAATCTTGTTGAATACCCTCTATAGGGTGAATTTTTTCTTTCCTCTGTTCATTGTTTCTTCTCTAATCTGAGGCTAACACCATGTTTTATCCAATCCATGGTCGAGGCGCATAGTTCTGACGACCATACGGTTGGGTTGGCCCATGGGATTTCGAGCTGTAAGTGTGAAATCATTCGTTTTTTCCATCTTGCGATCCGTTTTGGGCATAGACAATGTTTTATGGGCTAGATATATCCCGTGTGCGTGCTTGTGTGTGTGTGTGTGTGTGTGTGCGTTTGCAAAATATTTCAGGTCGTGAAAAATAGAAGTTCTATCATCTAGTTTTCCCGATACCTTTCCAACATCTATGAAAATTACTGAATCGGAGCTCGTCCTGACTCACGTTGATAGTCTCGATGAATACCCTCTATAGGGTGAATTTTATCTTTCCTCTATTCAATGTTTCTTCTCAAATGTGAGGCTAACACCATCTTGTATCCAATCCGTGGTCGAGGCGCATAGTTTTGAAGACCATACGGATGGGTTTGCCCATGGGATTTTGAGTTGTAACTATGAAAACATTCGTTTTTTACGTCTTCCAATCCATTTTTGAGGCCATAGACGACCTTTTATGGGCTAGATATTTCCCACATGCGTTCTCTTGGGTGTGTGTGCGTGTGCAAAATCTTCCAGGTCGTGAAAATTATACGTCCTATCATCCTGTTTTCCCGATACCTTTCCAACACCTATGAAAATTACTCAATCGGAGCTCGTCCTGACTCACGTTGACAGTCTTGTTGAACACCCTCTATAGGGTGAATTTTGTCTTTCTTCTGTTTGTTGTTTCTTCTCTAATGTGAGGCTAACACCATGTTGTATCCAATCCATGGTCAAGGCGCATAGTTCTGACGACCATACGGATGGGTTGGCCCATGGGATTTTGAGCTGTAACTGCGAAATCATTCGTTTTTTCCAGCTCGCGATCCGTTTTGAGGGCATCGACAACCTTTTATGGGCTAGATATATCTCGTGTGCATGCTTGTGTGTCTGTGCGTGTGCAAAATCTTTCAGGTCGTGAAAATTTGAAGTTCTATCATCTAGTTTTCCCGATACCTTTCCGACACCTATGAAAATTACGGAATCGGAGCTCGTCCTGACTCACGTTGATAGTCTCGAGGAATACAGTCTATAGGGTGAATTTTGTTTTTCCTCTGTTCATTGTTTCTTCTCAAATGTGAGGCTAACACCGTGTTGTATCCAATCCATGGTCGAGGCGCATAGTTCTGAAGACCATACGTATGGGTTGGCCCATGGGTTTTCGAGCTCTAGCTGCAAAATCATTCGTTTTTTCCGTCTTGCGATCCTGTTTTAGCGCATAGAAAGCATTTTATGGGCTAGATATATATTGTCGTGTGCATCCTCCCGCGTGTGTGTGCTTGTGAAAAATCTTCCAAGTCTTGAAACTTAGAAGTTATATAGTCTCGATACCTTTGCAACACCTATAAAAATTACTCAATCGGAGCTCGTCCTGACTCACGTTGATAGTCTCGATGAATACCCTCTATAGCGTAAATTTTGTCTTTCCTCTGTTCATTGTTTCTTCTCTAATGTGAGGCTAACACCATGTTGTATCCAATTCATGGTCGAGGCGCGTAGTTCTGACGACCATACGGTTGGGTTGGCCCATGGGATTTCGAGCTGTAACTGCGAAACCATTCATTTTTTCCATCTTGCGATCCGTTTTGAGGGCATAGACAACCTTTTATGGGCTAGATATATCCCGTGTGCGTGCTTGTGCGTGGGTGTGTGTGTGTGTGCATTTGCAAAATATTTTAGGTCGTTAAAATTAGAAGTTCTATCATCTAGTTTTCCCGATACCTTTCCAACACCTATGAAAATTACTGAATCGGAGCTCGTCCTGACTCACGTTGATAGTCTCCATGAATACCCTCTATAGGGTGAATTTTATCTTTCCTCTATTCATTGTTTCTTATCAAATGTGAGGCTAACACCATGTCGTATCTAATCCGTGGTCGAGGCGCATGGTTCTGAAGACCATACGGATGGGTTTGCCCATGGGATTTCGAGTTGTAAATATGAAAACTTTCGTTTTTTACGTCTTGCAATCCATTTTTGAGGCCATAGACGACATTTTGTGGGCTAGATATTTCCCACATGCATGCTCTTGGGTGTGTGTGTGTGTGGAAAATCTTCCAGGTCGTGAAAATTACACGTCCTATCATCTTCTTTTCCCGATACCTTTCCAACACGTATGAAAATTACTCAATGGGAGCTCGTCCTGACTCATGTTGAAAATCTTTTTGAATACCCTTTATAAGGTGAATTTTGTCTTTCCTCTGTTTTTTGTTTCTTCTCTAATTTTAGGCTAACACCATGTTGTATCCAATCCATGGTCAAGGCGCATAGTTCTGACGTCCATACGGATGGGTTGGCCCATGGGATTTTGAGCTGTAACTGCGAAATCATTCGTTTTTTCCAGCTTGCGATCCGTTTTGAGGGCATCGACAACCTTTTATCGGCTAGATATATCTCGTGTGCATGCTTGTGTGTGTGCATGTGCAAAATCTTTCAGGTCGTGAAAATTTGAAGTTCTATCATCTAGTTTTCCCGATACCTTTCCGACACCTATGAAAATTACGGAATCGGAGCTCGTCCTGACTCACGTAGATAGTCTCGATGAATACACTCTATAGCGTGAATTTTGTCTTTCCTCTGTTCATTGTTTCTTCTCAAATGTGAGGCTAACACCATGTTGTATCCAATCCGTGGCTGAGGCGCATAGTTCTGAAGACCATACGGATGGGTTTGCCCATGGGATTTCGAGCTGTAACTATGAAACCATTCGTTTTTTACGTCTTGCACTCCATTTTTGAGGCCATAGACGGCCTTTTATGGGCTACATATTTCCTGCATGCGTGCTGTTGGGTGTGTGTGCGTGTGCAAAATCTTCTAGGTCGTGAAAATTATACGTCCTATCATCTCGTTTTCCCGATACCTTTCCAACACCTATGAAAATTACTCAATCGGAACTCGTCCTGACTCACGTTGACAATCTTGTTGAATACCCTCTATAGGGTGAATTTTGTCTTTCCTCTGTTCATTGTTTCTTCTCAAATGTGAGGCCAACACCATGTTGTATCCAATCCGTGGTCGAGGCGCATAGTTCTGAAGACCATACGGATGGGTTAGCCCATGTGATTTCGAGTTGTAACTGTGAAACCATTCGTTTTTTACGTCTTGCAATTTGTTTTTGAGCCAATAGACGACATTTTATGGGCTAGATATTTCCCGCATGCGTGCTCTTGGGTGTGTGTGCGTGTGCAAAATCTTCCAGGTCGTGAAAGTTATACGTCCTATCATCTCGTTTTCCCGATACCTTTCCAACACCTATGAAAATTACAAAATCGCAGCTTGTCCTGACTCACGTTGACAATCTTGTTGAATACCCTCTATAGGGTGAATTTCGTCTTTCCTCTATTTGTTGTTTCTTCTCTAATGTGAGGCTAACACCATGTTGTATCCAATCCATGGTCAAGGCGCATAGTTCTGACAACCATACAGATGGGTTGGCCCATGGGATTTTGAGTTGTAACTGCGAAATCATTCATTTTTTCATCTTGCGATCCGTTTTGAGGGCGTAGACAACCTTTTATGGGCTAGATATATCTCGTGGGCCTGCTTTTGTGTTTGTGCGTGTGCAAAATCTTTCAGGTCGAGAAAATTTGAAGTTCTATCATCTAGTTTTCCCGATGCCTTTCCGACAACTATGAAAATTACTGAATCGGAGCTCGTCCTAACTCACGTTGATAGTCTCGATGAATGCCCTCTATAGGGTGAATTTTTTCTTTCCTCTGTTCATTGTTTCTTCTCAAATGTGAGGCTAACACCATGTTGTATCCAATCCATGGCCGAGGCGTATAGCTGTGAAGACCATAAGGATGGCTTAGCCCATGGGTTTTCGAGCTCTAGCTGTGAAATCATTCGTTTTTTCCGTCTTGTGATCCTTTTTTAGCGCATAGAGGGCATTTTATGGGCTAGATATATATTTTCGTGTGCATCCTCCCGCGTGTCTGTGCTTGTGGAAAATCTTCCAAGTCGTGAAACTTTGAAGTTATATCAGCTCGGTTTCCCGATACCTTTGCAACACCTATGAAAATTACTCAATCGGAGCTCGCCCTGACTCACGTTGATAGTCTCGATGAATACCCTCTATACGGTGAATTTTGTCTTTCCTGTGTTCATTGTTTCTTCTCAAATGTGAGGCCAACACCATGTTGTATCCAATCCGTGGTGGAGGCGCATAGTTTTGAAGACCATATGGATGGGTTAGCCCACGGGATTTCGAGTTGTAACTGTCAAACCATTCGTTTTTTACGTCTTGCAATCCGTTTTGAGGCCATAGACGACATTTATGGGCTAGATATTTCCCGCATGTGTGCTCTTGGGTGTGTGTGCGTGTGCAAAATCTTCCAGGCCATGAAAGTTATACGTCCTATCATCTCGTTTTCCCGATACCTTTGCAACACCTATGAAAATTACTCAATCGTAGCTCGTCCTGACTCACATTGTCAATCTTGTTGAATACCCTCTACAGGGTGAATTTTTTCTTTCCTCTATTCACTGTTTCTTCTCTAATGTGAGGCTAACACGATGTTGTATCCAATCCATGGTCGAGGCACATAGTTCTGTCTACCATAGGGATGGGTTGGCCCATGGGATTTCGAGATGTAAAAACAAAATCATTCATTTTTTCCATCTTGTGATCTATTTTGAGGGCATAGACAGCCTTTTATGGGCTAGATATATCCCGTGTGCATGCTTGTGTGTGTGTGTCCAAAATCTTTCAGGTCGTGAAAATTTGAAGTTCTAACATCTAGTTTTCCTGATACCTTTCCAACACCTATGAAAATTACTGAATCGGAGCTCGTCCTTACTCACGTTGATAGTCTCAATGAATACCCTCTATAGGGTGAATTTTATCTTTCCTCTGTTCATTGTTTCTTCTCAAATGTGAGGCTAACACAATGTTGTATCCAATCCGTGGTCGAGGCGCATAGTTCTAAATATCATTCGGATGGGTTTGCCCATCGGATTTCGAGTTGTAACTGTGAAACCATTCGTTGTTTACGTCTTGCAATCCGTTTTTGAGAACATAGACGGCATTTTATGGGCTAGGAATTTCCAGCATGCGTGCTCTTGGGTGTGTTTGCATGTGCAAAATCTTCCAGGTCGTGAAAATTATACGTCCTATCATCTCGTTTTCCCAATACCTTTCCAACACCTATGAAAATTACTCAATCGGAGCTCGTCCTGACTCACGTTGACAATCTTGTTGAATACCCACTATAGGGTGAATTTTCTCTTTCCTCTGTTCATTGTTTTTTCTATATTGTGAGGCTAACACCATGTTGTATCCAATCCATGGTCGAGGCGCATAGTTCTGACGACCATACGGATAGGTTGGCGCATGGGATTTTGAGGTGTAACTACAAAATCATTCATTTTTTCCATCTTTTGATCCGTTTTGAGGGCATAAACAACCTTTTATGGGCTAGATATATCCTGCGTGTGTGCTTGTGTGTATGTGTGTGTGTGTGCAAAATCTTTCATGTCGTGAAAATTATAAGTTCTATCATCTAGTTTTCCCGATACCTTTCCAACACCGATGAAAATTACTGAATCGGAGCTCGTCCTCACTCACGTTGATAGTCTCGATGAATACCCTCTATAGGGTGAATTTTATCTTTCCTCTGTTCATTGTTTCTTCTCAAATGTGAGGCTAACACCATGTTGTATCCAATCCATGGTCGAGGCGCATAGTTATGAAGACCATACGGATGGTTTGGCCCATGGGTTGTCGACCTCTAACTGCGAAATCATTCGTTTTTTCCATCTTGCGATCCTTTTTTACCGCATAGAGAGCCTTTTATGGGCTAGATATATGCCGCGTGTGTGTGCGTGTGCAAAATCTTCCGGGTCGTGAAATTTAGAAGTTATATGAGCTCGGTTTCCCGATACCTTTGCAACACCTATGAAAATTACTCAATCGGAGCTCGTCCTGACTCACGTTGATAGTCTCGATGAATACCCTCTATATGGTGAATTTTGTCTTTCCTCTGTTCTTTGTTTCTTCTCAAATGTGACGCTAACACCATGTTGTATCCAATCCATGGTTGAGGCGCATAGTTGTGATGACCATACGGATGGGTTTGCCCATGGGATTTCGAGCTGTAACTATGAAACCATTCGTTTTTTACGTCTTGCAATCCGTTTTTGAGGCCATAGACGACCTTTTATGGGCTAGACATTTCCCGCATGCGTGCTGTTGGGTGTGTGTGCGTGTGCAAAATCTTCTAGGTCGTGAAAATTATACATCCTATCATCTCGTTTTCCCGATACCTTTCCAACACCTATGAAAATTAGTCAATCGGAGCTCGTCCTGACTCACGTTGACAATCTTGTTGAATACCCTCTAAACGGTGAATTTTGTGTTTCCAATGTTCATTGTTTATTCTCTAATGTGAGGCTAAAACCATGTTGTATACAATCCATGGTCGAGGCGCATAGTTTTGACGACCATACGGATGGGTTGGCCCATGGGATTTCGAGCTGTAACTGCGAAATCATTCGTTTTTTCCATCTTGCGATCCGTTTTGATGGCATAGACAGCCTATTATGGGCTAGATATATCCCGTGTGCATGCTTGTTGTGTGTGTGTGTTCAAAATCTTTCAGGTCTTGAAAATTCGAAGTTCCAACATCTAGTTTTCCCAATACCTTTCCAACACCTATTAAAATTACTGAATCGGAGCTCGTCCTTACTCACGTTGATAGTCTCAATGAATACCCTCTATAGGGTGAATTTTATCTTTCCTCTGTTCATTGTTTCTTCTCAAATGTTAGGCTAAAACCATGTTGTATCCAATCCGTGGTCGAGGCGCATAGTTCTGAAGACCATACGGATGGGTTTGCCCATTGGATTTTGAGTTGTAACTGTGAAACCATTCGTTTTTTACGTCTTGCAATCCGTTTCGAGGCCATAAACGGCATTTTATGGGATAGATATTTACTACATGCGTGCTCTTGGGTGTGTCTGCGTGTGCAAATTCTTCCAGGTCATGAAAATTATACGTCCTATCATCTCGTTTTCCCGATACCTTTCCAACACCTATGAAAATTACTCAATCGAAGCTCGTCCAGACTCACGGTTACAATCTTGTTGAATACCCTGTATAGGGTAAATTTTGTCTTTCCTATGTTCATTGTTCATTCTCTAATGTGAGGCTAAAACCTTTCTGTCTCCAATCCATGGTCGAGGCGCATAGTTCTGACGACCATATGGATGGGTTGGCCCATGGGATTTCGAGCTGTAACTGCGAAATCATTTGTTTTTTCCATCTTGCGATCCGTTTTGAGGGCATAGACAGCCTTTTTTGGGCTAGATATATCCCGTGTGCATGCTTGTGTGCGAGTGTTCAAAATCTTTCACGTCGTGAAAATTAGAAGTTCTAACATCTAGTTTTCCCGATACCTTTCCAACACCTATGAAAATTACTGAATCGGGGCTCGTCCTTACTCACGTTGATAGTCTCAATTAATACCCTCTATAGGGTGAATTTTATCTTTCCTCTGTTCATTGTTTCTTCTCAAATGTGAGGCTAAAACCATGTTGTATCCAATCCGTGGTCGAGGCGCACAGTTCTGAAGACCATACGCATGGGTTTGCCCATGGGATTTCGGGTTGTAACTGTGAAACCATTCGTTTTTTATGTCTTGCAATCCGTTTTTGAGGCCATAGACGACATTTTATGGGCTAGATATTTCCTGCATGCGTGCTCTTTGGTGTGTCTGTGTGTGCAAAATCTTCCAGGTCGTGAGATATATACGTCCTATGATCTTGTTTCCCCGATACCTTTCCAACACCATTGAAAATTACTCAATCGGAGGTTGTTCTGACTCAGGTTGACAGTCTTGTTGAATACCCTCTATAGGGTGAATTTTGTCTTTCCTCTATTCATTGTTTTTTCTATATTGTGAGGCTAACACCTTGTTGTATCCAATCCATGGTCGGGGCGCATAGTTCTGATGACCATACGGATCGGTTGACGCATGGGATTTTGAGCTGTAACTTCGAAATCATTCGATTTTTCCATCTTTCTCTCCGTTTTGAGGGCATAGACAACATTTTATGGGCTAGATATATCCCGCGTGCGTGCTTGTGTGTGTGTGTGTGAAAAATCTTTCTGGTGGTGAAAAATATCAGTTCTATCATCTACTTTTACCGATACCTTTCCAACACCTATGAAAATTACTGAATCGGAGCTCGTCCTCACTCACGTTGATAGCCTCGATGAGTATAATCTATATGGTGAATTTTGTCTTTCCTCCGTTCATTGTTTCTTTTCAAATGTGAGGCTAACACCATGTTGTATCCAATCCATGGTCGAGGCGCATAGTTTTGAAGACCATACTGATGGGTTGGCCCATGGGATTTCGAGCTGTAACTGCGAAATCATTCGTTTTTTCCATTTTGCGATCCGTTTTGAGGGCATAGACAACCTTTTATGGGCTAGATATATCCCGCGTGCGTGCTTGTGTGTGTGTGCTAGTGCAAAATCCTCCAGGTCATGAAAATTAGAAGTTCTATCATGTGGTTTTCCCGATACCTTTCCAACACCTATGAAAATTACTGAATCGGAGCTCGTCCTGATTCACGGTTATAGTCTCGATGAATACCCTGTATAGGGTGAATTTTGTCTTTCCTCTGTTCATTGTTTCTTATCAAATGTGAGGCTAACACCATGTTGTATCCAATCCATGGTCGAGGTGCATAGTTTCGAAGACCATACGGATGGGTGGGCCCATGGGTTTTCGAGCTCTAGCTGCAAAATCCTTTTTTTAGCATATAGAGATCCTTTTATGGGCTAAATATATATTGTTGTGTGCGTGCTCCCGCGCGCGCGTGTGTGTGTGTGTGTGCAAAATCTTCCAGGTCGTGAAATTTAGAAGTTATATTAGCTCAGTTTCCCGATACCTTTGCAACACCTATGAAAATTACTGGATCGGAGCTCGTCCTGACTCACGTTGATAGTCTCGATGAATACCCTTAATAGGGTGAATTTTGTATTTCGTCTGTTCATTGTTTCTTCTCAAATGTTAGGCTAACACCATGTTGTATCTAATCTTTGGTCGAGGAGCATAGTTCTGAAGACCATACGGATGGGTCGGCCCATGGGATTTCGAGTTGTAACTGTGAAACCATTCATTTTTTACGTTTGCAATCCATTTTTTAGGCCATAGACGACCTTTTATGGGCTAGATATTTCCCTCATGCATGCTCTTGGGTGTGTGTGCATGTGCAAAATCTTCTAGGTTGTGAAAATTATACGTCCTATCATCTTGTTTTCCCGATACCTTTCCAACACCTATGAAAATTACTCAATCGGAGCTCGTCGTGACTCACGTTGACAATCTTATTGAATACCCTCTATAGGGTGAATTTTGTCTTTCCTCTGTTTATTGTTTCGTCTCTAATGTGAGGCTAACACCATGTTGTATCCAATCCATGGTCGAGGCGCATAGTTCTGACGACCATACGGATGGGTTGGCCCATGGGATTTCCAGCAGTAATTGCAAAATCATTCAATTTTTCCATCTTGTGATCTGTTTTGAGGGCATAGATAGCCTTTTATGGGCTAGATATTTCCCATGTGCGTGCTTGTGTGTGTGTGTGCGTGCGCAAAATCTTTGAGGTCGTGAAAATTAGAAGTTGTATCATCTAGTTTTCCCAATACCTTTCCAACACCTACGAAAATTACTAAATCAGAGATCGTCCTGACTCACGTTGATAGTCTCGATGAATACTCTCTCTAGGGTGAATTTTATCTTTCCTCTATTCATTTTTTATTCTCTAATATGAGGCTAACACCATGTTGTATCCAATCCATGGTCAGACGCATAGTTCTGACGACCATACGGATGGGTTGGCCCATGGGATTTCGAGCTGTGACTTCGAAATCATTTATTTTTTCCACCTTGCGATCCGTTTTTTAGGGCATAGACAACCTTTTATGGTCTAGATATATCCCGCATGCGTGCTTTTGTGTGTGTGTGTGTGTTTGTGTGTGCGTGTACAAAATCTTCCAGGTCATGAAAATTAGAAGTTCTATCATCTGGTTTTCCCGTTACCTTTCCAAAAGCTACGAAAATTACTGAGTCACAGCTCGTCCTGACTCACGTTGATAGTCTCGATGAATAACCTTTATGGTCGAGGCGCATAGTTCTGAAGACCATACGGATGGGTTGGCCCATGGGATTTCGAGCTGTAACTGTGAAACCATTCGTTTTTTACATCTTGCAATCCATTTTTGAGGCCATAGACGGCATTTTATGGGCTAGATATTTCCCGCATGCGTGCTCTTGTGTCTATGTGCGTGTGCAAAATCTTCCAGATCGTGAAAATTATATGTAATATCATCTTGTTTTCCCGATACCTTTCCAACACCTATGAAAATTACTCAATCGGAGCTCGTCCTGACTCACCTTGACACTCTTGTTGAATACCCTCTATAGGGTGAATTTTGTCTTTCCTCTATTCATTGTTTCTTCTCTAATCTGAGGCTAACACCATGTTGTATCCAATCCATGGTCGAGGCGCATGGTATTGATGACCATACGGATGGGTTGGCCCATGGATCCAGCTGTAACTGCAAAATCATTCGTTTTTTCCATCTTGCGATCCGTTTTGAGGGCATAGACAACCTTTTATGGCCTAGATATATCCCGTGTGCATGCTTGTCTGTGTGTGCGTGTGCAAAATCTTTCAGGTCGTGAAAATTAGAAGTTCTATCATCTAGTTTTCCCGATACCTTTCCAATACCTACGAAAATTACTGAATCGGAGCTCGTCCTGACTCACGTTGATAGTCTCGATGAATACCCTCTATAGGGTGAATTTTATCTTTCCTCTGTTCATTGTTTCTTCTCTAATGTGAGGCTATCACCATGTTGTATCCAATCCATTATCGAGATGCATAGTTCTGACGACCATACGGATGGGTTGGCCCATGGGATTTCGAGCTGTCACTTCGAAATCATTTATTTATTCCATCTTGCAATCCGTTTTTCAGCGCATAGACAGCCTTTTATGGTCTAGATATATCCCGCGTGCGTGCTTGTGTGTGTGTGTGCATGTACAAAATCTTCAAGGTCGTGAAAATTAGAAGTTCTATCGTCTGGTTTTCCCGATACTTTTTAGACATCTATGAAAATTACTGAATTGGAGCTCGTCCTGACTCACGTTGATAGTCTCGATGAATACCCTCTATAGGGTGAATTTGGTCTTTCCCCTGTTCATGGTTTGTTCTGAAATGTGAGGCAAAACCATGTTGTATCCAATCCATGCTCGAGGCACATAGTTCTCAAGACCATACGGATGGGTTGGCCCATGGGATTTCGAGCTGTAACTCTGAAACCGTTCGTTTTTTATGTCTTGCAATCCGTTTTTGAGGCCATAGACGGCATTTTATGGGCTATATATTTCCCGCATGCGTGCTCTTGGGTGTATGTGCGTGTGCAAAATCTTCCAGATTGTGAAAATTATACGTAATATCATCTCGTTTTCCCGATACCTTTCCCACACCTATGAAAATTACTCAATCGGAGCTCGTCTTGACTCACGTTGACAATCTTGCTGAGTACCCTCTATAAAGCGAATTTTGTCTTTCCATTGTTCATTGTTTCTTCTCTAATGTGAGGCTAACACCATGTTGTATCCAATCCATGGTCGAGGCGCATAGTTCTGACGACCATACGGATGGGTTGGCCCATGGGATTTCCAGCTGTAACTATGAAAATTACTGAATCGGAGCTCTTTCTGACTCACGTTGATAGTCTCGATGAATACCCTCTATAGGGTGAATTTTGTCTTTCCTCTGTTCATTGTTTCTTCTCAAATGTGAGGCGAACTCCATGTTATGTCCAATCCATGGTCGAGGTGCATAGTTCTGAAGACCATATGGATGGGTTGGTCCATGGGTTTTCGTGCTCTAACTGTGAAATCATTCTCGTCTTGTGATCCGTTTTTAGCGCATAGACAACCTTTTTATGGGCTAGATATAAATTGCCACGTGTGTGCTCGCGTGTGTGTGTGCGTGTGCAAAATCTTGTAGGTCATGAATCTAGAAGTTATATCATCTCGGTTTCCCGATACCTTTGCAAACCCTATGAAAATTACTCAATCGGAGCTTGTCCTGACTCACGCTGATGGTCTCAATGAATACCCTTTGTAGGGTGAATTTCGTATTTCCTCCGTTCATTGTTTCTTCTCAAATGTGAGGCTAAAACCATGTTGTATCCAATCCATGGTCGAGGCGCATAGTTCTGAACACCATATGATTGGATTGGCCCATGGGATTTCGAGCTGTAACTGTGAAACCATTCATTTTTTATGTCTTGCAATCCGTTTTTGAGGCCATAGACGACCTTTTATGGGCTAGATATTTCCTGCATGCGTGCTCTTGGGTGTGTGTGCGTGTGCAAAATCTTATAGGTCGTGAAAATTATACGTCCTATCATCTCGTTTTCCCGACACGTTTCCAACACTTATGAAAATTAATCAATCGGAGCTCGTCCTGACTCACGTTGATAGTTTTGTTGAATACCCTCTATAGGGTGAATTTTGTCTTTCCTATGTGCATTGTTTCTTCTCAAATGTGAGGCTAAAACCATGTTGTATCCAATCCAAGGTCGAGGCGCATATTTTTGACGACCATACGGATGGGTTGGCCCATGGGATTTCGAGCTGTCACTTCGAAATCATTCGTTTTTACCATCTTGCGATCCATTTTTTAGGGCATAGACAACGCTTTATGTGCTAGATATATCCCGCATGCGTTCTAGTGTGTCTGGGTGTGTACAAAATCTTCCAGGTCGTGAAAATTAGAAGTTCTAACATCTGGTTTTCCCGATAAGTTTCCAACACCTATGAAAATTACTGAACCGGAGCTCATCCTGATGAATACCCTCTATAGGGTGAATTTTGTCTTTCCTTTGTTCATCATTTCTTCTCAAATGTGAGGCTAACACCATGTTGTATCCAATCCATGGTCGAGGTGCATTGTTCTGGAGACCATACAGATGGGTTGGCCCATGGGTTTTCGAGCTCTAACTGCGAAATCATTCATTTTTTCCGTCTTGCGATCCATTTTTGGGCGCAAAGACAACCTTTTATGGGCCAGATATATATTGACGTGTGCATGCTCACGCGTGTGTGCGTGTGTGTAGAATCTTCCAGGTCGCGAAATTTAGATGTTATATCATCTCTGATAGAGGCAAAGTTGTCCCTGTCTTTCGATGAGATGGTGGCTACCGTTTTTGGTGGAGTAGACTTTGACGATCCGACTACGAACGTATGATGACGCCGCGCCTTAGCAATCGCTAAACCAACTCCGATAGGTTATTGACCACGCCGGAGGACGATCAACCTGACCACGAGGGTCTATTTCCTGCACGCAAACGAAGAACAAGCAAGAAACTAAGATTGCAATCTGGATATTGCGAATATAAGAGGAAAGCTTTATTCACGAAGTGGGGTTCTTTGACGCCTTTGTCTGGTTGTGGAACACAAACGAAGAACGCGAAGTTGCAGCTATGGCAAACTTGTAATGTAAACAAAACCCAACCCTAAAACGATGCCCTAAGGGCTGTATATATGGGGGAATAGAGGGGAATTTCGTGGCCCCTTGGAGGAGGGGTCTGAAACCGACCTTAACTCAGTTTCCCCATACATACGGACTCTAAAAACAACCTATAATATGATATTTCGAAATTACATGGGCCTGGCCCAACAATAAGGTGGTGCAACACCTATATTAGCCGAGGGACGATTTTTCTAAAGTAGCATCATGCATAATTCGTCCAAGGCTTCTTGTTCCCATTATGGTGGCTTCAAAGTGGGAAAATCATCACTAGAAGCTCCATTGTTCTTTCCAGCGCGCGCACCTTCTTCTCCATGCTTGATCCTGCTCCCATGGTCATCCTTCTTATCCATGCCAGGTCCTTCATTCATAAATAAAACAAAAGTACATAATTTAGGCAGCATCATATGTTGATGAACATTAGTAGGATTTGCAAGAAACGAAAGTTCCTGGTAATTCAATTGACGTGCGCGAGCTCTAGTAATTGGTCATGTATGTATAGCAGTCGGAGTTGTGAATGTAGCATTAGCAAGGATGTCCTCATCATCCTCCCCTTCTTGAACTGAAGTCGTCCTCGACGGAAGCTCATCCTCCTCACCCAAATAAGGCTTCAAATCTGCAATGTTAAAAGTGGGGCTAACCCCAAACTCTACAGGCAGCTCAAGTTTATATGCATTATCATTTATTTTCCCTAACACCTTAAAAGGACCATCAGCACGTGGCATTAGCTTTGACTTGCGCAAATCAGGAAATCTATCCTTACGCAAATGTAACCAAACAAGATCTCCAAGTGCAAAGGCAACTTGTTTTCTACCCTTATCTCCAGCAATTTTGTATTTAGCATTCATACGCTCAATGTTTTGCTTCGTTAACTCATGCATCTTGAATATCAATTCAGCACATTCTTTAGCATCAAAATTAACCTTCTCCGAAGATGGAAGAGGCAACAAATCAATAGGTGCACGAGGTAAGAAACCATACACAACTTCAAAAGGGCACATCTTAGTGGTAGAATGTAGCGAATGATTATAAGCAAATTCAATATGAGGCAAGCATTCTTCCCAATTTTCAGGTTATACTTCAAAACAGCCCTAAGCGTAGTAGACAAAGATCTATTGACTACTTCAGTTTGGCCATCCGTTTGGGGATGACATGCAGTACTAAACAGTAGTTTAGTCCCCGACTTAGCCCATAAACATCTCCAAAAGTGGCGAAGAAATTTAGCATCACGATCTGAAACAATTGTATTTGGCACACCAAGCAACCGAATAATTTCACGAAAGAACAAATCAGCAACATGAGCAACATCATCACTTTTATGACATGGTATAAAGTGTGCCATTTTGGAAAATCTATCCATGACAACAAATATTCTATCCCTCCCCTTCTTAGTACGAGGTAAACCTAAAACAAAGTCCATAGATATATCCTCCCAAGGAACACTAGGTACAGGCAAAGGCATATATAAACCATGAGGATTGAGTCGTGACTTAGCTTTTTGACATGTAGTGCAGCGAGAAACAAAACGCTCAACATCCCGTCTCATCTTTGGCCAAAAGAAATGTGTAGAAAGTACGTCCTCTGTCTTCTTCACGCCAAAGTGTCCCATTAATCCTCCTCCGTGTGCCTCTTGTAACAACAAAAGACGAACGGAGCTAACTGGAATGCGTAGCTTGTTAGCACGGAACACAAATCCATCATTAATAACGAACTTGTGTTTATGGAAAGTCTTAGTGAATTCAACCCATTTAGCATGTCTACGGTTCAGTTTTGCGTGACTTTTAATATGTTTCAAAGATTCATGATCAGAATGTATAACAAATTCTTTGGGCCATAAATAATGTTGCCATGTTTCCAAAGTCCGAACAAGAGCATATAATTCCTTATCATAAGTAGAATAATTCAAACTAGGCCCACTCAATTTTTCAGAAAAGTACGCAACAGGTTTACCATCTTGTAATAACACACCTCCTAACCCAATTCCACTAGCATCACATTCAAGCTCGAAAGTCTTATTAAAATCAGGAAATTGGAGTAAAGGAGCATGTGTTAACTTATCTTTCAAGACCATGAAGGCTTCTTCCTGTGTGGTACCCCAAGAAAAAGGCACGTCCTTCTTTGTAAGCTCATTGAGAGGCGCAGCAATGGTGCTGAAATCTCTCACAAAACGCCTATAGAAACCAGCGAGGCCAAGAAAACTCCTCACTTGTGTGACCGTTTTGGGCTGCGGCCAACTCTCAATAGCTTCAATCTTGGCTTTATCAACTTCAATTCCTTGTGGAGTAACAACATAGCAAAGAAAAGATACTCGGTCGGTGCAAAAGGTGCACTTCCCAAGGTTACCAAACAAACGTGCATCACGTAGAGGAATAAAAACAACACATAGATGTTCCAAATGTTCCTCCAAAGATCTACTAAAAATCAATATATCATCAAAATAGACTACCACAAATCGTCCAATGAAAGCACGTAAAACCTCGTTCATTAATCTCATGAAAGTGCTAGGTGCATTAGTTAACCCAAAAGGCATGACTAACCACTCATATAATCCAAACTTAGTTTTAAATGCTGTTTTCCATTCATCTCCCAATTTCATACGAATTTGATGGTATCCACTATGCAAATCAACTTTGGAGAAAATTGTAGAACCACTTAATTCATCAAGCATATCATCTAGTCTAGGAATAGGATGACGAAAACGAATAGTAATATTATTAATGCCTCTACAATCCACACACATGCGCGATGTACCATCCTTTTTAGGCACTAGAATAATAGGAACAACACAAGGACTAAGGGATTCACGTATATAACCTTTGTCAAGCAACTCCTGTACTTGACGCATAATCTCTTTTGTCTCCTTTGGATTGGTACAGTATGGCGCACGGCTGGGTAGGGATGCACCAGGAATTATGTCAATCTGATGCTCAATCTCGCGAATAGGTGGTAATCCTGATGGCACGTCTTGTGGGAAGATGTCAGCGAACTCCTGCAAAATGTTAATGACAACAGGAGGCAAAGAGGGAGGCATGTCCTCGAATGAAAATAATACCTCTTTGCATACAAAAGCATAGCAAATAGATGTAGCAACATCCAAATCATTAATATCAGATTTAGTAGCAAGTAAACATCCACCGTTCAATTTTATTTCGGATGTAACATTAGATAATAGTTTATTGTGCTTATGGTGTTGCTCAAATTCCTGTGCTACAATCTGATTTTCACTCTTATTTTTCTCCTGTTTTGCTTTACTAGCTCTCGCAATGTCATCTTTCATAATATGTTCCGGAGACATAGGAAGCAAAGTGATATTTTGATCCTTATGAACAAGAGTATACTGATTTTCCTACCATGGTGTACAAATTTTTTATCAAACTGCCATGGCCTACCAAGTAGAACCGAACATGCTTGCATGGGTACCACATCACAATCCACATAATCAGAATATGTAGCAATGCTAAAATGCACACGAACAGTATGTGTTACCTTAACCTTGCCACTATTGTTAAACCATTGGATGTAATAAGGATGAGGATGTGGTTTGGTGGTTAGAGACAGCTTATCCACCATCTCCATGCTAGCCAAGTTATTGCAACTCCCTCCATCGATGATGACGCGAACAGAACGCTCCTTCACAACTCCCTTTGTGTGGAACAAGTTGTGCCTCTGATTTTGCTCAGCCTGTGTAACCTGCACACTGAGAACACGTTGAGCAACTAAACTTTCATACCTGTCAGCGTAATCAGCAGCCATGTAGTGTGTCTCTGGTTCTGCATCCTCGCCACCCTGTTCTCCACTTGCAATGAGAGCCAAAGTCTCCTCATCATAATCACTAGCGGACGCATATCCACCATCCTCAGTAACAATCATTACACGCTTGGAAGGGCATTCTCTCGCAATGTGACCTCCACCCTTGCAACGACAGCATATAACCTCATGTGTTTGCCCTGTGGATGCAATAGATGAAGAAGAGCTCTGTACAGGCCCAAAAGGTGTGCTCTTCGTAGAGGGTGGAGTAGGAGCCTGTTTCCTGGTATCGCGGTTGGAGTTGGAGGTGGAAGTAGGTGGTGTTGCAGCAAGACGTGCGGAAGTAGAGGAGGTACGTGGCGTCCATGATGAAGTGCGACCTGCAGAAAAAGTAGTTCTCGCCATTGCCTGTCGATCCTGCACTTCACGTTCAGCTTTGCAAGCAAGATGAAATAAACGAGTGATAGTGTTATACTCCTTATACTCTAGAATTGTCTGAATCTCTCTATTTAATCCACCCATAAAACGTGCAAGCATAGCTTCATTCTCCTCAACAATACCACATCTAATCATACCAGTTTGTAATTCCTGATAATATTCTTCTACAGAATTTTTTCCTTGTCTTAAACGCTGCAAATTTTGAAGCAATTCACATTGATAATAAGGTGGCACCCAATGGTTAAGCATAGCAGTTTTCAAAGCAGCCCAAGTACTTGGAATATTAGCATGGTGTATTCTACAATGTTCGGACCACCAATCACAAGCAAAACTAGTGAATGAACAAACAGCAGCAGCAAAACGTCTATCCTCAGGAAATTGTAAGCATGTAAAACGTTGTTCTGTTTCTAACTCCCATGTAAGATATATATCAGGAACATATCTACCCTCAAACGTCGGAATATTCAATTTAAGTTTAGGGAGATGGTCATGATCCCGTACCTGAGGGGGTGGTGCAGCCCTACCGTTACGGTTGTAGCCATGTGGTCGACCTGGTGCGTATCGTGGTGGTTGCCCCGGAGGCTGATCTGGAGCATTCTCTCCCTCATCATCGTAATCACCCTCTATAGGGTGAATTTTGTCTTTCCTCTGTTCATTGTTTCTTCTCAAATGTGAGTCTAACACCATGTCGTATCCAATCCATGGTCGAGGCGCATAGTTCTGAAGACCATACGGATGGGTTGGCCCATGGGTTTTCGAGCTCTAACTACGAAATCTTCGTTTTTCCCGTCTTGCGATCCCTTTTAGCGCATAGAGAGCCTTTTATGGTCTACATATATATTGTCGTGTGCGTTCTCCCGCGTGTGTGTGCGTGTGCAAAATCATCCGGGTCGTGAAATTTAGAAGTTATATCAGCTCGGTTTCCCGATACCTTTGCAACACCTATGAAAATTACTATTTCGGATCTCGTCCTGATTCACGTTGATAGTCTCAATGAATACCCTCTATAAGGTGAATTTTCTCTTTCCTCTGTTCGTTGTTTGTTCTCAAATGTGAGGCTAACACTATGTTGTATCCAATCTGTGGTCGAGGCGCATAGTTCTGAAGACCAGACGGATGGGTTTGCCCATGGGATTTAGAGTTGTAAGTGTGACACCATTCGTTTTGTACGTCTTGCAATCTGTTTTTGAGGCCATAGACGGCCTTTTATGGGCTAGATACTTCCTGCATGCGTGTTCTTGGGTGTGTGTGCGTGTGTGTGTACGTCCTATCATCTCGTTTTCCCGATACCTTCCCAACACCTATGAAAATTACTCAATCGGAGCTCGTCCTGACTCACGTTGATAGTCTTGTTGAATACCCTCTACAGGGTGAGTTTTGTCTTTCCTCTGTTCATTGTTTCTTCTCTAATGTGAGGCTACCACCATGTTCTATACAATCCATGGTCAAGGCACATAGTTCTGATGATCTTACGGATGGGTTGGCCCATGGGATCCGATTTGAGGGCATAGACAACTTTTATGGGCTAGATATATCCCGCGTGCATGCTTGTGTGTGTGTGCATGTGCAAAATCTTTGAGTTCGTGAAAATTAGAAGTTCTATCGTCTAGTTTTCCCGATACCTTTCCAACACCTATGAAAATTACTGAATCGGAGCTCGTCCTGACTCACGGTGATAGTCTCGATGAATACCCTCTATAGGGTGAATTTTTTGATTCCCCTGTTCATGGTTTCTTCTGAAATGGGATGCAAACACCATGTTGTATCCAATCCATGGTCGTGGCACATAGTTCTGAAGACCATACGGATGGGTTGGCCAATCGGATTTTGAGCTGTAACTGTGAAACCTTTCGTTTTTACGTCTTGCAATCCGTTTTTGAGGCCATAGACGACATTTTATGGGCTAGATATTTCCCGCATGCGTGCTCTTGGGTGTATGTGCGTGTGCAAAATCTTCCAGAACGTGAAAATTATACATAATATCATCTTGTTTTCCTGATACCTTTCCAACACCTATGAAAATTACTCAATCGGAGCTCGTCCTGACTCACGTTGACAATCTTGTTGAGTACCCTCTATAGGTTGAATTTTGTCTTTCCTCTGTTCATTGTTTCTTCTCTAATGTGAGGCTAACACCATGTTGTATCCAATCCATGGTCGAGACGCATAGTTCTGACGACCATACGGATGGGTTGGCCCATGGGATTTCGAGCTATAACTACGAAATCATTCGTTTTTTCCATCTTGCGATCCGTTTTGAGGGCATAAACAGCCTTTTATGGGCTAGATATATCCCGTGTGTGTGCTTGCGTGTGTGTGCCTGTGCAAAATCCTTGAGGTCATGAAAATTAGAAGTTCTATCATCTCGTTTCCCCGATACCTTTCGAACTCCTACGAAAATTACTGAATCGGAGCTCGTCCTAACTCACGTTGATAGTCTCGATGAATACCCTCTATAGGGTGAATTTTATCTTTCCTCTGTTCATTGTTTCTTCTCAAATGTGAGGTTAACACCATGTTGTATCCAATCCGTGGTCGAGGCGCATAGTTCTCAAGACCACACGGATGGGTTTGCCCATGGGATTTTGAGCTGTAACTGTGAAAACATTCGTTTTTTACGTCTTGCAATCCGTTTCTGAGGCCATAGACGACATTATATGGGCTAGATTTTTCCCACATGCGTGCTCTTGGGTGTGTGTGCGTGTGCAAAGTCTTCCAGGTCGTGAAAGTTATACGTCCTATCATCTCGTTTTCCCGATACCTTTCCAACAACTATGGAAATTACTCAATCGGAGCTCGTCCTCACTCACGTTGACAATCTTGTTGAGTACCCTCTATAGGGTTAATTTTGTCTTTCCTCTATTCATTGTTTCTTCTCTAATGTGAGGCTAACACCAAGTTGTATCCAATCCATGGTCGAGGCGCATGGTTCTGACGACCATACGGATGGGTTGGCCCATGGGATTTTGAGCTGTAACTGCGAAATCATTCGTTTTTTCCATCTTGCGATCCGTTTTGAGGGCATAGACAGCCTTTTATGGGCTAGATATATCCCGTGTGCGTGCTTGTGTGTGTGTGAGTGTGCAAAATCTTTGAGGTCATGAAAATTAGAAGTTCTATCATCTAGTTTTCCCGATACCTTTCGAACTCCTATGAAAATTACTGAATCGGAGCTCATCCTGACTAACGTTGATAGTCTCGATGAATACCCTCTATAGGGTGAATTTTATCTTTCCTCTGTTCATTGTTTCTTCTCAAATGTGAGGTTAACACCATGTTGTATCCAATCCGTGGTCGAGGCGCATAGTTCTGAAGACCATACGGATGGGTTTGCCGTTGGGATTTTGAGCTGTAACTATGAAACCATTCGTTTTTTACGTCTTGCAATCCGTTTTTGAGGCCATAGACGGCATTTTATGGGCTAGATATTTCCCGCATGCGTGCTCTTGGGTGTGTGTGCGTGTGCAAAATCTTCCAGGTCGTGAAAGTTATACGTCCTATCATCTCGTTTTCCCGATACCTTTCCAACACCTATGAAAACTACTCAATGAGAACTCGTCCTCACTCACGTAGACAGTCTTGTTGAATACCCTCTATAGGGTGAATTTTTCTCTTTCCTCTGTTCATTGTTTTTTCTATAATGTGAGGCTAACACCATGTTGTATCCAATCCATGGTCGAGGTGCATAGTTCTGAAGACCATATGGATAGGTTGGCCCATGGGGTTTTGAGCTGTAACAGCGAAATCATTCGTTTTTTCCATCTTGTGATCCGTTTTGAGGGCATAGACAACCTTTTATGGGCTAGATATATCCCGTGTGCGTGCTTGTGTGTGTGTGTGCGTGTGCAAAATCTGTCAGGTCATGAAAATTATAAGTTCTATCATCTAGTTTTCCCGATACATTTCCAACACCTATGAAAATTGCTTAATCGGTGCTCGTCCTGACTCACGTTGATAGTCTCGATGAATACACTCTATAGGGTGAATTTTGTCTTTCCTCTGTTCATTGTTTCTTCTCAAATGTGTGGCTAACACCATGATGTATCCAATACATGGTCGAGGTGCATAGTTCTGAAGAGCATACGGATGGGTTTGCCCATGGGATTTTGAGCTGTAACTGTGAAATCATTCGTTTATTCCATCTTGTGATCCATTTTGAGGGAATAGACAACCTTTTATGGGCTAGATATATCCCGTGTGCATGCTTGTGTGTGTGTGCAAAATCTCTTCAGGTCATGAAGATTATAAGTTCTATCATCTAGTTTTCCCGATACCTTTCCAACACCTATGAAAATTACTCAATGGGAGCTCGTCCCAACTCACGTTGATAGTCTCGATGAATACCCTCTATAGGGTGAATTTTGTCTTTCCTCTGTTCATTGTTTCTTCTCAAATGTGAGGGTAACACCATGTTGTATCCAATCCATGGTCGAGGCGCATAGATCTGAAGACCATACGGATGGGTTGGCCCATGGGTTTTCGAGCACTAACTACGAAATCATTCATTTTTCCCGTCTTGCGATTCTTTTTAGCGCATAGAGAGCGTTTTATGGGCTAGTTATATATTGCCGTGTGCGTGCTCGCGCGTGTGTGTGCGTGTGCAAAATCATCCGGGTCGTGACATTTAGAAGTTATATCAGCTCGGTTTCCCGATACCATTGCAACACCTATGAAAATTACTCAATCGGAGCTCGTCCTAAATCACGTTGATAGTCTCGATGAATACCATCTATTGGGTGAATTTAGTCTTTCCTCTGTTCATTGTTTCTTCTCAAATGTGAGGCTAACACCATGTTGTAGCCAATCCGTGGTCAAGGCGCATAGTTCTGAAGACCATACGGATGGGTTTGCACGTGGGATTTCGAGCTGTAACTGTGAAACCATTCGTTTTTTACGTCTTGCAATCCGTTTTTGAGGCCATAGACGACCTTTTATGGGCTAGATATTACCCGCATGCGTGCTCTTGGGTGTGTGTGCGTGTGCAAAATCTTCCAGGTCATGAAAATTATACGTCCTATCATCTCGTTTTCCCGATACCTTTCCAACACCTATGAAAATTAATCAATCGGAGCTCGTCCTAACTCACGTTGATAGTTGTGCTGAATACCCTCTATGGGGTGAATTTTATCTTTCCTCTGTTCATTGTTTCTTTTATAATATGAGGCTAAAACCATGATGTATCCAATCCATGGTCGAGGCGCATAGTTTTGACGACCATACGGATGGGTTGGCCCATGGGATTTCGAGCTGTCACTTCGAAATTATTCGTTTTTTCCATCTTGTGATCCATTTTTTAGGGCATAGACAACAGTTTATGTGCTAGATATATCCTGCGTGTGTTCTTGTGTGTGTGTGCGTGTACAAAATCTTCCAAGTCGTGAAAATTAGAAGTTCTATCATCTGGTTTTCCTGATAACTTTCCAACACCTATGAAAACTCCTGAATCGGAGCTCGTCCTTACTCACGTTGATAGGTTTGTTGAATACCCTCGATAGGGTGAATTTTGTCTTTCCTCTGTTCTTTGTTTCTTTTCAAAACTGAGGCTAACACCATGTTGTATCCAATCCATGGTCGCGGAGCATAGTTCCGAAGACCATACGGATGGGCTGGCCCTTGGGTTTTTGAGCTCTAACTCCTAAATCATTCGTTTTTCCGTCTTGCGATCCTTTTTTAGCATATAGAGAGCCTTTTATGGGCTAGATGTATATTGTCGTGTGTGTGCTCCCGCGTGTGTATGCGTGTACAAATCCTTGTAGGTCGTGAAATTTAAAAGTTATATCAGCTCGGTTTCCCGATACCTTTGCAACACCTATGAAAGTTACTCATTCAAAGCTCGTCCTGACTCACGTTGATAGTCTCGATGAATACCCTCCATAGGGTGAATTTTGACTTTCCTATGTTCATTGTTTCTTCTCAAATGTGAGGCTAACACCATGTTGTATCCAATCTGTGGTCGAGGAGCATAGTTCTAAAGACCATACGGATGGGTTGGCCCATGGGATTTTGAGCTGTAGCTGTGAAACCATTCATGGGCTAGATATTTTATGGGCTAGACCTTTTATGGGCTAGATATTTCCCGCATGCATGCTCTTTGGTGTGTGTGCATGTGCAAAATCTTCTAGGTTGTGAAAATTATACGTCAAATCTTCTAGGTTTTTGAGGCCATGATCAGATCGCGGGACGGATCGTGATGAGTTCGTGGGACGGATCGTGATTGGATCGCAGGACGGATCATGATGAGCCCGCTGGACGGATCATCATGATATCGCGGGACACTCGGTGATTTGGATCGCGAAGACGTTCAACTACACCAACAGCGTTTCTTAACGCTTCCCACTTAGCGATCTACAAGTGTATGTAGATCCACTCTCCCTCTCGTAGATGCTCATCCCCATGGATAGGTCTTGCATGAGCGTAGGAAATTTTTTGTTTCCCATGCGACGTTCCCCAACAGTGGCATCATGAGCTAGTTCTATGTGTAGATGAGGTCTCGAGTACAACACAAAGAGTTTGTGGGCGTTGATGCTTAGATTTCTTCCTCCCTTGGTCGTGTTTTGGTTCAGCGTATTGTGGGATGAAGCGGCCCGGACCAACCTTACTCGTACGCTTACGAGAGACCGGTTTCATCAACTGACGTGTAACCTCGTTGCACAAAGATGGATGGCGGGTGCTTGTTTCTCTTACTTTAGTTGGATCGGATTCGACAAAGGCGGTCCTTGAGAAGGTTGAAAAGCAACTTATGTATCACCATTGTGGTTTATGCGTAGGTGAGAATTGTTCTTGCTAGATACCCGTAGCAGCCACGTAAAACATGCAACAACAATTAGAGGACGTCTAACTTGTTTTTGCAGGGTATGTTGTGATGTGATATGGCCAATTACATGATGTGATATATGTGATGTACGAGATGATCGTGTGTTGTATAGAATATCACGACTTGCATGTCAATGAGTACGGCAACCGGCAGGAGCCATAGGGTTGTCTTTAATTATTGTATGACCTACGTGTGAATCATTAAGCGCTATGTATTGCTTTACTTTATCGCTAAACGGTAGCAATAGTAGTAGAAGCATGATGGGCGCGACAACCCCGATGGCGACACGTTGATGGAGATCAAGATGATGGAGATCACGGTGTCGTGCCGGTGACGATGGAGATCATGCCAGTGCTTTCAAGATGGAGATCAAAAGCACAAGTTCATGGCCATATCATGTCACTTATGATTTGCACGTGATGTTAATCCTGTTATGCAACTTGTCTTCCTTAGGATGATGGTAGCTTTATAAGGTGATCCCTCACTTAATTTCAATATAAATTGGGTTCTCCCCGAGTGTACACCGTTGCGAATGTTCGTCCTGTCGAGACACCACGTGATGACCGGGTGTGATAGACTCTACGTTCACATACAACGGGTGCAAGCCAGTGTTGCACATGCAGAACACTCGGGTTAAACTTGACGAGCCTAGCATGTACAGACATGGCCTCGGAACACAAGATACCAAAAGGTCGAACATGAGTCATATAGTAGATATGATCAACATGATGATGTTCATCATTGAAACCACCTCAACTCACGTGATGATCGAACTTGAGTTGGTGAATTTGGATTATGTATCACTCTAATGACCGGAGGGATGTCAATTTGAGTGGGAGTTCTTTAGTAATATGATTAATTGAACTCATTATCATGAACATAGTCAGTAGTGTATTTGCAAATTATGTTGTAGATTACATGCTCGCGCTGTAGCTCCCTTGTATTTTTATATGTCCCTAGAGAAATAGTGTTGAAAGATGATGGTAGCAATATTGCGGACTGGGTCCGTGATCTAAGGATTGTCCTCATTGCTGCACAGAAGGCTTATGTCCTTAATGCACCGCTCAGTGCGCCAACCCCTCTAGCGTCGTCTGTAGATGTTGTGAACATCTGACAGGCACGTTCTGATGACTACTTGATAGTTTAGTGCGTCATGCATTACGGCTTAGAATTGAGGCTCCAAAACATTTTGAACGTCACGAAACATATGAGATGTTCTAAGAGCTGAAATTAGGATCTCAGGCTCGTGCCCGTGTTGCGAGATATGAGATCTCCAACAAGATTCTTTGCCTGCAAGATGAAGGAGAATAGCTCAATAGTTGAGCATGTGCTCAGATTGTCTGGGTACTACAATCGCTTGAATCGAGTGGGATTTGATCTTCCAGATAAGATAGTGATTGATATAGTTCTCCAAGTCACTGTCACTAAGCTACTAGAACTTGGTGATGAACTATAAAATGCCAGGGATAGAAATAATGATCCCTGAGCTGTTTGCGATATTTGACACTATGAACGTAGAAATCAAGAAGGAGCGTCAAGTGTTGATGGTTAGTCAAACCACTTGTTTCCAGAAGGGCTCTGTAAGGAGGGAAACTTCATGGATAGCAAGTCAGTTGCTGCTCCAGTGAAGCAACCCAAAGTTGAACCCAAACCCGAGACTAAGTGCTTCGATTATGAGGAGAGTGGTGGCTGAAGCGGAACAACCCTAGATACTTGGTAGATAAGAAGGCTGGCAACGTCGACAGAAGTATATTTGATATACGTGTTATTGATGTGTACCTTGCTAGTACTCCTAGTAGCACCTGGGTATTGGATACCGGTCCGGTTGCTAAATGTTAGTAACTCGAAATAAAAGCTACGGAATAAACGGAGAACTAGCTATGGGTGAGGTGACGATGTGTGTTGGAAATGTTTCCAAGGTTGATGTGCTTAACATCGCACACTCTCTCTACCTTCGGGATTAGTGACGAACCTAAATAAATGTTATTTGGTGTTTTGCATTAAGCATGAACGTGATTTGATCGTGTTTATTGCAACACAGTTATTCATTTAAGTTAGAGAATAATGGTTATTCTGTTTACATGAATAATACCTTCAATAGTCATGCACCCAGTGAGAATGGTTTGTTGAATCTTGATCATAGTAATACATATGTTCATAACATTGATGCCAATAGATACAAAGTTAATAATAATAGTAACACATACTTGTGGCACCGTCGCTAAATGTCATATTGGTATAAAACGCATGAAGAAACTCCATGCTGATGGATCTTTGGACTCATTCAATTTCGAATCGGTTGAGACATGCGAACCATGCCTCTTGGTCAAGATGACTAAAGACCCCGTTTTTTGGTTTGATGGAGCGGGTAAGTGATTTATTGGAAATGATACATGTTGATGTATGCAATCCAATGAGTCTTATAGCGTGCGGTGGATTTCGTTATTTTCTTACCTTCACTGATGATTTGAGTAGATATAGTGTATATTTACTTAATGAATCACAAGTCTGAATCGTTTGAAAGGTTCAAGCAATTTCAGAGTGAAGTTTAAGGTCATCGTGCCAAGAAGAAATGTTTGTGATATGATCGTGGAGGTGAATATCTGAGTCACGAGTTTGGCATACAACTTTAGACAATGCGAAAGTTGTTTCACAACAGACGCCACCTGGAACACCATAGCGTGATGGTGTGTCCGACGTCATAGTCATGCTTTATTGGATATGGTGCATGCTATGATGTCTCTTATCGTTTTGCTACTATAATTTTGGGGTTATGCATTAGAGACAACTACATTCACTTTAAATAGGGCACCATCTAAATCCGTTGAGATGACACCGTGTGAATTATGGTTTGATAGAAACCTAAGCTGTCATTTCTTAATGTTTGGGGCTGCAACGCTTGTGTGGAAAATTGTTTTCACCTAATGAGCTCGAACCCAAAGCGGACAAATGCATCTTCATAGATTACCCTAAGAACAGTTGGGTGAACCTTCTATCTCAGTTCCAAGCATAAAGTGTTTGTTGCTAAAACGGGTCCTTTCCCGAGAAAAAGTTTCTCTCGAAAGAATTGAGTGGGAGGAAGATAGAACTTGATGAGGTTGTTGAACCTTTGTTTCAACCAGAGAGTAGCGCAGTGCAGAAAGATGTTTCTATGGAACCTACGTCGGTTAAGAGGAAGTAAATGATGATAATCATGAAGCTTCGGATCAAGTTACTATCAAACCTCGTTGGTCGACAAGGATGTGTACTGCTCCTGAGCTACCAAGTTCAAGGAGTTGACTGCGATGAGACTTTCTCACTCGTAGCGATGCTAAAGTCTGTTGGAATTATGTTAGCAGTTGCTGCATTTTCCAATTATGAAATCTGGCAGATGGATGCCAAAACATCGTTTCCTTCCTTGAGGAAAGGTTGTATGAGATACAACCAGAAGGTTTTGTCAGTCCTAAGGATGCTAACAGGTGTGCAAGCTTCAGTGATCCTTCTATGGATTGAAGCAAGCATCTCGGAGTTGGAATATACACTTTGATGAGGTGATCAAAGTTTTTGAGTCTATACAAAGTTATTGAGAAACTTGTATTTACAATAAAGTGAGTGGGAGCACTATAGAGTTTATGGTAAGCATATGTGGTTGACATATTGTTGATTGGAAATGATGTAGAATATCTAGAAAGCATAACCGGTTGTTTGAAAAGAGTTTTTCAAAGGAAGACCTGCATAAAGCTACCTAATTGTTGAGCATCAAGATCTATAGAGATAGATCAAGATGCTTGATGAGACCTTTAATGAGTACATACCTTGACAAGATTTTGAAAGAGTTCAAAATGATCGGTCAGAGAAAGAGTTCTCGCCTGATTTGTAAGGTGTGAAGTTGAGTGAGACTCAAAGCTCGACAACGGCAGAAGAAAGAGAAAGGACAAACGTCGTCCCCTATGCCTTAGCCATAGGCTCTATATTATGCCATGCTGTGTACCACACCTGGTGTGTGCCTTGCCATGAGTCTGTCAAGGCATACAAAAGTGATCCAGGAGTGGAACACTGGACATCGGTCAAGATTATCCTTAGTAACTAAAAGACTAAGGAGATGTTTCTCGATTATGGAGGTGATAAAGAGTTCGTCATAAAGAGTTACATCGATGGAAGGTTTAACACCAATCCGGATGACTCGTAGTAGCAATTTGGATATGTATAGTGGAGTAGCCATTTGGAATAGTACCAAGTGGAGTGTGGTAGCAGTGTTCACGATTTGACATAGAGATTTGCAAAGTACACACGGATCTAAATGTCGCGGACCCGTCGACTATAAGACCTCTCTCACATGCAAAGCATGATCGAGCCCCAGAGCTCATTGGGTGTTAGATTCATAACAATGCGAATCACATGGTGATGTGAACTAGATTATTGACTCTAGTGCAAGTGGGAGATTGTTGGAAATATGCCCTAGAGGTAATAATAAATTAGCTATTATCATATTTCCTTTTTCATGATACTCGTTTATTATCCATGCTATAATTGTATTGATCGGAGACTTATATGCATGTGTGGATACATAGACAAAACCATGTCCCTAGTATGACTCTAATAGACTAGCTCGTTGATCAAAGATGGTTAATGTTTCCTAGCCATGGACATGAGATGTCATTTGATAACGGGATCACATTATTAGGAGAATGTTGTGATGGTCAAGACCCAAACTACAAACGTAGCATATGATCGTGTCGGTTTATTGCTACTGTTTTCTGCATGTCAAGTATTTGTTCCTATGACCATGAGATCATGCAACACACTGACACCGGAAGAGTACCTTGTATGTATCAAATGTCGCAACTTAACTGGGTGACTATAAAGGTGCTCTACAGGTATCTCCGAGGGTGTCTGTTGGGTTGGCATGGATCAAGACTGGGATTTGTTACTCCATGTGACAGAGAGGTATCTGAGGGCCCACTCGATAATACAACATCACAATAAGCCTTGCGAGCAATGTGACTAAGTGTTAGTCACGGGATCTTGTATTACGGAACGAGTAAAGAGACTTGCCGGTTACGAGGTTGAACTAGGTATGGAGATACCGACGATCGAATCTCGGGCAAGTAACATACCGAAGAACAAAGGGAACATCATACGGGATTAACTAAATCCTTGACATAGAGGTTCAACCGATAAAGATCTTCCTAGAATATGTAGGAACCAATATGGGCATCCAGGTCCCGCTATTGGTTATTGACCGTAGAGGTGTCCGGTCATGTCTACATAGTTCTCGAACCCGCAGGGTCTGCACACTTAAGGTTCCGTAAAGTTTCGGTAGTATAGAGTTGTGTATGGTGGTGACCGAAGGTTGTTCGGAGTCCCGAATGAGATCCTGGATGTCACGAGGAGCTCCGGAATGGTCCGAAGGTAAAGATTGATATATAGGAAGTTCTGTTTTGGTCGTCGGAAACATTTCGGGCTCATCGGTATGGTACCGGGAGTGCCGGTAGTGTACCGGGAGACCACTGGGAGGGGTATTTCGACCCAAGAGGCTACATGGGCTGTGGGAGGGTTAATACCAGCCCTTAGTGGGCTGGTGGAAGTTCCACACAAGGCCCATGTGGCTGGTAAGAAAAGCCCAAAGAGAAAAAGGTGGAAAAAGGCAAAAAGGCCAAAATAACGAGGAGTCCTAGTCCTACTAGGATTGGAGGAGGAATCCTCCTCTCCTCTTGGTTCGGCCGAAGCCAAGATGGTTTGGCCCTTGGGCCAAGCCTCCTCCTCTCTTCCTCTTATATATACTAGAGGTTTTACGGTTTTTGCAGTAGATTTTTAGCCATATGCTACCCGTTCCTCTAGTGCATAGTTTGTCCTCTAGATCGGTTTTCTGCAGTGCTTAGGCGAAGCCCTGCCGGAATTGCTCAACCACCATCACCGCGGCGCCGTCACGCTGCCGTAGAACACTTCTACCTCTCCACTCCCTCTTGCTGGATCAAGAAGGCAAAGATCGTCATCGAGCTGTATGTGTGCTGAACGGGAAGGTGTCGTCCGTTCGGTGCTAGATCGGAAGGACCGTGATCAAGATCGCGAGACAGATCGTGATGAGATCGCGGGGACGGATCATGATGAGTTCGCGGGACGGAACATGATTGGATCGCGGGACGGATCGTGATGAGATCGCGGGACGCTCGGCAATTTGGATCACGAAAATGTTCAACTACACCAACCGCGTTTCTTAACGCTTCCCGCTTAGCGATCTACAAGGGTATCTACATCCACTCTCCCTCTCGTAGATGCTCATCACCATGGAAGGGTCTTGCGTGACGTAGGAAAATTTTGGTTTCCCATGCGACGTTCCCCAATAGTATCCAGTCTATCGTCGAGGAGTATAGTTCTGACGACCATACGGATGGGTTGGCCCATGGGATTTTGAGCTGTAACTGTGAAACCAGTTGTTTTTTACGTCTTGCAATCCGTTTTTGAGGCCATAGATGACCTTTTATGGCCTAGATTTTCCCGCATGCATGCTCTTGGGTGTGTGTGCGTGTGAAAAATCTTCTAAGTCGTGAAAATTATACGTCCTATCATCTGGTTTTCCTGATACCTTTCCTCATGCGGCTCGACCATGAATTGGATACACATGGTTTTAGCATCACATTTGAGAAGAAACAATGAACAGAGGAAAGACAAAATTCACCCTATAAAGGGTATCGGGAAAACCAGATATCGGGAAAACCAGACGATAGGACATATAATTTTCGCAGTTACTCCTTGAAATCCCATGGGCCAACCCATCCGTATGGTCGTCAGAACTATGCGACTCGACCATGGATTGGATACAACATGGTTTTAGCATCACATTTGAGAAGAAACAATGAACAGAGGAAAGACAAAATTCACCCTATAAAGGGTATTCATCGACACTATCAACGTAAGTCAGGATGAGCTCCCGCGTGTGTGTGCCTGTGCAAAATCTTCCAAGTCATGAAATTTAGAAGTTATATCAGCTCGGTTTCCTGATACCTTTGTAACACCTATGAAATTACTCAATCGAAGCTCGTTCTGACTCACGTTGATAGTCTCGATGAATACCCTCTATAGGGTGAAATTTGTCTTTCCTCTGTTCATTGTTTCTTCTCAAATGTGAGGCTAACACCCTATTGTATCCAATCAGTGGTCGAGGCGCATAGTTCTGAAGACCATATGGATGGGTTGGCCCACGACATTTCGAGCTGTAACTGTGAAACCATTCGTTTTTACGTCTTGCAATCTGTTTTTGAGGACATAGACGGCCTTTTATGGCCTAGATTTTCCCACATGCATGCTCTTGGGTGTGTGTGCGTGTGAAAAATCTTCTAGGTCATCAAAATTATACGTCCTATCATTTGGTTTTCCCAATACCTTTCCAACAACGATGAAAATTACTCAATCGGAGCTCGTCCTGACTCACGTTGATAGTCTTGTTGAATACCCTTTATAGGGTGAATTTTACCATTCCTCTGATCATTCTTTATTCTCTAATGTGAGGCTAACACCATGTTGTATCCAATCCATGGTCGAGACGCATAGTTCTGACGACCATATGGATGGTTTGGCCCATGGGATTTCGAGCTGTCACTTCGAAATCATTTGTTGATTCCATCTTGTGATCCATTTTTGAGGGCATAGACAGCCTTTTATGGGCTAGATTTATGCCGCGTGCGTGCTTGTGTGTGTGTGCGTGTAAAAATCTTCCAAGTTATGAAAATTAGAAGTTCTATCATCTGGTTTTCTTGATAGTCTCGATGAATACCCTCTATAGGGTGAATTTTGTCTTTCATCTATTCATTGTTTCTTCTCAAATGTGAGGCTAACACCATGTTGTATCCAATCCATGGTCGAGGCGCATAGTTCTGAAGACCATACGGATGGGTTGGCCCATGGGTTTTCGAGCTCTAACTAAAATTCATTTGGTTTTTCCATCTTGCGATCCTTTTTAAGCGCATAGAGAGCCTTTTATGGGCTAGATATATATTGCCGTGTGCATGCTCCCGCATGTGTGTGCGTGTGCAAAATCTTCCAGGTCGTGAAATTTAGAAGTTATATCAGCTCGGTTTCCCGATACGTTTTTAACACCTATGAAAATTACTCAATCAGAGCGCGTCCTGACTCACGTTGATAGTCTCGATGAATTCCCTCTATAGGGTGAATTTTGACTCTCGTCTGTTCATTGTTTCTTCTCAAATGTGAGGCTAACACCCTGTTGTATCCAATCAGTGGTCGAGGCGCATAGTTCTGAAGACCATATGGATGGGTTGGCCCATGGGATTTCGAGCTGTAACTGTGAAACCATTCGTTTTTACGTCCTGCAATCCGTTTTTGAGGCCGTATTCGCATATTTGACTCGAGGTGAGCTCCCGGCTGATGTAACCATAGCCTGACAAATATTTCGCCGGTCTAAGTCTATGACTATTGTCAACCGCGAGTTAGATCGGCGAAGTAGCACGGGTATTTTCTAGTGTTGTGTTTCTACTGAGGAAGGTCAGGAGATCCTTAATGAGATCTATGCTGGCGACTGTGGGCTTCACGCTGTCTCGAGATCCCTGGTGGCAAAAGCTTCCGACATGGGTTTTATTGGTTGATGGATCATGCACATGCAGAAGAAATTGTGCACAAGTGCGACGGGTGCCAAAAATTTGGCTGACAGGCTCACATGTCGGCTCAAGAATTACGCATGATTCCCATTACTTGGGCGTTTGCAGTTTGGGGGCTTGACATGGTTGGTCTGTTTAAACCATCTTCTAACAAGAAGACCCATGTCTTGGTGCCGTTGATAAGTTTACCAAGTGCGTTGACGCGGAGCCAGTCAGTTGTTGTGATGTAGAGACTACACTCAAATTCTTAAAAAAGTAGATTTTTTGCTTTGGCTACCCTAATAGCATTATCACTGATAATGGTACCAATTTATCTAAGGGAGCCATGGAGCAGTTTTTTCAGGAGGAGGATATCTGGCTTCACTTGGCAGCAGTGGCGCATCCACAGTCCAACGGACAAGCTAAACGACCTAATCAAGAGAACCTTAGAGGGATTAAACCCCGGCTTATGGTACCACTTGAGCGCACCCTAGGTTGTTGGGTTGAAGAACTTCCTGTCATACTTTGGAGTATTCGCACAACGCAAAACAGATCCACTAGATATACACCTTTCTTTTTGGTGTATGGGGCCGAAGCGGTTCTACCAAGTGATATTCGTCATGACTCGCCTCGAGTTACTACTTATGTGGAGGCGGGCAATGAGCTATAATGACAAGACTCCTTGGATGCCTTGGAGGAAGAACGCGATTTGGCAGCATCCAGATCCGCCATTTATCAACAAGACCTATGTTGCTATCATAGTCATAGAGTCCGACGCCGAACTTTTCAGGAAGGCGACTTGGTGCTACACTTGATTCAAGGTCAGACAGGGATGCATAAGCTTTCACCGCCTTGGGAGGTTCCTTTCGTCATCAGCAAGAACCTTAACAATGAGTCATATTATTTGGTGGATCCGCGAGAAGGAAAATACACTTCCGAGGAGGAGACAAGACGGCCCTAGAACATCGCTCAACTGCGACCTTATTATATTTAGAAGGTCCATCGGCTCTCTTCATGTATTTTTCCCTTTACAAATCCTATATATATTTCTTTATGTTCAAATATAATAAAGTTGGCACCCTCGAGACTCGGGGTCTGTGTCGTTCTAGCCTATATATGAGCATGAGTATTTATTGTTTGTAACATAGGTCACTTGGGGGCTTCCAACTCATCGAGTTCAGCTTTCTCACCCTTTTGACCCGGCAAAGATGCCACAATATGTGGTTAAACCTGCTTGTATGCTTGATGTGACTCCAATCAGGCGAACCCATGTACTCTTGTAAGTCAATCCTTTTTAGGACCCTAAACTTTTCAGGGTTAAAACATTGGCTGAGTCCTGTGAGATCTGGCATACAGAAAGCTAGGATAAACCACGAGTTATCATACCCTCTTCGTCGAAGCAAGACTTGAGCCTTGAAAGCCAGTCTCTTTTTTGCCGAGTCTCATTGAGTCGGCCTACTAATACAATTTATATGATTTTTTATCACAATTGAAAATTTCAGGCACGATATTGTCCTTGTTTTGTCTCATACTTGAGCAACCGGTCTGATAAATTATGGTCATATTATGGCCAGGTTCAAATTTTATATCTTCAATATTATTGAAGATTTTGGACTTAAGCTTTAACAATCAAGCTCCTTTGTCGGCTTATTCTTTGACCAATGTCTCTGTCAGCATATCAATTTGAGCACAACGACAGTGTCATACGAGGGAAAGTAAAAAGAATAAAATCATATTTCTGGAACACAGCTCAAAAAAACTTCGCACTAGCAAATATGCATACATGCACGATGGCATGACCAAAGATTCAAGGAAGGTTTCAGATTACCACTATTACAAGCGCACAATGGAGCTCCAAACTACACAAGTCTTTCTAATTACTTGCGGGCTACCCCGTATGGGGACTCATTCATCCTTAGAAATGCCTTCATGCTTTCCTCCCGTCAGCCGCCTCTGGGTCGGCACCCGCCGGCTAATCATCCTCGCAAAACTACTGACCTTTTGTTGCCATCGAATTGAGTTCAATGACTCAAAATTTGATGGGCTCGCAATATGAGACGATGAGCCAACTTCAGAGGCGACAGAACCCTTATATCTTGCGGGAATCAATTCTGTCGGGTCATCCTTGGGCGGGTTAATACGCTCATTGTCACCGTTATGGGCAGCATGATAGTTCGTAAGATCAATCCCTTCAGCTATTAAAGTCGCCAAATGACGCGTCTTCACGATGCACTTCACATAGTATGTTTGAGTGAATACGGAGTCATCAAATTTGAACTCGGGGAAGCCGCCTTTTAGCAGCTCCACATCTAATTCAGGCAAGTATGCCTTCACTTGAGCCAACGCCATGTTCACACCTCCTCGGCCAGTTGATTTCCGGGTCTCGGTCACCCATTGTGAGACGTTAAAAATTGCTTCAACATGTCCTTGAAATTTATTGGAGGATACTTTAGATTTTTCACCTCCATGATGGAATATACAGATCTGGTGAACACCCTCTCTATATAGATGTGAAAATGGATTTCAACTTCACGATAAGGGGCGATACAAGATTATGGTTTGTTCACCCTGAAAGAAAGGAGAGAGAGATAGTAAGCCGCCATTCAGTCATAAGTCGGTACGCTATACAAAGAAGCAAATCACATACCAAAGATTGTTGTTAGAATTTCGTTGAGCTGTTTAACAAGAGTGGAATACTTTTCATGCAATGGCCCAAGTTTCTTCTTTGCTTTATCCGCATGCTTTATAGGAGCAGCCTTGTCAGCTTCAAAGAGCTTTACGGCTTGTTCCAGATGCTCATTGGCTTCGCGTGCAGAATCCTCAAAATGGTCCACCATGAGCTTAGCATCAGTTTTTAGGTATATCTCTTCTTTGAGTCCTCTTTGCAGATTCATCGGAACTGATTCAACATCCTCAACATATTCCTGGAAGATGTGCAAATAAAATATCAGCAAGTATTTTTGCAACAACTTTAAACCGCCCTCTGGCAAATAAATTTTTCAATCAAGTCCCAAGCAAAGTGGAAGCCATATCCTTGACACTTGGGGGCTAATGCACATCAGTTTGCTCAAAATGGATATGATGAAGACGCGACTCATCTCAAGGAGATGAGCCGGCCCTTGGGGCCTACAGGTCGAATCCTTCAAAGTATTAAGATGAGACTCGACTCATCTCAAGCAGATGAGCCGCCCATTGGGGGCTACAGATTGAATTCTTCAAAGTATTAAGATGAGACCTGACTCGTCTCAAGTAGATGAGACGGTCCTTGGGGGCTACATGTTGAATTCTTCAAAGTATTAAGTGAAGACCCGACTCAGTTTAGACTATGATGCAACATTTTTCATGAATCCCATGATCAGAATAACACTTTTCAGGTTCTTACCACTCGCCGAACACAATCAGGGGCAATTTGTTCACCCTGAAAAGGTTGGCGTTGTTCCCTGGTAGAGCTCCTTATCGGTGTTAGTGCATCCCCCGCAGTTGTTAAACAAAAATAGGGGTGGCTCGTCCCAACAAGGGTTCTCTAAAAACTGACCCTAACTCAGTTTCCAACATACGGACTCTAAAAACAGCCTATAAGATGGTATTTCGAAATTACATGGGCCTGGCCCAAAAATAAGGTGGCGCGCACCTTCTTCTCCATGCTTGATCCCGCTCCAATGGTCATCCTTCTTGTCCATGCCAGGTCCTTCATTCACAAGTAAAACAAAAGTATCTAATTTAGGCAGCATCATATGTTCATGCACATTAGAAGGATTTGCAAGAAACGAAAGTACCTGGTAATTCAATTGACGTGCGCGAGCTCTAGTAATTGGTCCTGTATGTATAGCAGTCGGAGTTGTGGGTGTAGCATTAGTAGGGATGTCCTCATCATCCTCCCCTTCTTGAACTGAAGTCGTCCTCGACGGAAGCTCATCTTCCTCACCCAAATAAGGCTTCAAATCTGCAATGTTAAAAGTGGGGCTAACCCCAAACTCTACAGGCAGCTCAAGTTTATATGCATTATCATTTATTTTCTCTAACACCTTAAAAGGACCATCAGCACGTGGCATTAGCTTTGACTTGCGCAAATCAGGAAATCTATCCTTACGCAAATGTAACCAAACAAGATCTCCAGGTGCAAAGACAACATGTTTTCTACCCTTATCTCCAGCAATTTTGTATTTAGCATTCATACGCTCAATATTTTCCTTCGTTAACTCATGCATCTTTAATATCAATTCAGCACGTTCTTTAGCATCAAAATTAACCTTCTCCGAAGATGGAAGAGGCAACAAATCAATAGGTGCACGAGGTAAGAAACCATACACAACTTCAAAAGGGCACATCTTAGTGGTAGAATGTAGCGAACGATTATAAGCAAATTCAATATGAGGCAAGCATTCTTCCCACATTTTCAGGTTATTCTTCAACACAGCCCTAAGCATAGTTGACAATGATCTATTGACTACTTCAATTTGGCCATCAGTTTGGGGGTGACATGTAGTACTAAAAAGTAGTTTAGTCCCCAACTTAGCCCATAAACATCTCCAAAAGTGGCTAAGAAATTTAGCATCACGATCTGAAACAATTGTATTTGGCACACCATGCAACCGAATAATTTCACGAAAGAACAAATCAGCAACATGAGCAGCAGCATCACTTTTATGACATGGTATAAAGTGTGTCATTTTCGAAAATCTATCCATGAAAAAAATATGCTATCCCTCCCCTTCTTAGTTTGAGGTAAACCTAAAACAAAGTCCATAGATATATCCTCCCAAGGAACACTAGGTACAGGCAAAGGCATATATAAACCATGAGGATTGAGTCGTGACTTAGCTTTTTGACATGTGGTGTAGCGAGAAACAAAACGCTCAACATCCCGTCTCATCTTTGGCCAAAGAAATGTGTAGAAAGTACGTCCTCCGTCTTCTTCACGCCAAAGTGTCCCATTAATCCTCCTTCGTGTGCCTCCTGTAACAACAAAAGACGAACGAAGCTAGCTGGAATGCATAGCTTGTTAGCACGGAACACAAATCCATCATTAATAACCAACTTGTTCCATGTTCTCCCTTCTTTATAATGCGGCAACAAATCTCTAAATTCAGCATCATGCACATATTGATCTTTGATGGTCTCCAAACCAAATATTTTAAAGTCAAGTTGTGAAAGCACAGTATAATGACGAGACAAAGCATCAGCAATAACATTTTCTTTACCCTTCTTGTGTTTAATGACATAAGGGAAAGTCTCAATGAGTTCAACCCATTTAGCATGTCTATGGTTCAGTTTTGCTTGACTTTTAATATGTTTCAAAGATTCATGATCAGAATGTATAACAAATTCTTTGGGCCATAAATAATGTTGCCATGTTTCCAAAGTCCGAACAAGAGCATATAATTCCTTATCATAAGTAGAATAATTCAGACTAGGCCCACTCAATTTTTCAGAAAAGTACGCAATAGGTTTACCATCTTCTAATAACACACCGCCTAACCCAATTCCACTAGCATCACATTCAAGCTCGAAAGTCCTATTAAAATCAGGAAGTTGGAGTACAGGAGCATGTGTTAACTTATCTTTCAAGACCGTGAAGGCTTCTTCCTGTGCGGTACCCCAAGAAAAAGGCACGTCCTTCTTTGTAAGCTCATTGAGAGGCGCAGCAATGGTGCTGAAATCTCTCACAAAACGCCTATAGAAACCAGCGAGGCCAAGAAAACTCCTCACTTGTGTGACCGTTTTGGGCTGCGGCCAACTCTCAATAGCTTCAATCTTGGCTTTATCAACTTCAATTCCTTGTGGAGTAACAACATAGCAAAGAAAAGATACTCGGTCGGTGCAAAAGGTGCACTTCCCAAGGTTACCAAACAAACGTGCATCACGTAGAGGAATAAAAACAACACGTAGATGTTCCAAATGTTCCTCCAAAGATCTACTAAAAATCAATATATCATCAAAATAGACTACCACAAATCGTCCAATGAAAGCACGTAAAACCTCGTTCATTAATCTCATGAAAGTGCTAGGTGCATTAGTTAACCCAAAAGGCATGACTAACCACTCATATAATCCAAACTTACTTTTAAATGCTGTTTTCCATTCATCTCCCAATTTCATACGAATTTGATGGTATCCACTATGCAAATCAACTTTGGAGAAAATTGTAGAACCACTTAATTCATCAAGCATATCATCTAGTCTAGGAATAGGATGACGAAAACGAATAGTAATATTATTAATGCCTCTACAATCCACACACATGCGCGATGTACCATCCTTTTTAGGCACTAGAATAATAGGAACAACACAAGGACTAAGGGATTCACGTATATCACCTTTGTCAAGCAGCTCCTGTACTTGACGCATAATCTCCTTTGTCTCCTCTGGATTGGTACGGTATGGCGCACGGTTGGGTAGGGATGCACCGGGAATTAAGTCAATCTGATGCTCAATCCCGCGAATAGGTGGTAATCCTGATGGCACGTCTTGTGGGAAAACGTCAGTGAACTGCTGCAAAATGTTAATGACAGCAGGAGGCAAAGAGGGAGGCATGTCCTCGACTGAAAATAATACTTCTTTGCATACAAAAGCATAGCAAACAGATGTAGCAACATCCTAATCATTAATATCAGTTTTAGTAGCAAGTAAACATCCACTCTTCAATTTTATTTCGGATGCAACATTAGATGATGGTTTATTATGCTTATGGTGTTGCTCAAATTCCTATGCTACAATCTGATTTTCACTCTTATTTTTCTCCTGTTTTGCTTTACTAGCTCTCGCAATGTCATGTTTCATAATATGTTCCGGAGACATAGGAAGCAAAGTGATATTTTGATCCTTATGAACAAGAGTATACTGATTTGTCCTACCATGGTGTACAGAATTTTTATCAAACTGCCATGGCCTACCAAGTAGAACCGAACATGCTTGCATGGGTACCACGTCACAATCCACATAATCAGAATATGTAGCAATGCTAAAATGCACACGAACAGTACATGTTACCTTAACCTTTGCCACTATTGTTGAACTATTGGATGTAATAAGGATGAGAATGTGGTCTGGTGGTTAGAGACAGCTTCTCCACCATCTCCATGCTAGCCAAGTTATTGCAACTCCCTCCATCGATGATGACGCGAACAGAACGCTCCTTCACAACTCCCTTTGTGTGGAACAAGTTGTGCCTCTGATTTTGCTCAGCCTTTGTAACCTGCACACCGAGAACACGTTGAACAACTAAACTTTCATACCTGTCAGCAAAATCAGCAGCCATGTAGTGTGTCTCTGGTTCTTCATCCTTGCCACCCTGTTCTTCACTTGCAATGGGAGCCAAAGTCTCCTCATCATAATCACTAGCAGACGCATATCCACCATCCTCAGTAACAATCATTACACGCTTGGAAGGGCATTCTCTCGCAAAGTGACCTCCACCCTTGCAACGATGGCATATAACCTCATGTGTTTGCCCTGTGGATGCAATAGATGAAGAAGAGCTCTGTGTAGGCCTAGAAGGTGTGCTCTTCGCTAAGGGTGGAGTAGGAGCCTGTTTCCTGGTATCGTGGTTGGAGTTGGAGGTGGAAGTAGGTGGTGTTGCAGCAGGACGTGCGGAAGTAGAGGAGGTACGTGGCGTCGATGATGAAGTGCGACCTGTAGAAAATGTAGTTCTCACCATTGCTTGTCGATCCTGCACTTCACGTTCAGCTTTGCAAGCAAGATGAAATAAACGAGTGATAGTGTTATACTCCTTATACTCTAGAATAGTCTGAATCTCTCTATTTAATCCACCCATAAAACATGCAAGAATAGCTTCATTCTCCTCAACAATACCACATCTAATCATGCCAGTTTGTAATTCCTGATAATATTCTTCTACAGAATTTTTACCTTGTCTTAAACGCTGCAAATTTTGAAGCAATTCACGTTGATAATAAGGTGGCACCCAACGATTATGCATAGGAGTTTTCAAAGCAGCCCAAGTAGTTTGAATATTATCATGGTGTATTCTACAATGTTCTGACCACCAACCACAAGCAAAACTAGTGAATGAACAAACAACAGCAGCAACACGTCTATCCTCAGGAAATTGTAAGCATGTAAAACGTTGTTCCATTTCTAACTCCCATGTAAGATATATATCAGGAACATATCTACCGTCAAACGTCAGAATATTCAATTTAAGTTTAGGGAGATGGTCATGATCCCGTACCTGAGGGGGTGGTGCAGCCCTACCGTTACGGTTGTAGCCATGTGGTCGACCTAGTGCGTATCGTGGTGGTTGCCCCTGAGGCTGATCTGGAGCATTCTCTCCATCATCATCGTAATCACCCTCATAATCTTCAACCTGCTCAAGGACAGTAGCAGCAGGAGCCACAGAAGTAGCAGAAGTATCAACAGTACCAGTATGTTGGGCTTGGCCGAGAGGCACACGTCGCGCTCGTCGTTCGAAAGGGATAGGAGCTGCAGCTGGTGGTGGTAGACGGGCAAGCACCTCATTGAACTTGGCATCCATCTTGGCGTCGAATGTCTTCTCCAAACCATCAAGCTTCTCCATGGCCTCTCCAAAGTTGGTCACGAAGTCATGTACCTGGTCAGCCATCATTTGCTGAAATTTATCATAGAGTGCTTTGTTGGTCATGCTCTCCCAGTCGCTCCCTTCATCGTGTGATCCTGACATGGTTAGCAGAAATAGGAAACACACAAGAATATGAAACCTACAGACTACTGGGACGTGGTGGTGGTGGTGTGTCACAAATCTTTTACGCGAATGTCAAATTCTTACCAGTTCTTACCCAGCAACAGGCGGTGATCGGCAACCGTTGTAGTCAAAACACTCAAAGCTTGGATAGAGCGATTTCCAGGTGGTGTCAAACACACGACGTAGATGTATGTGGAGATAGGATGGCTTATAATATGGTAGCAAAAAGGGTTAGCAATAATCAAGTCAGAGATGCAAGGTTGAATAAACGCTCAATGACGGTACTGTGCTGGTCCTAGGCTAGACCGTACTAGAGACGCGAGCCTAAAACACCAACAAAATCACGACGCTACACGTAATCAAGGGAAAAGCACACTGATTTTTTTTCGTTTTTTTGCCCTCTTTTGTTTTGCTCAAAAAAAATCACTACAATGGCGAGTGTCTCAAAACTCTTCCCACGTCGTATAAGCAAGATGGGCACGAAATTGGTTGGACTAAATTTTTTTTTGGAGCAATTCGGGGGTTGCGACGACCAAAAATTTCGACAAAAATCACTATGATGGCAAGTGTCTCAAAACGCTCCGAAGAACCTAAAATCAAGATAGGGAAAAAATATTTTCGACCGAATTTTTTTTGGGCCAAAATGTGCTCTGCAAAGCATGCGAGACTCCAATTTTTTTTCCGACACCTACGCAGGTAGCAAAACACGAATCCGAAATCAAAAGGATCTCGAAACTAAACCTAAAACAAACTGGACTCGGAATGGTGGTGGATTTGTGATGGTATATATGGATACCAATGGATAGTGATGGTGGATATGGCAGCGGTGATGAAGGTGGTGGTATATGGCAACTATGAAGACGATGCGGTGGCGGCGTGACAACCTGTGAATAGAACTCGAAACTTTAAAGGACTATACCCTAAGACCAGCAACTCGACACGACGATGTAACCGCAAATTCAACAAAGCAAAATACCGAAAAGACAATGCAAACGCTCAGATTGGTTCGGATATGATGATCTAACCCTAAAAAAAATTGTGGCTTTTCATGGACTAAAGGTATGAAGAACAGATGTGATCTAAACTACGAAAACTGGTAAAATCTCACCGAGCAACGTGGAAATCTCATACCACTTGATAGAGGCAAGGGTCCCTGTCTTTCGATGAGATGGTGTCCATCGTTTTTGGTGGAGTAGACTTTGACGATCCGACTACGAATGTGTGTAGACGTTGCGCCTTAGCAATCGCTAAACCAACTCCGAGAGGTTATTGACCACGTCGGAGCATGATCAACCTGACCACGAGGGTCTATTTCCTGCACGCAAACGAAGAACAAGCAAGAAACTAAGATTGCAATCTGGATATTGCGAATATAAGAGGAAAACTTTATTGATGAAGTGGGGTTCTGTGACGCCTTTGTCTGGTCGTGGAACACAAACGAAGAACGCGAAGTTGCAGCTAAGGCGAACTTGTAATCTAAACAAAACCCAAACCTAAAACCACGCCCTAAGGGCTGTATATATGGGGGAATAGAGGGGAATTTCGTGGCCCCTTGGAGGAGGGGTGCGAAACCGACCCTAACTCAGTTTCCCCATACATACGGACTCTAAAAACAGCCTATAAGATGGTATTTCGAAATTACATGGGCCTGGCCCAAAAATAAGGTGGCTCAGCACCTATATTAGCCTAGGGACGAATTTTATAAAGTGACATCATGCATATTTCGTCCAAGGCTTCTTACTCCCATTAGGGTGGCTTCAAAGTGCGAAAATCATCACTGGAAGCTCCATTGTCCTTTTCCGCGCGCGCACCTTCTTCTCCATGCTTGATCCTGCTACAATGGTCATCCTTCTTGTCCATGCCAGGTCATTTATTCACAAGTAAAACAAAAGTATCTAATTTAGGCAGCATCATATGTTCATGCACATTAGAAGGATTTGCAAGAAACGAAAGTACGTGGTAATTCAATTGACGTGTGCGAGCTCTAGTAATTGGTCCTGTATGTATAGCAGTCGGAGTTGTGGGTGTAGCATTAATAGGGATGTCCTCATCAACAGGATCCAGAGTTGTCAGTTCATGGGCTTCTTCGATCGTGGGAGACGTGCCACCACAAAAACTGATTCGAGAGATGCAAAGAGATCCAAATGCACATGGTCAGGTTAATGTTTCTATACCTCCATTTAATGGCCGATTTAGACCTACTTTATATATTGAGTGGGAGTTTGAAATAAATGAAATATTTGCTTCCCATAATTTTGCTGCATAGAAGAAAGTTAAGGTCGCAGTTGGTTCTTTCACTGGTTATGCTTTAGTTTGGCGGAGTGAATATTGTCGGTTACACAAAGATATTATACCTACTACTTGGGATGATTTGAAACTTGCCATGAGACACACATTCGTTCCTGCTTATTATACTCGTGACAAGCTTAAAAAGATACAATATTTAAAACAGGGTAGTGACACCGTAATGAAATGTTATGATGATTTACAAATGACCTTGTTGCATTCCTCATTAGAAGAAAGTGAAGAAGATTTTATGGATAGATTTTGGGGATGATTAAACCGTGATATTCAGGAGATACTAATTCATGAAAACCATGATATTCAGGTTGCCCCCGATCAGAATCCCATGACGGCTCACCGAACACAGTCTAAACATTATCCCTGGGTCCGGCCCACATGTGCTCGCCAAGTGTCATTGGGCCAGGCCCAAAATTCATGCATAGGCGCGTAATGTGAGGGAGTAACAGCCAATGTACTGGTCAACACTGACCGACTACCTCAACACGTTTCCGCCATGCGCGCCGCATGCATTGCCGGTAGTTACCGGCGGGTGCGCGTGCCTTAAAGCTATGGTCATGGCAGAAACCGCAGCGCCATGGATTGGAGCAATGGGGCGGATACCTGTTCGCCCGTGATCGTGGGTAGTGGGACTCGTGGAGATGGGCGGTGCCCTTGGAGCGGGGGAGAACCAGCCCCCGGGCCCTTCCTATAAATTGGGAGGTCTCGAGAGGTGATGCTCATCTACCATCTCCTCCCCCTACTTGAGTCTGAATCCACAGAGCTCGCTTCTCTGCTTCTTTGTCTTGAGATGTGCTTGCCGCCAGCATGCCCAGGGGACGAGGGAGTCCTCTTACTTCCGCCTCGATGGCGAGGTCTTCCCGTCAGGATCATGCCACCGCTTCAGCCATAGAGGCGGAGGGAGGTTCTACTATGCGTGGCGGGGGCACTAGAAGGGGACGAGGTCGACGCGGGGCCCGTGGTCAGGGAAGATGGAGTGCTGCCTCTCTTCCTCCGCCGCCATCAAACCCACCCCTCGTGGACGGTCACACCAAGGGGACGGCGTTGAAATTCAACATCAAACTGCGTGGTCCTCCCCGAAGCCACCTGCGCCTCCCTCGCCCTTTCGCCAGGGTGATGGAGGTCAATAAGCCGCATGTGTTGCGGTTGCGGGCACATGGTTGATGTGACAACATCATGCGAGTGGACGCCGAGTTTCCTGAGCACGGTGTCATGCTTCTCAGGCATGGGTGGAAGACCTTCGCAGGTGCCCACAACTTCATGGGTGGGCATGTCCTTCGCTTCAAGTTGGTGGAGGCCGACCTGCTCTCCGTCAAGATTTATGGGCATTTAGGCGCCCGTCTTGACTGTTGCTAGGAGAGCTCGAGTGATGTCGAAAGCTCTTCCTCAAGCAATAGTGATGAGGAGGACAGTGTCGGTGAAGACGACGACTATGAGCCCCCAGCCGTCAAGTCAGAATACACTGACTCGGACTCAAGCTGAGCGCCGGTTGCACCACACCGTCAGCTAAACCCCTCCCTAGCAGAGTGACTTGCCAGGGGTTCTTGACTTCGGCGTCGCCTTCTTCTCCAACCGGCTCTGGCAGGCTCATGGACTTCGGCTTCGTCTTCCCTTCCGATGGGCCTGCCATGCGCGCAATGATGGTCCTGATGGGGTCAGGCTGGGATTCTGTTTGGCGCCTTCTCTTATCCCCTTTTTCTTTGGTGTCTTGTTTCTAGTGGAGAAAGCCAAATAAAGTATTATTACAAAGGTGCGCCTTCTAATGTAACCTTTATCCAACTTGTATCGAAAATGAATGAGAAAAGTGATATTTTCATTCTTGCAAGTACTATCCCTTTCTTTCCTTGTTTATACTATCCTGGTATGTTTGTCCTTGTTACACGGAGCTGCTTACCGGATCATTACTTAACCATGAGTGGCAACAAGGAAACGAACCCCCGGCAGCAGGTTGGCGTTGTTCCCTGGTAGAGCTCCTTGTCGGTGTCGATGCATCCCCCACAGTTGTTAAACAAAAACAGGGGTGGCTCGTCCCAACAAGGGTTCTCACCACATGGAGGACTCCACTACCCATAGGATTTCCTTGGGGCATTATAAAGGTATCGAACTTGGGATATGTGGTTATACCTATCTTTTCCAAGTAGTATACTTCTTTAGAGCTCGATGGGCCGTTGTCCTTGATTCTTCGCTTCTCTTCCCTGTCTTTTCGATGGTCCACCGTGTAGGGAGAGAACACTAACAAAGATTACAGGTTCATCAAGTACTCTAGCAAATCTCATAACTTAAAAGCGATAACACTGCAATCATAAAAATGCGTAATGAGAATGTAAAATGATTATATGATGCAATGCCTAGCTTTATAATTGTTGCACAGGGTCTGCGCCTGGCTTTGTACAAAGGGTTATATGCAACATCGGCAATGCTTGTACAAAAGGTGTCTGCTGGGGACTGAGCCCGGCAGCCGCGCCTCACGGGTAGAACTTACGAAGATGGTCAATATTCCATGAGTTAAGCACATTGGTGCCATCTTTGGTCTCCAGTCGGATTGCGCCAGGTCTGGTGACTCGTGCTACCTGGTAAGGGCCTTCCCACTTCAGCATCAACTTGTTGGTACCCTTGGCGGACTGAACACGCCTAAGGGCAAGGTCGCCTTCCTCAAGGCTCCGTGCATGGACCCTGTGGCTATGGTAGGGGCACAGGGCTTGCTGGTAGTATGCAGCATGCACAACAGCCCGGAGACGGTCTTCCTCGAGAAGCATGGCATCGTCATGTCGTAGCTGCTGTTGCTCTACTTCATCATAGGCAAGCACTCGAGGTGACCATATATGAGTTCTGTGGGGAGCACTGCTTCCGCTCTGTACACTAGGGAGAAGGGCGTCCGGATGGTAGCTCAATTTGGTGTCGTTCTGAGTGATCAAGGAACCACCGGTAGTTCGTCTATCCAACGGTTGCCGCTCTTTCGCGGCTTATCAAAAGTCCTTGTCTTGAGCCCTCGCAGCACTTCAGCATTCATCCTCTTGACTTGCCCGTTGCTTCTAGTATGGGAAATAGAGGCAAAGGAGACCTTGCTTCCAAGGCTCTATATATATTGCATGAATGCGCAGCTCATGAACTGGGTGACATTTTCAGTGATCACCATGTTAGGCACTCCAAAGCGGCACACCAGTCCTTTCATGAACTTGATAGCTGACTGTGCGATCACCTTCCTCACTAGTTCTACCTGAGGCCACTTTTTCAACTTGTCGGTTGCCATGAACAAGAACTCAAAGCCCCTGACAGCAAGGGGGATGGGGCCTAGGATATCGAGCCCCCATACCGAGAATGGCCAGGATAGAGGAATCGTTCGTGGAGCTTGTGTTGGTTGATGGATATTCTTGGAATCAAAATGGCAGGCTTCACACTTGGTGACCAGCTCAGTGGCATCTTGGAGGGCAGTGGGCCAATAGAAACCCTGCCGGAAAGCTTTACTGGCAAGGTCTCTTGATCCTATGTGAGAACCACATACTCCTCCGTGAATCTCCGCCAACAGCTTCAGTCCATCTTCCCGGCATATGCACCTCAATTTCACACCGTTTGGTCATCTTTTGTACAAGTGTCATCGACAAACAGGTACATACTCGATTGGCGAGCTACTTTTTCGGCTTCCTCTTGCTCTTCGGGGAGTTCCCGTTTCTACCCTTTGGGTCGGGGACGTCGTCGTCGTCATTAGTGTCAACTTTGATGTTTGCCTCCTCCCCCGGGAGTCGCCTTCCTTCTTCAGCTCAAGCACATTTATCCGCCAAGGTGTAAAGCTCATTGACAATCTTGGGGAGCTTGACATTCATCTTGGCTCGCATCCTCCTGTTGCGCATGTTCCAATGGAACGCGACAATTATAGCTGCGCGATGTATTTTTGGGATGTTGCAATGCACTCAGCTGAATCTCTAGATATACTTCCTCAAAGTGTCTCCCTCCTTCTTTGGGAGGACTTGGAGATCACTGGGATGGCCTGGCTCCTGGTGACCACATGTGAAGGCGCCAACGAACTGGTTGCACACATCAGCCCACGATGAAATCGAATTCTCCGGCAGGTGTATCAGCCATGACCTCACATTTGGCTTAAGTGACAAAGGGAAATAGTTGGTGAGCACCTTTTCATCTCTTCCTCCTGCGGCTTGGACAGCTATTGTGTATATGCCCAAGAACTCTATCGGGTTCTGCTTCCCGTCGTATTTCTCAGGTAGCTCAGGCTTGATAGCTCAAGCCAATGGCCAGTGGACCCGTCACAGCTCGCTAGTGAAGGCAGGGCAGCCGACCTCGTAAGGAGGGTACCCGCCAGCACTAGACGCGGGGTTGCCGACGTCTAGACCGTTGCGCTTGTCGGATTGATGGTGTGCTTCCCGACATCTCTTGATGGTGATGCGCGCGTCACCTTTCCGCCGGTCTTCAAGGACACGCCATTGATCCCAATGGTCATGTGGACCAGACAAGACTATGGACGCCTCGTCGTGCTTGTCAGCATGTGAAGCTTGATGTGGCTGCCTCTTGATGGGAATGCACCATTGGTGTGGGCCCTTCTACGCGCTCGTCGGCCCGGCTGCTGTTGTCGTTCACGTATGTCGTGATGGCTCTACATGCCGGGACTTTTTGGCTTCGAAGAAGGAAATCAAACTGTGAATGGTGGATCTCCATTCATCCATCTTATCAGCGGTTGCTGAAAGTTTAGTAGCATCTTGACTCGTGCCATGGCTTCCTCGGTTGTGTCTATCATGGAGAAAGAGGTGGACCGCGACGTCGCCTGACTCTTGGTGGGACCAATAGAAGCATCGCCGCATTCTCAATGTCGTGTGCCGCTCGCCGGGGCCGTTTGATGTGCAGGAGGCGAAGCCTATGGATTTGCGGCCCTGCTCGATGCTCCGTCTTGTTCTGCACGGGGCGCACGCCCAGCAGCCCCGCCGATGAAGGGCGGAGTTGAAGGGTCACGACTTGCACCAGCCAGGCGCCTCCGAGGCGGCCGCGACCGTCCGAGCAGTGGTGAGGTGAAGGACTGTCGTTTCCCTCACCCACAATATCAGGGACGGGCTCGCCAAGTCGTTGTTGTGGTTGCTCCTCTCTGGTGTCTCCTGCTCCATCTCCGGCCATGGGAGACTAGACGGGGGCGCCGCCTGCGCTAGCTGCATTGCCCATGATGCCCGCCTCACTTGCGGCCGCTGAGGTGTCGATGGCACCCGCGGCCTCATGTGAGGGAGCCTTCAAAGTGGAGGTATGCATGGTTGCACCGGATTTCTTCTTGGGAGCCATTGTGGGAGAAGATGATGATGAAGACCGACGCACCGATCACAATCTCGGGTTCGCACCAACGCAGCGCCCCCTACCTAGTGTGCCGAAGATGTCGAGGCTATATGCACACGATCACCTATGGGGCCATCGGCCCCTTTGTGGTTCGGCGAGGGCATGGACGTAAGCACAAAGAGCAAAGATAGCGAGATGACACGGCGATTTACCCAGGTTCGGGCCACTGTGAAACGTAAAACCCTACTCCTGCTTTGTGGGTGGATTGATCAGAGGGACACGAAGAGCGTGCAACACTCCAGCCCGGAAAGGGTTGTGATGAGGACATCCCTACTAATGCTACACCCACAACTCCGACTGCTATACATACAGGACCAATTACTAGAGCTCGCGCAAGTCAATTGAATTACCAGGTACTTTCGTTTCTTGCAAATCCTTCTAATGTGCATGAACATATGATGCTGCCTAAATTAGATACTTTTGTTTTACTTGTGAATGAAGGTCCTGGCATGGACAAGAAGGATGACCATTGGAGTGGGATCAAGCATGGAGAAGAAGGTGCGCGCGCGGAAAAAACAATGGAGCTTCCAGTGATGATTTTCGCACTTTGAAGCCACCCTAATGGGAGCAAGAAGCCTTGCACGAAATATGCATGATGTCACTTTATAAAATTCGTCCCTAGGCTAATATAGGTGCTGCGCCACCTTATTTTTGGGCCAGGCCCATGTAATTTTGAAATACCATCTTATAGGCTGTTTTTAGAGTCTGTATGTATGGGGAAATTGAGTTAGGGTCGGTTTCGGACCCCTCCTCCAAGGGGCCACGAAATTCCCCTCTATTCCCCCATATATACAGCCCTTAGGGCGTGGTTTTAGGTTTGGGTTTTGTTTAGATTACAAGTTCGCCTTAGCTGCAACTTCGCGTTCTTCGTTTGTGTTCCACGACAAGACCAAGGCGTCACAAAACCCCACTTCATCAATAAAGCTTTCCTCTTATATTCGCAATATCCAGATTGCAATCTTAGTTTCTTGCTTGTTCTTCGTTTGCATGCAGGAAATAGACCCTCATGGTCAGGTTGATCGTGCTCCGGCGTGGTCAATAACCTCTCGGAGTTGGTTTAGCGATTGCTAAGGCGCGACGTCTACACACGTTCGTAGTCAGATCGTCAAAGTCTACTCCACCAAAAACGATAGCCACCATCTCATCGAAAGACAGGGACCCTCGCCTCTATCAAGTGGTATCAGATTTCCAGGTTGCTCGGTGAGATTTTACCAGTTTTCGTAGTTTAGATCACATTTGTTCTTCATACCTTTAGTCCACGAAAAGCCACAAAAAAATTTAGGGTTAGATCATCATATCCGAACCAATCTGAGCCTTTGCATAGTCTTTTCAGTATTTTGCTTTGTTGAATTTGCGGTTACATCGTCGTGTCGAGTTGCTGGTCTTAGGGTATAGTCCATTAGAGTTTCGAGTTCTATTCACAGGTTGTCACGCCGCCACCGCAGCGTCTTCATAGTTGCCATATACCACCATCTTCATCACCGCTGCCATATCCACCATCACTATCCATTGGTGTCCATATATACCATCAAAAATCCGCCACCAATCCAAGTCTAGTTTGTTTTAGGTTTAGTTTTGAGATCCTTTTGATTTCGGATTCGTGTTTTGCTACCTGCGTAGGTGTAGGATTCGAGTCTGGCACGCTTTGAGAGCACGTTTTGGCCCCAAAAAAATTCGGCCGAAAATATTTTTTCCCTATCTTGATTTTAGGTTCTTTCGAGCGTTTTGAGACACTTGCCATCATAGTGATTTCTGTCGAAATTTTTGGTCGTCGCAGCCCCCGAATTGCTCCAGAAAAAAAATTAGTCCAACCAATTTCGTGCCCACCTTGCTTATACGACGTGGGAAGAGTTTTGAGACACTCGCCATTGTAGTGATTTTTTTTGAGCAAAAACAAAAAAAAAGAGCGCAAAAAAAGAGAGGCGCCAAAAAAACAAAAAAAAATCAGAGTGTGCTTTTCCCTTGATTACGTGTAGTGTCGTGATTTTGTTGGTGTTTTAGGCTCGCGTCTCTAGTACGGTCTAGCCTAGGACCAGCACAGTATCGTCATTGAGCGTTTATTCAACCTTGCATCTCTGACTTGATTATTGCTAACCCTTTTTGCTACCATATTATAAGCCATCCCAGCTCCACATACATCTACGTCGTGTGTTTGACACCACCTGGCAATCGCTCTATCCAAGCTTTGAGAGTTTTGACTACAACGGTTGCTGATCACCGCCAGTTGCTGGGTAAGAACTGGTAAGAATTTGAGATTCGCATAAAGGATTTCTGACACACCACCACCACCACGTCCCAGTAGTCTGTAGGTTTCATATTCTTGTGTGTTTCCTATTTCTGCTAACCATGTCAGGATCACACGACGAAGGGAGCGACTGGGAGAGCATGACCAACAAAGTGCTCTATGATAAATTTCAGCAAATGATGGCTGACCAGGTACAAGACTTCGTGACCAACTTTGGAGAGGCCAAGGAGAAGCTTGATGGTTTGGAGAAGACATTCGACGCCAAGATGGACGCCAAGTTCAATGAGGTGCTTGCCCGTCTACCAACGCCAGCTGCTGCTCCTATCCCTTTCGAACGACGAGCGCGATGTGTGCCTCTCGGCCAAGTCCAACATACTGGTACTGTTGATACTGCTGCTACCTCTGTGGCTCCTGCTGCTACTGTCCTTGAGCAGGTTGAAGATTATGATGGTGATAGCGATGATGAGGGAGAGGTTGCTCTAGATCAGCCTCAGGGGCAACCACCACGATACGCACCAGGTCGACCACATGGCTAGAACCATAACGGTAGGGCTGCACCACCCCCTCAGGTACGGGATCATGACCATCTCCCTAAACTTAAATTGAATATTCCGATGTTTGAGGGTAGATATGTTCCTGATATATATCTTACATGGGAGTTAAAACAAAACAACATTTTACATGCTTACAATTTCCTAAGGATAGATGTGTTGCTGCTGCTCTTTGTTCATTCACTAGTTTTGCTTGTGTTTGGTGGTCAGAACATTGTAGAATACACCATGCTAATATTCCAACTACTTGGGCTGCTTTGAAAACTGCTATGCGTAATCGTTGGGTGCCACCTTATTATCAACGTGAATTGCTTCAAAATTAGCAGCGTTTAAGACAAGGAAAAAATTCTGTAGAGGAATATTATCAGGAATTACAAACTGGCATGATTAGATGTGGTATTGTTGAGGAGAATGAAGCTATGCTTGCACGTTTTATGGGTGGATTAAATAGAGAGATTCAGACTATTCTAGAGTACAAGGAGTATAACACTATTACTCGTTTATTTCATCTTGCTTGCAAAGTTGAACGTGAAGTGCGGGATCGACAGGCAATGGCGAGAACTACTTTTTCTGCAGGTCGCACTTCATCATGGACGCCACGTACCTCCTCTACTTCCGTATGTCCTGCTGCAACACCACCTCCTTCCACCTCCCACTCCAACCGCGATACCAGGAGACAGGCTCTTACTCCACCCTCTGCGAAGGGCACACCTTCTGGGCCTACACAGAGCTCTTCTTCATCTATTGCATCCACAGGGCAAACACATGAGGTTATATGCCGTCGTTGCAAGGGTGGAGGTCACTTTGCGAGAGAATGCCCTTCCAAGCGTGTAATGATTGTTACTGAGGATGGTGGATATGCGTCCGCTAGTGATTATGATGAGGAGACTTTGGCTCTCATTGCAAGTGAAGAACAGGGTGGCGAGGATGCAGAACCAGAGACACACTACATGGCTGTTGATTACGCTGACAGGTATGAAAGTTTAGTTGCTCAATGTGTTCTCGGTGTGCAGGTTACACAGGCTGAGCAAAATCAGAGGCACAACTTGTTCCACACAAAGGTAGTTGTGAAGGAGCGTTCTGTTCGCGTCATCATCGATGGAGGGAGTTGCAATAACTTGGCTAGCATGGACATGGCGGAGAAGTTGTCTCTAACCACCAGACCACATCCTCATCCTTATTGCATCCAATGGTTCAACAATAGTGGCAAGGTTAAGGTAACACGTACTGTTCGTGTGCATTTTAGCATTGCTACATATTCTGTTATGTGGATTGTGATGTGGTACCCATGCAAGCATGTTCTGTTCTACTTGGTAGGCCATGGCAGTTTGATAAAAATTCTATAGACCATGGTAGGACAAATCAGTATACTCTTGTTCATAAGGATCAAAATATCACTTTGCTTCCTATGTCTCTAGAACATATTATGAAAGATGACATTGCGAGAGCTAGTAAAGCAAAACAGGGGAAAAATAAGAGTGAAAATCAGATTGTAGCACAGGAATTTGTGCAACACCATAAGCATAATAAACCATCATCTCATGTTGCACCCGAAATAAAATTGAAGAGCGGATGTTTACATGCTACTAAATCTGATATTAATGATTTGGATGTTGCTACATCTATTTGCTATGCTTTTGTATGCAAAGAGGTATTATTTTCATTCGAGGACATGCCTCCCTCTTTGCCTCCTGCTGTCATTAACATTTTGTAGGAGTTCGCTGACGTCTTCCCACAAGACGTGCCACCGGGATTACCACCTATTCGCGGGACTGAGCATCAGATTGACTTAATTCCCGGTGCATCCCTACCCAACCATGCGCCATACCGTACCAATCCAGAGGAGACAAAGGAGATTATGCGACAAGTCCAAGAGCTGCTTGACAAAGGTTATATACGTGAATCCCTTAGTCCTTGTGTTGTTCCTATTATTCTCCTGCCTAAAAAGGATGGTACATCGCGCATGTGTGTGGATTGTAGAGCAATTAATAATATTACTATTCGTTATCGTTATCCTATTCAGAGACTAGATGATATGCTTGATGAATTAAGTGGCTCTACAATTTTCTCCAAAGTTGATTTGCATAGTGGATACCATCAAATTCGTATGAAAAATGGGAGATGAATGGAAAACGGCATTTAAAACTAAGTTTGGATTATATGAGTGGTTAGTCATGCCTTTTGGGTTAACTAATGCACCTAGGACTTTCATGAGATTAATGAACGAGGTTTTACGTGCTTTCATTGGACGATTTGTGGTAGTCTATTTTGATGATATATTGATTCTTAGTAGATTTTTGGAGGAACATTTGGAACATTTACGTGATGTTTTTATTGCTCTACGTGATGCATGTTTGTTTGGTAACCTTGGGAAGTGCACCTTTTGCACCGACCGAGTATCTTTTCTTGGCTATGTTGTTACTCCACAGGGAATTGAAGTTGATAAAGCCAAGATTGAAGCTATTGAGAGTTGGCCGCAGCCCAAAATGGTCACACAAGTAAGGAGTTTTCTTGGCCTCGCTGGTTTTTATAGGCATTTTGTGAGAGATTTCAGCACCATTGCTGCGCCTCTCAATGAGCTTACAAAGAAGGACGTGCCTTTTTCTTGGGGTACCGCACAGGAAGAAGCCTTCACGGTCTTGAAAGAGTTAACACATGCTCCTTTACTCCAACTCCCTGATTTTAATAAGAATTTCGAGCTTGAATGTGATGCTAGTGGAATTGGGTTAGGAGGTGTGTTATTACAAGATGGTAAACCTGTTGCGTACTTTTCTGAAAAATTGAGTGGGCCTAGTCTGAATTATTCTACTTATGATAAGGAATTATATGCTCTTGTTCGGACTTTGGAAACATGGCAACATTATTTATGGCCCAAAGAGTTTGTTATACATTCTGATCATGAATCTTTGAAACATATTAAAAGTCAAGCAAAACTGAACCGTAGACATGCTAAATGGGTTGAATTCATTGAGACTGTCCCTTATGTCATTAAACACAAGAAGGGTAAAGAAAATGTTATTGCTGATGCTTTGTCTCGTCGTTATACTATGCTTTCACAACTTGACTTTAAAATATTTGGTTTGGAGACCATCAAAGATCAATATGTGAATGATGCTGAATTTAGAGATGTGTTGCAGAATTGTAAAGAAGGGAGAACATGGAACAAGTTCGTTATTAATGATGGATTTGTGTTCCGTGCTAACAAGCTATGCATTCCAGCTAGCTCCGTTCGTCTTTTGTTTTTACAGGAGGCGCACGGAGGAGGATTAATGGGACACTTTGGCGTGAAGAAGACGGAGGACGTACTTTCTACACAATTCTTTTGGCCAAAGATGAGACGGGATGTTGAGCATTTTGTTGCTCGCTGCACTACATGTCAAAAAGCTAAGTCCCGACTCAATCCTCATGGTTTATATATGCCTTTGCCTGTACCTAGTGTTCCTTGGGAGGATATATATATGGACTTCATTTTAGGTTTACCTCGAACAAAGAAGGGGAGGGATAGCATATTTGTTGTCGTGGATAGATTTTCCAAAATGGCACACTTTATATCATGTCATAAAAGTGATGATGCTGCTCATGTTGCTGATTTGTTCTTTCGTGAAATTATTCGGTTGTATATACAATTGTTTCAAATCGTGATGCTAAATTTCTTAGCCACTTTCGGAGATGTTTATGGGCTAAGTTGGGGACTAAACTACTTTTTAGTACTACATGTCATCCCCAAACTGATGGCCAAACTAAGTAGTCAATAGATCATTGTCTACTATGCTTAGGGCTGTTTTGAAGAATAATCTGAAAATGTGGGAAGAATGCTTGCCTCATATTGAATTTGCTTATAATCGTTCGCTACATTCTACCATAAGATGTGCCCTTTGGAAGTTGTGTATGGTTTCTTACCTCGTGCACCTATTGATTTGTTGCCTCTTCCATCTTCGGAGAAGGTTAATTTTGATGCTAAAGAACGTGCTGAATTGATATTAAAGATGCATGAGTTAACGAAGGAAAACATTGAGCGTATGAATGCTAAATACAAAATTGCTGGAGATAAGGGTAGAAAACATGTTGTCTTTGCACCTGGAGATCTTGTTTGGTTACATTTGCGTAAGGATAGATTTCCTAATTTGCGCAAGTCAAAGCTAATGCCACATGCTGTTGGTCCTTTTAAGGTGTTAGAGAAAATAAATGATAATGCATATAAACTTGAGCTGCCAGCAGAGTTTGGGGTTAGTCCCACTTTTAACATTGCAGATTTGAAGCCTTATTTGGGTGAGCAAGATGAGCTTCCGTCGAGGACGACTTCAGTTCAAGAAGGGGAGGATTATGAGGACATCCCTACTAATGCTACACCCACAACTCCGAATGCTATACATACAGGACCAATTACTAGAGCTCGCGCACATCAATTGAATTACCAGGTACTTTCGTTTCTTGCAAATCCTTCTAATGTGCATGAACATATGATGCTTCCTAAATTAGGTACTTTTGTTTTACTTGTGAATGAAGGTCCTAGCATGGACAAGAAGGATGACCATTGGAGCGGGATCAAGCATGGAGAAGAAGGTGCGCGCGCGGAAAAGAACAATGGAGCTTCCAGTGATAATTTTCGCACTTTGAAGCCACCCTAATGGGAGCAAGAAGCCTTGGAAGAAATATGCATGATGTCACCTTATAAAATTCGTCCCTAGGCTAATATAGGTGTTGCGCCACCTTATTTTTGGGCCAGGCCCATGTAATTTTGAAATACCATCTTATAGGCTGTTTTTAGAGTCCGTATGTATGGGGGAATTGAGTTAGGGTCGGTTTCGGACCCCTCCTCCAAGGGGCCACGAAATTCCCCTCTATTCCCCCATATATACAGCCCTTAGGGCGTGGTTTTAGGTTTGGGTTTTGTTTAGATTACAAGTTCGCCTTAGCTGCAACTTCGCGTTCTTCGTTTGTGTTCCGCGACCAGACCAAGACGTCACAGAACCCCACTTCATCAATAAAGCTTTCCTCTTATATTCGCAATATCCAGATTGCAATCTTAGTTTCTTGCTTGTTCTTTGTTTGCGTGCAGGAAATAGACCCTCGTGGTCAGGTTGATCGTGCTCCGGCATGGTCAATAACCTCTCGGAGTTGGTTTAGCGATTGCTAAGGCGCGACGTCTACACACGTTCGTAGTCGGATCGTCAAAGTCTACTCCACCAGAAACGATAGCCACCATCTCATCGAAAGACAGGGACCCTCGCCTCTATCAGGTTGCCTTCGGGGGAGTTACTACACGTGTACAAGTGTTCAAAAGTCTAAATCCTGAGCTAGGTTGCCTTGGGCCTCCTTTTATATCACAAGGGGTAACCATAGTGGTAAAATAGACATTGTATGATGATTAGATAGCTAGTAGAGCTTATCATACCTAACACTAGCATTAAGGACAAAATGCCATCATTGCTAGTCTAGGTGGCATGCGAGGGCACATCCCCGGCAAGCTTATACAATCGCTTTAGCTAACTATTGCACCTCAGCACGACACGTCTATGGACGGGTGTCAAGGAGGCGTAATTTGTCTTCCGGCATGTCACCACGTGCTTAGCGAGAGACACATAGCCTCCTGGGGGCTCGACACAGCATTGACAACTGACTGGCCTTGCGATGAGGTGGAGTAGTGACAGATTGACACGCGCCTGTTGGGGGGTGGCTTGCCGGGTCTTCAAGAAGGAGCGCACATCCTAGTCCCCGGCAAGCATTGGGGTGCGCTTGGTGCACAGCAACCCAGGTTTGGGTTGCCACGTCGGGCTTGTTGGAGTCTATCTTGAGTATTTGTCTGGTTTGGCTCGGTGTTTGAAGGATTCGGTTGCTACCGCCTATGCATAAGTCAGAGGCACTGGGTACCACTGTCCTAGTGCACCGATAGCAAGTCACCAATTTTAGTCAGTCAAGATTTTCGGGTGCAAGTATCGACATGAGTGGCGGCTGAATCCGACTACTACTCTGTCCACCAAAGCAAAAGGGTCAAAATCCCGATGCAGTTGCAAAAATCGATCGGCTGGGCTGCTGCTACTATCGATGGACGGTACTGCTTTTAATACAACCTAGATGCTATTGTTTCGTGTGAAGGGTCGAAGCCAAATCCATCAACGAGTGTTACTTCAAGAAAGTAATCCTATTTCCTTGCTCATGTGAAGCTATGATGACTCGGATAGCATCTCTGTGGCGGACGTAGCCTCCGCCACGGTCATCACACCGGTTGCGCTTCTGCGTGCCGCCTCACCTCGCCTCCACCTAGAGAACGGCTCTGCCGCCTTCACTGCTGATGCCCCCTCCCGGTTCGCCGTGAGTTGTGCCAAGTCGCCGCCGCGCCTCGCTTCAACTTGCCACTCAACCATGGCCGGCCACTCATGCCCTCAACCACTCGTGGCCTCGCCACAGCCTTCGATCGATTTTGGTTCGATTGCGGTTTCATCCCCCGCCCGCTAAGAGGTAGCAATCTGTTTTGCTGCAATCTGAGAAAGTGGAGGGCTCCGCTGAACTTTCTTTTATGTTTGAACAAGCATTGGTGTATTTGGGATCAGTTAGATGGCTAGGAAAATACTCTCGTGCAACAAAGAAGAAGGCATAAGTTTGTGCCCCCTGCATGCATCAAGGGCTCATTAACATCTTCCGCGGAAAGATTCTCTCAAGATGGTGTTGCAAGACATTGGTGTTTCCGACAAGGATGATTGTTTCTTAAGGAATAAGATGCCCAGACTGTTGACAAAAATTGAAGGCCGTGGTAATGGCATCAAGACCAATATTGCGAACATGGTTGATATAGAAAAAGCCCTTGCCAGGCCCGCTTCCTTCAATACTAAATACTTTGTATTTGAGCTAGGGGAAAAGGAGGTTGTACCAGCGCTCGTTGTGGCCGCTCGCTAGTGCAACGTGCCGCTCAAGCCGCCCTTCGGTCAACCGTCGCCCCACACCAAGCCCGTCGGCTCCGCCGCATCTCCTGCCTGTGCCACCACCATGGCGCTCACCAAGCTGGCCTGCCCCTGAGCCGCCGCTCCCGCATGCGCCCACCGTCGTGGTTCACCTCGCTCACCTCTGCTGCCATGTGGCACCTTGGTTGGCTCCGCCGCGCCTTGTGCGCCCACGCTGGTCAGCCACGCCTAGCATCCGTGATACGGGCAAGACCCGTGGTGGTCGATCTTCATGAATTGGAGGGGGAAACATGAAGAACTAGAAGAACACGATGAAGAACGAGAGGAAAAAACTAAGGGCAAACACAGTCACACATCCACTAGATCTATAATAACACACGAGGAACGAGATCCCCAAGTCAAACAGTGATAAAAGTTGCGGTATGCGATCTCCCACTCTGGAGGAGGGGCCTTGAATCCATGAGGGATCTTCCCTATAGAGGGGCCTTGGCATCACTTGGATCTTCTCCACAAGGAGGTCAAACTCCTCAAGAGAGGCAACATTAGCTAACCCTAGAGAGAGAGAGAGGGAGGAGGTCCTTATAAAGTACTAGGGGAAAGGGGGGCGAGAGAGGGGGGTACATGGCACTTTGGCCCGAGTCTGCCCACATAGGGGGCGGATGTCTGGGCCAGGGGCCGGATGTCCGGGGCTTCAGTGGGAGGCCGGATGTTCGGGCTCAGGTCCTGGATGTTCAGGCTAGCGGGGGTGGTTTCCACCAGAACCGGAACCGGGCACACCGGACTTCCGGGGATGGGGCCTGAATTTCTAGGGCTGTGCCGGATGTCCGACGCTGTAGCTTTGGCCAGGGTGTCGTGGGGGTTCCCAGGTGCCGGATGTCTGGGCAGGGGGGCGGATGTCCGGGGCCTGGGAGGTGATCTTGCCTTCCCTTGGTCCTCCTGTCCGCGCGTTTTCGGATCCGTCTTCCTGGTGGCTTGGCCTTCACTCCGAGAATCTCCTAGGTCGTCTCCATAGTACCTAATCACACAAAGAGTCTCCGCTTGAGGTAGCATCCACATCCCAAGAGCATCAAAGGGATAATGATAAAGTAGGGATGTCACCTCGTTTACAATGGCACGTGCACAGGCTCTCATCATGGGGCCTTTCGTAGCTTGAGGTGTTGGTGATGGGTCCATGGTGGTGCTCATGGGATGCTCCACATCACTCTGCCTCGTCTTGAGCGGCCACCGTGCCTTGGGCTCCCACTGCGCATCCGAGCCAGATTCATCCTACTACGCTTGCCTCTGTTGTCACGTATTCGAGCTAGACAACCAGGTTTTGCTCGAGTGACAGCATCCTCACATCGCCTCGTCCCTAGCATTATGAGATAGTGACCAACGATGAGATTGTTGCCGATCTGAAGGAGCATGTACAGATGATACGAGCCCAGGCCAAAAACAAACAACTGTGACAGTCGAAGCAAGCCATAAGCTGCCACATCGCTCAAAAGAATCTAGGTTAGGTCCAATTTTAGTAGTATTGCACACAAGGCGTCAACCACATGAGAAGCTAGCCTACAACGTGGACGCCAAGTTTTAATTGATTTTTTCTCATCGAGTACTACTCCCAACGGAGTACAATCACATGTTTTCCACTACACCAGAGGACCAGTTGGCGACGGCGTCCAACATCTGTTGGGCCGTTACTGCATACGGTTCAAAACAACCTGCCACTCCTATACGTCATCCAAAGAGGCTCGTAGAGGTCTGTAAATTAGACAAGGTGAAGACTGCCAAATTATCTGGTGCACAGCGTATTCAAAGATAGCCAGCCGTGGCGACACACATTGTTCCTGCATTCGTGAGGGTAGAACAATTAAACCCTGGCAATGTCTGAAGCGCCGCATTCTTGAAGATATATCGATAAAATTGTGAGTTTTAGAAACTTTTGGCAACATTCAGAGTGCCGTGGCACAAAATCCATCGAGATGTCAGAAACGCGACTCGTCGTGACCGATTCAAGACAAAAATCAGCCACTACATCAAGACAAAAATCGGCCATGCTTGCCGGATATACAAGCAAATAAGATAAGCAATTTTCTGCATGATGTCGCGATATTATTGGTGCTACGTATTTTATGATCTAAACAGTCTACAAAATTAGATGGCCAACTACCCAAAAAAACATCAGGTGCTATCTATCCTATTTATTTTTTGTTAGCACATATTAATTTATTTAAGAACAATTACTTTGGCCACTAATTTTTACATAGGACAATTTTTTATCACAAAAGTAGTGTGGCGTTAGACCGCAAAATACGGAGCTCGTGCCAATATCATCATGTGCCAGCATCCGTCCATGCCACATTGTCCAACGGGCACATGCGCAAGCCGCTACCCGTGCGGTCCAGTCTACATCAGCACGCAACGACCGACTCGCCTTCCACACCGGCCTACCCACCATAGTCGACTCGTCGTCCACCGCGGCCTACAACACCATGCCCGATTAGCCATCCACACTGGCCTACAATGACATGGGCAACTCGCCGTCTGTGCTGGCTTACAAATGCCACAGCCAACTCTCGCATATGCGCTATCAAGCCGATTTCGAACGCCGCGGCTAACTTCCACATCTACATCAACACGCTGGGACCACATACACTTGTACGGGCCGCCCAATGGAAGTTCCCAAGCCGACCCCCGCGGTCCAATCTACAATAACACGCCGGTGTCGTGCCTGCTTGCTCGAGCCGCCCAATACGCGCGAGCCACCACCCCCGCAAGCCAGTATACACCAACAATGATGGAGAAAAAAGGGGAAATATATCCAGTCTACTTCAACACATAAATAAACAAGAGAGCTTGCCATGAAGGAAACATCCCTAGAGAAGCTCCAGTATGAGCCAGACCATTATTGAGCCGGCAATTCAAAGATCAGCAGCAAAGAAAAAAAATGACCCTAGGGGGAGCCAGGAGAGCCGGACCAAGTAAGAGTGGCAAACAAGGGATCATGAGGCATATGCACTCAATTTGGCCATGATATTTTCCAAGGACATACGATGAGCATCACAAAGATCGGCAGCTCACTACATCATCTATAATCGGTTAAATTTCATCGTTCAACCATCAACCTTAAGCCAGTTTATGCCACGGCCAGGTATGAATACTCTTAAGCCACCTCCTCGAGTCGACTTAATACTCAGGGGCTACACAGACATGGCTCAGCAGAGTTGATCGGTTTCAACAAATACAAAAACCTTGGGTCATTGCAAGGAAGACAACACGGTCTCGGGGGCTACTGCTTTTTTGGCAAAAAATTAAAAGTCGCCCAAGAGGACTAGCTGCCATGATGCATAGTTCAAACATGGGTGCCCTGCCTTATGGGACAAAAATTACAGGTTGCCAAAGAGGACCAACTTCCATGATGCGCTGCTCAAACACAGGCATCCTTCCTTATTGCATCATCATATTATCATATTATGATCAATGGAGTCAAGCCGTCTTATCTGGACCCCAGATGTTTTGCAGTAGAACCATTGTCTCCTATAATCCTATGATAAGCTTTTCCATGATCATAGGTCACTTGGGGGCTTCCAACTCATCGAGTTTAGCTTCCTCACACTCTTGATCTAGCTCATCAACTCCACAAAATGGTTAAAACTGCCTGTATGTTTGATGCGACTCCGATCAGGTGACCTCGTGTACTCTCGACAAGTCAATCCATCTGGACCCTGACTTATCAATGTTAAATTATTGGCTTGAGTCACGTGAGAGCGGCTTACAAAGAGCTAGGATAAACCATGGTTTATCACACCCGCTTCATTGAAGCAAGACTCGATCCTTGAAAGCCAATTGTAATAGCTCGAGACCGACGCTCCAAAAGATTCACCTTTAATTCCATTGTCATCATGCGATTCGTTTGTTTGTCACATTCATCATCGGATCATTTGCATCATCCGCATTGCACTGGCACTTTGTTGCCAAAAGAAATTCAAACCTTGCATCAGTTCGTAGTTGTTGGTCCTTCCCGTTCTCGTCGTTGACCGTTTCGAGCCCAAGACCACCATATAATTGTTATATATTATTTTGCTTGCATGATTGTGAGGCTTGTTTTATGTTGCATGCATCATCTCCATAATATTTTTGTGATTGTTTTTCTTTTATTTGATCTTGTGTTGGCACCTTCTATTTTCCTTTGATCGTCCATTTAATCTCTTGTAACTTCCATAGGCCATGCACCACTTTCATTTTGCTCCATGTTCAACTCCTACTTGACTTCATCCAAATTCCAAATTCCATATAGGGGAACTTATATTAGTTTTCCTATATTTTTTTAGTGATTTGATTAAGTCATATTTAGTTGCTCAATTAAATGTTCCAAGTCTTCCCATAAATCTCATATAATGTGTACGTTCATCCACTAAAAATCCAGCCCTATCCGAGTCCATTTGAAAGGGTTTCATATTCAAACATATTGAATTTATTTCTTATGTTTGCAATTTAGTTCCTCCATAAATGTCCAACTTCTGCCCAAAAATATTTTAATTATGTGGGGCCACCATCTAAAATTTCAAATCTTTGGAGGTGTTTTGGTGGGACAAATGATTTATTCTAGTTTGAAATAAATTCAAACTTGTATTGATTTTTCTGTCTTTAAAGCTTCCAAAACCAATTTTATCAAATCGTGCCTATTTCCATGGTCCGAGAATATTTCTTTGTATCTCCCAACTCCCTAGCCTTTTTTTCTTTTCACTGTTTATTTCGAATAAGCAGAATTTTGAGAAGAAAATAAAAGGGGTTGAAACCTCACCTGAAACCCACTTCCTTTCAGCCCAAAGCCCACCTAGGTGCCTCCTTCTTCCTTGCGTGCGTCATCTCTATACGAACTAGAGGATCACCTTTGATCTCCTCCTGGCCAATCAGACGGCCTCCCGATGCCCCTTGGAGCCCCATAAAGCCCCCAAAGGTTTCCTAACCCTAGCTCCTCTCCATTCCCACCTTCTCCTCCATCTCCCACCGCCAAGGTGAGCTCTTCCACGCTCACGCCGACGCCATGACCATGGAGAGCCCAAGCTCTTCCCCGACATCGTCCTCGCAGTCGTCATCGTCTTATCCTCGGGGAGTGCCGAGATCCTCATCGCCATCTTCCTCACCCTCGGACGCTTCCTCAAGGACCCGGAGAGCTTCCTCGCCGATGACCTCTTCTTCCCCTATTTCGCGGACCCGAGTGCCATCACCACGATCAGTGCGTCTTCTCGTTGTCTCTGGCCACCGACGACCTTGTCCGACTCCAACAGCAACCCGCAGTGACGATCTACTCCTCCTCATGCTCTTCTCCTCGATGAACGCTTCCTCTAGGCGCCGATGGACGCGAGCAGAAGCTCCGGCCATCATGGCTTCCATGAACACGAGCTCAAGCTCGTGTGGTTGCCTTTGCTCGCTCACCCTTGCACACACCACACCTGAAGCTCCACATACACGCATGCCTTTCAGCTTGGAGACCTCTCCATGTTTCCATAGGCCCACCGCACCCCAGCAACCTCCATCGCCATCGCTATGCTCACCGGTCACAACTCGAGGATTCATGTCCGTTGTGTAGGAGAAGGCCCGGCCTTTGATGTATTTCAAACACGCCACACCACCAATTTGCACAAACACTATCTGCAGCTTAGTGGTTAGCCCAGCTCGCCCACAAGCGAGAGGTCCTGGCTTCGAGTCCCAGGAGGACTCTAAGCCTTGTCTTCCACTGGCACAGACCTCCTTTTATTTCAGTTTGTTTCTCTGTTCTGAGAATCAATATGTCCAGCGCCCCATTGTAGCAAAAAGGAGTAGCCAGCCGAGTTTGTTAGCAATGCATGCCCACATTCACGGGATCTGGGGTTCAAATCCCAACTATCCCAATTTTTTCTTTCTTCTTCTTTTTGGGAAGATTCATATGGCATTTTGTAAAATTCATATAAGTTCAACCGTGCATCATATGAGGTCATGCTATATATGAATGTTGCTTAGCTTTCTGTCTACTTTTACAATATCCAACTTTTACACATGTTAAAATGTTTAAACTTGTTGTTTGATCAATTTGCATGAATGACCTATTAGAACAGTTTCATCTATAACTAATTAACCGTAACTCTCATGCAAATGTTTTATATATGTAACTTGACTAGAAAAACGCCTAGAATCTCATGGCACACTTTATTTTCATGTTTAACAAATATGAAATATGCTTGGGACAGATCTGGACCAAATTCACAATATGCATATGAGGTTGTTTCAGAAACACTATATGTTGTTTCTGGCCTCATTTAAGATGCCTAGACATATAGTTTATTTATGCTTCATCTGTTGCCATGTATAACAACATTTAATATTATCGTGTACCTACGAGAGTGAACTAAATAGTTCGAATGTGAAGCTTCGTCAATATGCAACTCGTTGCATATTGAGCTTCACTTAATGTGTAGAAGTTGATTGTTGTGTTTGTCATGCCTTGCGTAATTAAACCGTACATGCATCATATTTGTTTGTGCATCATGTCATGCATATGTTGTGGTGTATCGTGTGTTGATTGTTGTTTCTGGATTGCTTCTTCTCGATAGAGATCCAAAAGTGTTCGGAGTGTGAGGATTCGTTCGACTACGTTAGCTCGTCTTCTTCATGGATTCATTCTTCTTCCAAGCGGGATCTCAGGCACGATGACACATTTCCCTGGATACCACTACTATCATTGCTATGCTAGTTGTCCCGCTTTTATCATTATGTCACGCTACCTACCACTTGTTTGTCAAGCCTCCCAACATTGCCATGAAAAGCCTCTAACCCTGCCACATCCCAGTAAACCTTTGTTTGGCTATGTTACTGCTTGCACAACCCTTCTTATAGTATTTCTAGCTGCAGATGCAATTGCTTCCATGATACAACATGGACATTCTTTTGTTATCACAATATTAATGCTTTAATTTAATGCACATATATACTTGGTAAAAGGTGGAAGGTTTGGCCTTCTGCTCGGTGTTTTGTTCCACACTTGCCGCCCTAGTTACTTGTGAACCGGTGTTATGTTCCATAATTTAGCGCTCTTAACATGCTCGGGGTTGTTATGGGGAACCCCTTGGTTTTTGTTTTAGGATAAAGCTTGTCTGGTAAGGCCCAACATTGGTACTACATTTGCCTAATAACTAATAAACCTGCATAGGGAGTAATTAACCCGAGGATCTTAATCAACAACCCGGGCCAGTGCTCCTCATGAGCGTTGGTCCAAAACGGGCCGCCTCTAGGAAACTTGGGGATTGGTTTTCCCTGTAGCTAGTCCCATCCGGTCGTGTCCTGAGAACGAGATACCCGGCTGTTATCGGGTTCGTCGACACGTCGGGCGGCCTTGCTAGATTTGTTTTACCTTTCTCGAACGTCTTGAGTGAGGAATTCTGATTTTTCTTCTGGCTATCTCGAGGTGGCGGATTTCCTATGGAATTGCCTAGGAAGATCACGTGATCCGTGGTCGAGGTTATTCCCGTTGCGTGTGGTTAATTTGTGATGGATGAGTTGGAGCACCCCTGCAGGGTTAAATCTTCTGGAAAGCCGCACCCGCGGTTATGTGACAACTTGGAAACTTTGTTTAACACTCGATCATAGCAAACTTGAAGTAAACTCAAATAAAATACACCAAGTATGTGCATAACCATGATTGTCTGTTCTCGTGAGTCCTTATCTGAGAGAGAACACCTTGGGGTTATGTTTGACGTAAGTAGGTGTTCAGGATCAATTAGTGATCATTACTAGTTCACATCCGTTATACGTAGGCCACCCACTTTACCTTATGTATTCGTAAGTTAGCCACTCAAATAAATGCTTAGTCGCTTGTTGCAGCCTCACCACTTAACCATACCTCACCTATTAAGCTTTAATAGTCTTGATACCCTTGGAAATGAGATTGTTCAGTCCCTGTGGCTCATAGATTACTACAACAACAGTTGCAGGTACAAGTAATGCGATGCTTTGACTTGAGAGCGATGTTTGTTTGATTTGGAGTTCTTCTTCTTCATCAATCTAGGATGGGTTCCAGGCGGCAGCCTGGGATAACAAGGATTGATGTCATTTTATCGTTTGATTTCGTCCGTAGTCGGACCCTGCTCTTATGTATGATGGTTGAGTATGTTGTTGTATTGATGTGAACTTGATGTAGCTTGTGGCGAGTGTAAGCCAATTCCATATACTTATCTCTTCTGTAAATCTACTTGTAATGATATCCATTCTTGCAACACGATGAGATGCGCTTCTATCCTTGTCGAGGCTCCTGTGCCAAAATAAGAATAGGATCGCATCTTGGGCGTGAGAAGTTGGTATCAGAGCCTATACCGACCTAGGAGCCCCCTTGATTGATCGAACTTGGCCAACTCGACTCTAGTGAAAAACTATTTTGAATCTAGTTATATATCGGAGAGTAGGTTTCTTTTACTCCTGTTGTATACTCTGGTGAGGTATTCGACTTAGGAATTTTTAATTCTACTCCTCTTCTCGCTCAAAAACTTTTTAGGATCACGCTGGTATTTTGAAAACTATATGATGCCGATGTGATGAGGACATCCCTGCTAATGCTACGCCCACAACTCCGACTGCTATACATACAGGACCAATTACTAGAGCTCGTGCACGTCAATTGAATTACCACGTACTTTCGTTTCTTGCAAATCCTTCTAATGTTCATGAACATATGATGCTGCCTAAGTTAGATACTTTTGTTTTACTTATGAATGAAGGACCTGGCATGGACAAGAAGGATGACCATTGGAGCGGGATCAAGCATTGCGAAGAAGGTGCACGCGCGGGAAAGAACAATGGAGCTTCCAGTGATGATTTTCGCACTTTGAAGCCACCATAATGGGAGCAGGAAGCCTTGGACGAAATATGCATGATGCTACTTTATAAAATTCGTCCCTAGGCTAATATAGGTGCTGCGCCACCTTATTGTTGGGCCAGACCCATGTAATTTCGAAATACCATATTATAGACTGTGTTTAGAGTCCATATGTATGGGGAAACTGAGTTAAGGTCGGTTTCGGACCCCTCCAAGGGGCCACAAAATTTCCCTCTATTCCCCCATATATACAGCCCTTAGGGCGTCGTTTTAGGGTTGGGTTTTGTTGAGATTACAAGTTCGCCATAGCTGCAACTTCGCGTTCTTCGTTTGTGTTCCACGACCAGACAAAGGCGTCACACAACCCCACTTCATCAATAAAGCTTTCCTCTTATATTCGTAATATCCAGATTGCAATCTTAGTTTCTTGCTTGTTCTTCGTTTGCGTGCAGGAAATAGACCCTCGTGGTCAGGTTGATCGTGCTCCGGTGTGGTCAATAACCTCTCAGAGTTGGTTTAGCGATTGCTAAGGCGCGGCGTCATCACACGTTCGTAGTTGAATCGACAAAGTCTACTCCACCAAAAACGATAGCCACCATCTCATCAAAAGATTGGGACCCTCGCCTCTATCAAGTGGTATCAGATTTCCAGGTTGCTCGGTAAGATTTTACTAGTTTTCGTAGTTTAGATCGCATCTGTTCTTCATACCTTTAGTCCATGAAAAAGCCACAAAAAAATTAGGGTTAGATCATCATATCTGAACCAATCCAAGCCTTTGCATAGTCTTTTCAGTATTTTGCTTTGTTGAATTTGCGGTTACATCGTCGTGTCAAGTTGCTGGTCTTAGTGTCTAGTCCTTTAGAGTTTCGAGTTCTATTCACAGATTGCCACAACAACACCGCATCGTCTTCATAGTTGCCATATACCACCACCATCATCACCACTGCCATATATCACCACCCACCATCACTATCCATTGGTGTCCATATATACCACCACAAATCCGCCACCAATCCGAGTCTAGCTCGTTTTAGGTTTAGTTTCGAGATCCTTTTGATTTTGGATTCGTGTTTTGCTACGTACGTACGTAGGTAGCAAAACAAGAATCCGAAACCAAAAGGATCTCAAAACTAAACCTAAAATGAGCTGGACTCGGATTGGTGGCGGATGTGTAGCGGTATATATGGACACCAATGGATAGTGATGGTGGGTGGTGATATATGGAAGCGGTGATGATGATGGTGGTATATGGCAACTATGAAGGCGATGCGGTGGCGGCGTGACAACCTGTGAATAGAACTCGAAACTCTAAAGGACTAGACACTAAGACCAGCAACTCGACACGACGATGTAATCGCAAATTCAACAAAGCAAAATACTGAAAAGACTATGCAAAGGCTCAGATTGGTTCGGATATGATGATCTAACCCTAATTTTTTTGTGGCTTTTCGTGGACTAAAGGTATGAAGAACAGATGTGATCTAAACTACGAAAACTAGTAAAATCTCACCGAGCAACCTGGAAATCTGATACCACTTGATAGAGGCGAAGTTGTCCCTATCTTTCGATGAGATGGTGGCTACCGTTTTTGGTGGAGTAGACTTTGACGATCCGACTACGAACATGTGATGACGCCGCGCCTTAGGAATCGCTAAACCAACTCTGAGAGGTTGTTGACCACGCCGGAGCATGATCAACCTGACCACGAGGGTCTGTTTCCTGCACGCAAACGAAGAACAAGCAAGAAACTAAGATTGCAATCTGCATATTGCAAATATAAGAGGAAAGCTTTATTGATGAAGTGGGGTTCTGTGACGCCTTTGTCTGGTCGTGGAACACAAACGAAGAACGCAAAGTTGCAGCTATGGCGAACATGTAATCTAAACAAAACCCCAAACCTAAAACGACGCCCTAAGGGATGTATATATGGTGGAATAGAGGGGAATTTCGTGGCCCCTTAGAGGAGGGGTCCGAAACCGACCTTAACTCAGTTTCCCCATACATACGGACTCTAAAAATAGCCTATAATATGGTATTTCGAAATTACATGGGCCTGGCCCAACAATAAGGTGGCGCGGCACCTATATTAGCCTAGGGATGAATTTTATAAAGTAGCATCATGCATATTTCGTCCATGGCTTCTTGCTCCCACTATGGTGGCTTCAAAGTGCGAAAATCATCACTAGAAGCTCCATTGTTTCTTCCCGCGCGTGCACCTTCTTCTCCATGCTTGATCCCGTTCCCATGGTCATCCTTCTTGTCCATGCCAGGTCCTTCATTCATAAGTAAAACAAAAGTATCTGATTTAGGCAGCATCATATGTTCATGAATATTAGAAGGATTTGCAAGAAACAAAAGTACCTGGTAATTCAATTGACCTGCGCAAGCTCTAGTAATTGGTTCTGTATGTATAGCAGTCAGAGTTGTGGGCGTAGCATTAGCAGGGATGTCCTCATCACATAGTATAACGACGAGACAAAGCATCAACAATAACATTTTCTTTACCCTTCTTGTGCTTAATGACATAAGGGAAAGTCTCAATGAATTCAACCCATTTAGCATGTCTACGGTTCAGTTTTGCTTGACTTTTAATATGTTTCAAAGATTCATGATCTGAATGTATAACAAATTCTTTGGACCATAAATAATGTTGCCATGTTTCCAAAGTCCGAACAAGAGCATATAATTCCTTATCATAAGTAGAAATAATTCAGACTAGGCCCACTCAATTTTTTAAAAAAGTACGCAACATGTTTACCATCCTGTAATAACACAACTCCTAACCCAATTCCACTAGCATCACATTCAAGCGCAAAAGTCTTATTAAAATCAGGAATTTGGAGTAAAGGAGCATGTGTTAACTTATCTTTCAAGACCGTGAAGGCTTCTTCCTGTGCGGTACCCCAAGAAAAAGGAACGTCCTTCTTTGTAAGCTCATTAAGAGGCGCAGCAATGGTGCTGAAATCTCTCACAAAACGCCTATAGAAACCAGCGAGGCCAAGAAAACTCCTCACTTGTGTGATCGTTTTGGGCTGCGGACAACTCTCAATAGCTTCAATCTTGGCTTTATCAACTTCAATTCCTTGTGGAGTAACGACATAGCCAAGAAAACATACTCGGTCGACGCAAAAGGTGCACTTACCAAGGTTACCAAACAAACATGCATCACGTAGAGCAATAAAAACAGCACGTAGATGTTCCAAATGTTCCTCCAAAGATCTACTAAAAATCAATATATCATCAAAATAGACTACCACAAATCGTCCAATCAAAGCACGTAAAACCTCGTTCATTAATCTCATGAAAGTGCTAGGTGCATTAGTTAACCCAAAAGGCATGACTAACCACTTAGTTTTAAATGTTGTTTTCCATTCATCTCCCAATTTCATACGAATTTGATGGTATCCACTACGCAAATCAACTTTGGAGAAAATTGTAGAACCACTTAATACATCAAGCATATCATCTAGTCTAGGAATAGGATGACGATAACAAATAGTAATATTATTAATGCCTCTACAATCCACCCACATGAGCGATGTACCATCCTTTTTAGGCACTAGAATAATAGGAACAACACAAGGACTAAGGGATTCACGTGTATAACCTTTACTCAAGCAACTCTTGTACTTGACGCATAATCTCCTTTGTCTCCTCTGGATTGGTACGGTATGGCGCACGGTTGGGTAGGGATGCACCGGGAATTAAGTCAATCTGATGCTCAATCCCGCGAATAGGTGGTAATCCCGGTGGCACGTCTTGTGGAAAGACTTCAGCGAACTCCTGCAAAATGTTAATGACAGCAGGAGGCAACGAGGGAGGCATGTCCACGAATGACAATAATACCTCTTTGCATACAAAAGCATAGCAAACAGATGTAGCAACATCCAAATCATTAATATAAGATTTAGTAGCAAGTAAACATCCACTCTTCAATTTTATTTCGGATGCAACATTAGATGATGGTTTATTATGCTTATGGTGTTGCTCAAATTCCTGTGCTACAATCTGATTTTCACTCTTATTTTTCTCCTGTTTTGTTTTACTAGCTCTAGCAGTGTCATCTTTCATAATATGTTTCGTAGACATAGGAAGCAAAGTGATATTTTGATCCTTATGAACAAGAGTATACTGATTTGTCCTAGCATGGTGTACAGAATTTTTATCAAACTGTCATGGCCTACCAAGTAGAACAAAACATGCTTGCATGGGTACCACATCACAATCCACATAATCAGAATATGTAGCAATGCTAAAATGCACACGAACAGTAGGTGTTACCTTAACCTTGCCACTATTGTTGAACCATTGGATGTAATAAGGATGAGGATGTGGTCTGGTGGTTAGAGACAACTTCTCCACCATCTCCATGCTAGCCAAGTTATTGCAACTCCCTCCATCGATGATGATGCGAACAGAACGCTCCTTCACAACTCCCTTTGTGTGGAACAAGTTGTGCCTATGATTTTGCTCAGCCTGTGTAACCTGCACACCCAGAACACGTTGAGCAACTAAACTTTCATACATGTCATCGTAATCAGCAGCCATGTAGTGTGTCTCTGGTTCGGCATCCTCGCCACCCTGTTCTTCACTTGCAATGAGAGCCAAAGTCTCCTCATCATAATCACTAGTGGACGCATATCCACCATCCTCAGTAACAATCATTACACGCTTGGAAGGGCATTCTCTCGCAAAGTGACCTCCACCCTTGCAACGACGACATATAACCTCATGTGTTTGCCATGTGGATGCAATAGATGAAGAAGAGCTCTGTGCAGGCCCAGAAGGTGTGCTCTTCATAGAGGGTGGCGTAGGAGCCTACTTCCTGGTATCGCGGTCGGAGTTGGAGGTGGAAGTAGGTGGTGTTGTAGCAGGACATGCGGAAGTAGAGGAGGTACGTGGCATCCATGATGAAGTGCGACGAGCAGAAAAAGTAGTTCTCGCCATTGCCTGTCGATCCTGCACTTCACGTTCAGCTTTGCAAGCAAGATGAAATAAATGAGTGATAGTGTTATACTCCTTATACTCTAGAATAGTCTAAATCTCTCTATTTAATCCACCCATAAAACGTGCAAGCATAGCTTCATTCTCCTCAACAATACCACATCTAATCATGCCAGTTTGTAATTCCTGATAATATTCTTCTAGAAATTTTTTCCTTGTCTTAAGCACTGCGAATTTTGAAGCAATTCATGTTGATAATAAGGTGGCACCCAACGATTACGCATAGCAGTTTTCAAAGAAGCCCAAGTAGTTGGAATATTAGCATGGTGTATTCTACAATGTTCTGACCACCAAACACAAGCAAAACTAGTGAATGAACAAACAGCAGCAGCAACACGTCTATCCTAAGGAAATTGTAAGCATGTAAAACGTTGTTCTATTTCTAACTCCCATGTAAGATATATATCAGGAACATATCTACCCTCAAACGTCAGAATATTCAATTTAAGTTTACAGAGATGGTCATGATCCCGTACCTGAGGGGGTGGTGCAGCCCTACCGTTACGATTGTAGCCATGTGGGCGACCTGGTGCGTATCATGGTGGTTGCCCCTGAGGCTGATCTGGAGCAACCTCTCCCTCATCATCGTAATCACCATCACAATCTTCAACCTGCTCAACCACAGTAGCAGCAGGAGCCACAGAAGTAGCAGCAGTATCAACAGTACCAGTATGTTGGGCTTGGCCGAGAGGCACACGTCGCCCTCGTCATTCGAAAGGGATAGGAGCTGCAGCTGGTGGTGGTAGATGGGCAAGCACCTCATTGAACTTGGTGTCCATCTTGGTGTCGAATGTCTTCTCCAAACCATCTAGCTTCTCCATGGCCTCTCCAAAGTTGGTCACGAAGTCTTGTACCTTGTCAACCATCATTTGCTGAAATTTATCATAGAGCGCTTTGTTGGTCATGCTCTCCCAGTCGATCCCGTCGTCGTGTGATCCTGACATGGTTAGCAGAAATAGGAAACACACAAGAACATGAAACCTACAGACTACTGGGACGTGGTGTTGGTGGTGGTGTGTCACAAATCCTTTAAGCGAATCTCAAATTCTTACCAGTTCTTACCTAGCAACAGGGTGATCGGAAACCGTTGTAGTCAAAACTCTCAAAGCTTGGATAGAGTGATTGCCAGGTGGTGTAAAACACACGACGTAGATGTATGTGGAGCTGGGATGGCTTATAATATGGTAGCAAAAAGGGTTAGCAATAATCAATTCAGAGATGCAAGGTTGAATAAACGCTCAACGACGGTACTGTGCTGGTCCTAGGCTAGACCGTACTAGAGACGTGAGCCTAAAACACCAACAAAATCACGACGCTACACGTAAACAAGGGGAGAGCACACTCTGAATTTCTTTTGTCATTTTTTTCGGGGTTTTTTTGGCGCCTCTTTCTTTGTGCGCTTTTTTTGCTTAAAAAATCACTACAATGGCGAGTGTCTCAAAACTCTTCCCATGTCGTATAAGCAAGATGGGCACGAAATTTGTTGGACTAATTTTTTTTCTGGAGCAATTCGGGGGCTGCGACGACCAAACATTTCGACAAAAATCACTATGATGGCAAGTGTCTCGACACGCTCCGAAGAACCTAAAATCAAGATAGGGAGAAAAAAATGGTCGAAATTTTTTTGGGCCAAAACATGCTCTACAAAGCGTGCCAGACTTTTTTTTCGACACCTACGCAGGTAGCAAAACACGAATCCGAAATCAAAAGGATCACGAATCTAAACTTAAAACGAGCTAGACTCGGATTGGTGGCAGATTTGTGGTGGTATATATGAACACCAATGGATAGTGATGGTGGGTGGTGATATATGGCAGGGCTGATGATGGTGGTGGTATATGGAAACTATGAAGACGATGCGGTGGCGACGTGACAACCTACGAATAGAACTCGAAACTCTAAAGGACTAGACACTAAGACCAGCAACTCGACACGACGATGCAACCGCAAATTCAACAAAGCAAAATACTGAAAGGACTATGCGAAGGCTCAGATTGGTTTGGATATGATGATCTAACCCTAATTTTTTGTGTCTTTTTTCTGGGCTAAAGGTATGAAGAACAGATGCGATCTAAACTACGAAAACTGGTAAAATCTCACCGAGCAACCTGGAAATCTGATACCACTTGATAGAGGCGAGGGTCCCGATCTTTCGATGAGATGATAACTATCGATTTGGTGGAGACGACTTTGACGATCCGACTACGAACGTGCACGACGTTGCGCCTTAGCAATCGCTAAACTAATCTCCAAGAGGTTACTGACCACGCTGGAGCATGATCAACCTGACCACGAAGGTCTATTCCTGCAAGGAATCGAAGAACAAGCAAGAATATGATAATGCAATCTGAATATTGCCAATATATATGAAGTATTGATAAGGGTGGGGTTCCGAAAGCGGTCTTGGTCTGGTCGTTGAACACAAACGAAGTACACAAAGTTGCAATGGCTAACTTTCAACTAAACAAAACCCAACCCTAAAACGATGCCCTAAGGGCTGTATATATGGGGGAATAGAGGGGAATTTCGAGGCCCCTTGGAGGAGGGGTCAGAAACCGACCTTAACTCAGTTTCCCCATACATACGGACTCTAAAAACAGCCTATAATATGGTATTTCGAAATTACATGGGCCTGGCCCAACAATAAGGTGGCGCAGCACCTATATTAGCCTAGGGACAGATTTTATACAGTAGAATCATGCATATTTCGTCCAAGGCTTCTTGCTCCCATTATGGTGGCTTCAAAGTGCGAAAATTATCACTCGAAGCTCCATTGTTCCTTCCCGCGCATGCACCTTCTTCTCCATGCTTGATCCCGTTCCCATGGTCATCCTTCTTGTCCATGTCAGGTCCTTCAGTCATAAGTAAAACAAAAGTATCTAATTTAGGCAGCATCATATGTTCATGAACATTAGAAGGATTTGCAAGAAACGGAAGTACCTGGTAATTCAATTGACGTGCGCGAGCTCTAGTAATTGGTCCTATACGTATAGCAGTCGGAGTTGTGGGTGTAGCATTAACAGGGATGTCCTCATCATCATCCCCTTCTTGAAATGAAGTTGTCCTCGACAGAAGCTCATCTTCTTCACCCAAATAAGGCTTCAAATCTGCATTGTTAAAAGTGGGGCTAACCCCAAACTCTACAGGCAGCTCAAGTTTATATGCATTATCATTTATTTTCTCTAACACCTTAAAAGGAACATCAACACGTGGCATTAGCTTTGACTTGCGCAAATCAGGAAATCTATCCTTACGCAAATCTAACCAAACAAGATCTCCAGGTGCAAAGACAACATGTTTTCTACCCTTATCTCCAGCAATTTTGTATTTAGCATTCATACGCTCAATATTTTCCTTCGTTAAATCATGCATCTTTAATATCAATTCAGCACGTTCTTTAGCATCGAACTTAACCTTCTCCGAAGATGGAAGAGGCAACAAATCAATAGGTGCACGAGGTAAGAAACCATACACAACTTCAAAAGGGCACATCTTAGTGGTAGAATGTAGCGAACGATTATAATTAAATTCAATATGAGGCAAGCATTCTTCCCACATTTTCAGGTTATTCTTCAAAATCGCCCTTAGCATAGTAGACAATGATCTATTGACTACTTCAGTTTGGCCATCAGTTTGGGGATGACATGTAGTACTAAAAAGTAGTTTAGTCCCCAACTTAGCCCATAAACATCTCCAAAGGTGGCTAAGAAATTTAGCATCACGATCTGAAACAATTGTATTTGGCACACCATGCAACCGAATAATTTCACGAAAGAACAAACCAGCAACATGAGCAGCAGCATCACTTTTATGACATGGTATAAAGTGTGCCATTTTGAAAAATCTATCCACGACAACAAATATGCTATCCCTCCCCATCTTAGTTCGAGGTAAACCTAAAACAAAGTCCATAGATATATCCTCCCAAGGAACACTAGGTACAGGCAAAGGCATATATAAACCATGAGGATTGAGTCATGACTTAGCTTTTTTACATGTAGTGCAGCAAGCAACAAAACGCTCAACATCCCGTCTCATCTTTGGCCAAAAGAAATGTGTAGAAAGTACGTCCTCCGTCTTCTTCACGCCAAAGTGTCCCATTAATCCTCCTCCGTGTGCCTCCTGTAACAACAAAAGCCGAACGGAGCCAGCTGGAATGCATAGCTTGTTAGCACGAAACACGAATCCATCATTAATAATGAACTTGTTCCATGTTCTCCCTTCTTTACAATGTTGCAACACATCTCTAAATTTAGCATCATGCACATATTGATCTTTGATGGTCTCCAAACCAAATATTTTAAAGTCAAGTGGTGAAAGCATAGTATAACGACGAGACAAAGCATCAGCAATAACATTTTCTTTAGACTTCCTGTGTTTAATCACATAAGGGAAAGTCTCAATGAATTCAACCCATTTAGCATGTCTACGGTTCAGTTTTGCTTGACTTTTAATATGTTTCAAAGATTCATGATCTGAATGTATAACAAATTCTTTGGGCCATAAATAATGTTGCCATGTTTCCAAAGTCCGAACAAGAGCATATAATTCCTTATCATAAGTAGAATAATTCAGACTAGGCCCACTCAATTTTTCAAAAAAGTATGCAACAGGTTTACCATCTTGTAATAACACACCTCCTAACCGAATTCCACTAGCATCAAATTCAAGCTCGAAAGTCTTATTAAAATCAGGAAGTTGGAGTAAAGGAGCATGTGTTAACTTATCTTTCAAGACCGTGAAGGCTTCTTCCTGTGCGGTACCCCAAGAAAAAGGCACGTCCTTCTTTGTAAGCTCATTGAGAGGCACAGCAATGGTGCTGAAATCTCTCACAAAACGCCTATAGAAACCAGCGAGGTCAAGAAAACTCCTCACTTGTGTGACCGTTTTGGGCTGCGAACAACTCTCAATAGCTTCAATCTTGGCTTTATCAACTTCAATTCCGTGTGGAGTAACAACATAGCCAAGAAAAGATACTCGGTCGGTGCAAAAGGTGCACTTCCCAAGGTTACCAAACAAATGTGCATCACGTAGAGCAATAAAAACAGCACGTAGATGTTCCAAATGTTCCTCCAAAGATCTACTAAAAATCAATATATCATCAAAATAGACTACCACAAATCGTCCAATGAAAGCACGTAAAACCTCGTTCATTAATCTCATGAAAGTGCTAGGTGCATTAGTTAACCCAAAAGGCATGACTAACCTCTTAGTTTTAAATGTTGTTTTCCATTCATCTCCCAATTTCATACGAATTTGATGGTATCCACTACGCAAATCAACTTTGGAGAAAATTGTAGAACCACTTAATTCATCAAGCATATCATCTAGTCTAGGAATAGGATGACGATAACGAATAGTAATATTATTAATGCCTCTACAATCCACACACATGAGCGATGTACCATCCTTTTTAGGCACTAGAATAATAGGAAGAGCACAAGGACTAGGGGATTCACGTATATAACCTTTTGTCAAGCAGCTCTTGTACTTGACGCATAATCTCCTTTGTCTCCTCTGGATTGGTACAGTATGGCGCACGGTTGGGTAGGGATGCACCGGGAATTAAGTCAATCTGATGCTCAATCCCGCGAATAGGTGGTAATCCCGGTGGCACGTCTTGTGGGAAGACGTCAGCGAACTCCTGCAAAATGTTAATGATAGTAGGAGGCTAAGAGGGAGGCATGTCCATGTAGCAACAGCAGGTTCTCCTTCTTCTTCTCGCTGATTCTGAACTTGCTCCCACCTGATTAGAGCATAGTCTTCAAACTCAAGTGAGGCCATAGCTAATTTCTTCTCTTCGGAGTAGTTGTGCATGCGGAAAGTCTTGTCGACCTTCAATTCCCATGTAAGATAACTTTCTAGATCAGATCCACCATCAAACTTGGGCATGGTAAATTTCAGCTTTCCAAACCTCTCCTCCTCTTGCCGTCCACGACCATAGTTTCTTGGACGATGAAACCTATCATTCTGGTGCATGCCATCTTCATCTTCATCAAACTCATCTTCACTATCTTCATGGTGCAGATTTGCTCTCCGGTGGCCTCCTCTAAGACCCCGACCAGCAGCAGCTTCATGATGACCACGACCATAAGCATGAGCATTTCCACGTCCAGGACCAAGCGGTCTCATGGCATGGGGGGCAGGAGAACGGTTTCTTCTAGCTTGTGCATCGGATGCAGCAGCTTCCCCATCAGTTGCATCTTCCCGGCCTTGACGAAACTCTCGCACAATATCAGCAACTATATCGGTCCTCATGGCTGCCATGTTCTGAGTGAGCTGCTCATTAACGTTACGCATAAGTTGCTGCAAATATCTTGACAACTTGTCTTGCTTCTCTTCAATTGGATCAAGGCTGTTTCTTAACTCTTGGCGTAGATGATCACCTAATGCATTGAAGTGAAACCGTGTGACAGGCTGATTGAGATGCCCATTTCCTTCAACATCATACTCGTTTTCATCACCTCCCATGGTTAGTTTTTGCAAAACCCTATAGTCCTAGAAGCATATATGTGGGTAACAACTCAAGCTCACCTCACTTACCAGCCGAAGCTCATGTAACTTCCAAGTGAGAGCAGAATCGTGCTCAACCGTGGTGCCGGTGGTTGGTATACCAAGAGTGATAATCAAGCGAATACAAGTCAATGGATGCACATGCGAGGCTGTTTGGTGGAGCTTGGGTGGGGGTATAGATGTAGCAAAAGAAACACTAATGTGCAATCTAGGTATTGTTGAACCAAGTAATCATCCACACAAATTTCTAATGCCCTTAGTTGCTGAATGGGATATAAGTGAAGAAAATGCAACTCACACCAAGGAATCAGATTTGCTGCAAGCAAGGATTGAATACTTGCACACTTGACATGTTTCAGCTCACAACACAAACAGGGATTTCTCAAGATATAAGTGAAGAACAGTCCCAAATTTCTTTCTTTTGCTTCTTGCACACACTTTCTTTCTTTGGGCAGATCTTTCTTTCTCTCTTTTTTTGCCTCTTTTTTTTTGACAAACTTTCAACAAGGGACTTCAATCTGAACACGGACTTTGGGGGAATCACGAAAATTACAATGGACAAGCTCAAACAACAAGAACGTGCAGCTAAAACCTTAGCAGCAAACACACACGAACTGATCTGATTTTTCTGGGTGGAAAACACGGTGGAAATCAGATCTAACAATGATGGATGGAAGGGACACGGTGTGGGCTTTCCAAAATGTACAAAAACACCCAAAATGGACTCCGGATGACAAAGATACACACGATTTGGTGGAGGATGCAGATCTGAAATCTGTGCGCGAAAATGAACACAAACACACAAGATTGGATGGGGAAGAAACTCAGCAACTAAAAACAAAAAACTATTGGATAAGAACTTGATAAAACTCACCAAATAACAGATTAAAGGCTGCAAAGGGCTAGGTAAAGGTGTTTTTTTGTGGGGCTATTTTCTGGACTTTAGGATGAACAAGAACACGAACTAAGCTAGGGATACAAGATCCTACCGTGTGAACCGAAGCTCTGATGCCAAGATGATACGGGGTTGCCCGATCTTCACGGAGGACCTACTCTCTGATGTGAATCAACGCCACCTGAAGGGTACGAAGGAAACCCTCGATCCCAGCCAACAGCGATGTTGGGTAATGGATAACTAGTGCAACCTGACGAGACCGAAACTAGCTACTGCACATGCAACAACCAGCAACAAGTATTCGCCCAACCACACTCTTAGGATTCCAATCCACGCGACCACGCACGAAGTTGGAAGCACGAACTGGTCGCTGCCTCAACGGCTGCTGATGTAAAATCACAAAGTGAGTTTACCCTCTCACAAGGCAAGATTACAAGAGCTAAGGAGGAAATGCACTCTCAAATAAGATTCTGGTTGCACTTAGCTAACCTATGCTGAAATCAAATTGCCAAAGAGTTGTGGCTGAAGTGGGGGAAGGGGTATTTATACTAGGAACAACCCTCCTAGTGTAGGTGTGAAACCAGTCCAAAAGAGAGGCTCAAATTCGTGGTAACCAGCTGGTCAAGGGAGCAAATACATGGAGCCTCGCGCAGCAATTAATGCTCTGGACAGCTTGCATTGGAACTCTCATATCCTTTGACTCGGGACTCCAAATGTTGCGCCATTTGATTTTCCTGAAACTAGACTTCAAATGCTGTCCATTTTGTACTCCCACACGTGCTGGATACTCACATATTTGTGCAGCAAGGTGCAGCAAGTTCTGGGACGAATTCTGGAACTGGGCATGCAACATTAGATTGTTGGGATGGCTTGCTATTCTTCCGTGGGATGTAATTAGTTGCCCTTGTCACCGAAACATGGTTTGCATCAGACTTGAAGCTTGTTCTCTTCAAACTTGTTGTATGGGCTTCAAAACTTGTTTCCTCATGTGCTGAAAGTTGTAGGTTGTCCTCAGCATTGTACCTGAGTAAAATCAGCACACAAGATTTAGGTAGTATAAAGTTCTCATGCATAGTTGAATTATGATCAGTTAGGAGCGCATTCACCTCTTGTTCTATTTGTTTGGCACGGCTCCTTGTCATGGGACCCAAATAGGTCTTCTTTATAGAAGCTTCATTTGACAGCTGAGATTTATCATGAGGAGAAGATGACAAATGAGGTGAACCAGGGATATCCTCATCAGTTTCTCTGGTTCTGCATCCTCGCCACCCTGTTCTTCACTTGCAATGAGAGCCAAAGTCTCCTCATCATAATCACTAGCGGACGCATATCCACCATCCTCAGTAACAATCATTACACGCTTGGAAGGGCATTCTCTCGAAAAGTGACCTCCACCCTTGCAACGACGGCATATAACCTCAAGTGTTTGCCCTGTGGATGCAATAGATGAAGAAGAGCTCTGTGCAGGCCCAGAAGGTGTGCTCTTCGCAGAGGCTGGAGTAGGAGCCTACTTCCTGGTATCGCGGTTGGAGTTGGAGGTGGAAGTAGGTGGTGTTGCAGCAGGACGTACGGAAGTAGAGGAGGTACGTGGCGTTCATGATGAAGTGCGACCTGCAGAAAAAGTATTTCTCGCAATTGCCTGTCGATCCTGCACTTCACGTTCAGCTTTGCAAGCAAGATGAAATAAACGAGTGATAGTGTTATACTCCTTATACTCTAGAATAGTCTGAATCTCTCTATTTAATCCACCCATAAAACATGCAGGCATAGCTTCATTCTCCTCAACAATACCACATCTAATCATGCCAGTTTGTAATTCTTGATAATATTCTTCTAGAAATTTTTTCCTTGTCTTAACCGCTGAAAATTTTGAAGCAATTCACGTTGATAATAAGGTGGCACCCAACGATTACGCATAGCAGTTTTCAAAGCAGCCCAAGTAGTTGGAATATTAGCATGGTGTATTCTACAATGTTCTGACCACCAAACACAAGCAAAACTAGTGAATGAACAAACAGCAGCAGCAACACGTCTATCCTAAGGAAATTGTAAGCATGTAAAACGTTGTTCTATTTCTAACTCCCATGTAAGATATATATCAGGAACATATCTACCCTCAAACGTCAGAATATTCAATTTAAGTTTACAGAGATGGTCATGATCCCGTACCTGAGGGGGTGGTGCAGCCCTACCGTTACGGTTGTAGCCATGTGGGCGACCTGGTGCGTATCGTAGTGGTTTCCCCTAAGGCTGATCTGGAGCAACCTCTCCCTCATCATCGTAATCACCATCATAATCTTCAACCTGCTCAACGATAGTAGCAGCAGGAGCCATAGAAGTAGCAGCAGTATCAACAGTACTAGTATGTTGGGCTTGGCCGAGAGGCACACGTCGCGCTCGTCATTCGAAAGGGATAGGAATTGCAGCTGGTGGTGGTAGACGGGCAAGCCCCTCATTGAACTTGGCGTTCATCTTGGTGTCGAATGTCTTCTCCAAACCATCTAGCTTCTCCATGGCCTCTCCAAAGTTGGTCACGAAGTCTTTTACCTGGTCAACCATCATTTGCTGAAATTTATCATAGAGTGCTTTGTTGGTCATGCTCTCCTAGTCGATCCCGTCGTCGTGTGATCCTGGCATGGTTAGCAGAACTAGGAAACACACAAGAATATGAAACCTACATACTACTGGGATGTGGTGGTCGTGTTGGTGGTGTGTCACAAATCCTTTAAGCGAATCTCAAATTCTTACCAGTTCTTACCCAGCAGCAGGCGGTGATCGGCAACCGTTGTAGTCAAAACTCTCAAAATTTGGATAGAGCGATTGCCAGGTGGTGTCAAACACACGACGTAGATGTATGTGGAGCTGGGATGGCTTATAATATGGTAGCAAAAGGGTTAGCAATAATCAATTCAGAGATGCAAGGTTGAATAAACGCTCAACGACGGTACTCTGTTGGTCCTAGGCTAGACCGTACTAGAGACGCGAGCCTAAAACACCAACAAAATCACGACACTACACGTAATCAAGGGGAGAGCACACTCTGAATTTATTTTTGTCATTTTTTCGGGGGTTTTCGGCACCTCTTTTTTTGTGCTCTTTTTTTTTGCTCAAAAAATCACTACAATGGCGAGTGTCTCAAAACTCTTCCCACGTCGTATAAGCAAGATGGGCACGAAATTTGTTGGACTAAATTTTTTTTCTAGAGCAATTCGGGGGCTGCGACGACCAAAAATTTCAAAAAAAATCACTATGATGGCAAGTGTCTCAAAACGCTCCGAAGAACCTAAAATCAAGATAAGGAAAACTATTTTCAGCCGAATTTTTTTTGGGCCAAAATGTGCTCTGCAAAGCGTGCCAGACTTTTTTTTCAACACCTACGCAGGTAGCAAAACACGAATCCGAAATCAAAAGGATCTCGAAACTAAACCTAAAATGAGCTGGACTCGGATTGGTGGCGGATTTGTGGTGGTTTATATGAACACCAATGGATAGTGATGGTGGGTGGTGATATATGGCAGCGATGATGATGGTGGTTGTATATGGCAACTATGAAGACGATGCTGTGGCGACGTGACAACCTGTGAATAGAACTCAAAACTCTAAAGGACTAGACACTAAGACCAGCAACTCGACACAACGATGTAACCGCAAATTCAACAAAGCAAAATAATGAAAAGACTATGCAAAGGCTCTGATTGGTTCGGATATGATGATCTAACCCTAATTTTTTGTGGCTTTTTCGTGGACTAAAGGTATGAAGAACAGATGCGATCTAAACTACGGAAACTGGTAAATCTCACCGAGCAACCTGGAAATCTGATACCACTTGATAGAGGCGAGGGTCCCGATCTTTCGATGAGATGAAAACTATCGATTTGGTGGAGACGACTTTGACGATCGGACTACGAACGTGCACGATGTTGCGCCTTAGCAATCGCTAAACCAATCTCCAAGAGGTTACTGACCACGCCGGAGCACGATCAACCTGACCACGAAGGTCTATTCCTGCAAGCAATCAAAGAACAAGCAAGAATATGATAATGCAATCTGAATATTGCGAATATATATGAAGTCTAGATAAGGGTGGGGTTCCGAAAGCAGTCTTGGTCTGGTTGTTGAACACAAATGAAGTACACGAAGTTGCAATGCCTAACTTTTAACTAAACAAAACCCAACCCTAAAACGACGCCCTCAGGGCGGTATATATGGGGGAATAGAGGGGAATTTCGTGGCCACTTGGAGGAGGGGTCTGAAACCGACCTTAACTCAGTTTCCCCATACATACGGACTCTAAAAACAACCTATAATATGGTATTTCGAAATTACATGGGCCTGGCCCAACAATAAGGTGGCGCAGCACCTATATTAGCCTAGGGACGAATTTTATAAAGTAGCATCATGCATATTTCGTCCAAGGCTTCTTGCTCCCATTATGGTGGCTTCAAAGTGCGAAAATCATCACTGGAGTCTCCATTGTTCTTTCCCGCGTGCGCACCTTCTTCTCCATGCTTGATCCCGCTCAAATGGTCATCCTTCTTGTCCATGCCAGGTCCTTCATTCATAAGTAAAACAAAAGTATCCCTCTCCCAAGTGATGAGGATATCCCTGCTAATGCTACACCCACAACTCCGACTGTTATACATACAGGACCAATTACTAAAGCTCGCGCACATCAATTGAATTACCAGGTACTTTCGTTTCTTGCAAATCCTTCTAATGGTCATGAACATATGATGCTGCCTAAATTAGATACTTTTGTTTTACTTATGAATGAAGGACCTAGCATGGATAAGAAGGATGACCATTGGAGTGGGATCAAGCATGGAGAAGAAGGTGTGCGCGCGGGAAACAACAATGGAGCTTCCAGTGATGATTTTCGCACTTTGAAGCCACCATAATGGGAGCAAGAAGCCTTGGACGAAATATGCATGATGCTACTTTATAAAATTCGTCCCTAGGCTAATATAGGTGCTGCACCACCTTATTGTTGGGCCAGGCCCATGTAATTTCGAAATACCATATTATAGGTTGTTTTTAGAGTCCGTATGTATGGGGAAACTGAGTTAAGGTCGGTTTCGGACCCCTGCTCCAAGGGGCCACGAAATTCCCCTCTATTCCCCCATATATACAGCCCTTAGGGCGTCGTTTTAGGGTTGGGTTTTCTTGAGATTACAAGTTCGCCATAGTTGCAACTTCGCATTCTTCGTTTGTGTTCCACGACCAGACAAAGGCGTCACAGAACCCCACTTCATCAATAAAGCTATCCTCTTATATTCGCGATATCCATATTGCAATCTTAGTTTCTTGCTTGTTCTTTGTTTGCGTGCAGGAAATAGACCCTCGTGGTCAGGTTGATCGTGCTCCAGCGTGGTCAATAACCTCTCGGAGTTGGTTTAGCGATAGCTAAGGCGCGACATCATCACACGTTCGTAGTCAGATCGTCAAAGTCTACTCCACCAAAAATGATAGCCACCATCTGATCGAAAGATCGGGACCCTCGCCTCTATCACGTTGTGACGGAGTTCTGTCTTGGTGCCTCCTGTCAGACTTCATTTCTTCCAGGGAGTTGAGCTCCAGGGGATTCTTGACACATCGTTATCATTCAGTTCCCTTAGTATCTCAGGACGGAGGATGTTCGAAATTACTTCAATACTTTTCGTGGCGAGATAAGATCAGAGTCACCCAGTACTGGGGAGGTATCCAGGGTACTGCCATGTTTGGTATCGTTGTGTTTTCAAGGGTCCGAGATAGATGGAGTTCCGAAGCCTCTGGTTATGTGTTAACGGATGGATACATTTGGAGTGTAGGGTTAGTTGTGTGAGATATTTTGGCTCCTTGTATCCCCAACACCAGATTGCATAACCGGAAGATTTCGGAAATTCTTAGGTGGGAATTCTAGTTACCTAGGTTATCTTCCAACAGATCATGATGTGAGGTTGGGGTTCGACATCTAGTGGATTCGTTTGTTCACGATATTTGTTATAGAGGACAGTCTCGAGTTATGTCATCAGATATGCTTCGTCAAGCCTTGTAGTTCGCTATGCCTAGGGAGCATATTTGAGCATCATTTCAATATGACAATCCGATGTACGATCGAGCCCATGTGAACCTTACCACGAATATATAGAGCGGAATCTCTGTCATGAATTTGTTGTGGCTTGTTTCGTAAGCCTCATCCTTTGTTTTGTTGGAGTATGCTAATTTGAGTTGCTTCTATGTCAACTGGTAATCTCATATCTTTCCGAAGCGGTGTTCTCATATTTCTGTGGGAATGCTAATTCTTTTGCTCAATCAAGTTGTCATATCAATTCTTTTTATCCGGTGTGCTTCTCTTCAAGATAATTCAATCCTCTCTAATATTTTCAAGATCAATCCTCATTTCTTTCTGGAGTTCGTCTCATCTGTCTGAAGTTGTCTTTGTTTTCCCCACCCTCCCGCCCTTTTTCTTCAATGATTAAATTCTCATTCGAGTGCCTTTTCTATTCATGTGACGCTTCTGCTATCTTTTCGTCCGTTTTATATCTGGTGATTCGTTGTGTAGATGCTTAGTGCTCAAGTTCATTATTTCTTAGTCGCCATCTTGGTTTTTTCCCTGGTGGATTCAATTCAGCTCTCGGTGTTCATCATATCCTTTCTCATTCGTTCAATGATTGCCCATGTTGGAAATTTTTATCCAAGTCTGTCTTGTTTATTCTTCTTTCGATTCTATCCGTAGTGCCGAAGATATCTTAGAAGATTTGTTTATGCATTCGATCCTTTCAAATTATGTCGAGGTGCTCACTTCATCAAGTTCTTAATTTGTACCGGTGCAATCTCTCTTTCTAAGCAATCGTCTCAACGGTGGTTTCTTTTGAGTGGCCCCATAACCCACGGGCTTTTCCCCAGGATCTTACCTGGCTCTTCAAATCTTTCCGGAGATGTTCTCAAGTTCTCTTCTAATAAGACGTAAGAATGAATTTCATCAGTCATATGATGTCTCGAAGATCGCTTCTAAACCAGTTTCGCTCAACCTTTCCTTATTCTTTATTCCGGAGTGGCTCAATAATTCTTGATGGTGTTTCTAGCCATCATTCTCATCTTCAAGGACTTAAGGAGAGTTTCTCTTAGATTGTTGTTCGTTCTTCCAAAGATTCATGGTTTCAGCTTGTTGCTATCATCTCAAATTGTTTTTTATCATGAGTAATTCCATCCTTATCTATCCGGTGCATTCTAGAGTTGTTCTCATTTCTCGATCCTCCAAAGGCCATCATTTTAGAAGATTTCTTCGTTCTCAGCTTTCAGCTTTCGTTCTCAAATTCTTCTCAGTTGTTGTCCCTTTGTCCGTACCTCGATTATTCCGGTGCTTCGTTCAAGATGTCTCTAGGCGGATCATGATCTCTTCATTTTCATGTCATGTATCTCCATTCATTTGTAGTATCCCCATTAATTTCAAATTCTTACCAGTGTCTCGTTCAAGACTTCTTTCAGTTCATGCTATCACTCTTTAATAATTTCAAGAAGAATAAGTGGTATGCAAATCCATTGCTTGTTATCAATCTAACTTGATGAAGGATAGACATATCATAATTCTTATTCTTGTTTCATCCAGGTGATTTCAATCCTTCTTCCGGAGTTTTTCATGATATCAAATTCTCGTTCAAATGTTCTCATCTTTTCTTTCCGGAGTTCCAAGTTTTTCTCAAATATCGCTTCGTGAAGCTTCTTCTAAAGCATAGCAAGGCCTCAATCTTGTCGTTTCGCAACCTTCAATTCTTTTCTATCATCCTTTCATTCCGGAGTTCATCCCGATGCTTCTTCATGGTGGTTTGTTAAGGATTTAATTCTTCTCAAAGTGTTCTTCAAGATTCTTGTTGGAGGTGCTCAAGTATTCTTTCTCTTGGATGTCTAAATTCAATTCCTTCTCCATTGTCTTTTGAGATGGTGTTATTAAATTCTTCATTATGAGGAGTCTCGGAAGGAAAATTGTCAAGAATGAGATAAGTAAATCCATCATGTCTTCTCGGAGTTATCTTGGGTTGGATTTCACCTAAAGCAATTCCTGAGGAGTTGTTGCTATCATGGTGTCATAAATGATTCAAGTTTTCTCCTCCTCTTCTTGGTAAAAAAAAGTTTTTCATCTCTTTTGCTCCCAAGCAATCCTTGTATTGTCAGTGGATGGTTATCACCTCATGATTTGAGATGTTGTCTATAAGCCCACATCAAGCTTCTTCTTTTCGTTGTTGATGTTCCAACAACTCCGTTCAATCTCTCCTTTGTAGGCATGATTTTCAAATTCAACTGTGGCAGAAATGTCACATTATTCTCCATTCTTTTCCTTTCCAATGGTGTAGTTCCAAGTCTTTTGTTCCGAAGGCTTTGCAATGCTGCTCTCTTTGAGTCATCATATCGTTCTGTCAAGATTATGTTCCTTCTTTGCTTATTCATCTAACCGGGGTTTTGTGTTATGTTTTCAAGCTCTATTCATCTTATCAAGTTTCTCTTCTATTTTCCGCCAAAGTGCTACCCAAATTTCTTTTGAATTCTTGCATGTTCTCATGCCATTCTTCATCCCTTTGCAACCTTCATGTTTCATTGGTTTCACGCGTTTGTAAAAGAAGCAACTAAGTTTTACCGCTTACTCTTCCTCTTCCCCTTCTCAGTCTTCCGTTCCCAGATCTCGGGACGAGATCCTCGTGTAGTGGAGGAGAGTTGTAACAGCCCGAGACTGACGCTCCAGAAGATTCCCCTTTAATTCCATTGTCATCATGTGATCCTTTGTTTGTCACATCACATCATTTGCATCATCCGCATTGCACTGGAACTCTGTTGCCAAAAGAAATTCAAACTTGCATCCATTCGTAGTTGTCGGTCCTTCCCATTCTCGTCGTTGACCGTTTCGAGCCCAAGACCACCATATAATTGTTATATATTATTTTGCTTGCATGATTGTGAGGTTTGTTTTATGTTGCATGCATCATCTCCATAATATTGTTGTGACTGTTTTTCTTTTATTTGATCTTGTGTTGGCACCTTCTCTTTTCCTTTGATCGTCCATTTAATCTCTTGTAACTTCCATAGGCCATGCACCACTTTCATTTTGCTCCATGTTCAGCTCCTACTTGACTTCATCCAAATTCCAAATTCCATATAGGGGAACTTCTATTGGTTTTCCTATATTTTTTTAGTTATTTGATTGAGTCATATTTAGTTGCTCAATTAAATGTTCCAAGTCTGCCCATAAATCTCATATAATGTGTAGGTTCATCCACTAAAAATCTAGCCCTATCCAAGTCCATTTGAAGGGGTTTCATATTCAAACATATTGAATTTATTTCTTATGTTTGCATTTTAGTTCCTCCATAAATGTCCAACCTCTGCCGAAAAATATTTTAATTATGTGGGGCCACCATCTAAAATTTCAAATCTTTGGAGGTGTTTTGGTGGGACAAAAGGTTTATTCTAGTTTGCAATAAATTCAAACTTGTATTGATTTTTCTGTCTTTAAAGCTTCCAAAACCAATTTTATCAAATCGTGCTTATTTCCATGGTCTGTGAATATTTCTTTGTATCTCGCAACTCCCTAGCTTTTTTTTCTTTCACTATTTATTTCGTATAACAAGAATTTTGAGAAGAAAAGAAAAGGGGTTGAAACCTCACCTGAACCCACTTCCTTTCAGCCCAAAGCCCACCTAGGTGTCTCCTTCTTCCTTGCATGCGTCATCTCTGTACGAACTAGAGGATTGCCATTGATCTCCTCCTGGCCGATTAGACGGCCTCCCGGCGCCCCTTCGAGCCCCATAAAGCCCCCAGAGGCTTCCTAACCCTAGCTCATCTCCATTCCCACCTTCTCCTCCATCTCCGGCCGCCAAGGTGAGCTCTTCCACGCTCACGCCGACGTCATGACCATGGAGAGCCCAAGCTCTTCCCTAGCATGATCCTCGCAGTCGTCGTTCTCTTATCCTCGAGGAGTGCCGAGATCCTCATCGCCGTCTTCCTCACCCTTAGACGCTTCCTCAAGGACCCGGAGAGCTTCCTCGCCGATGACCTCTTCTTCCCCTGCTTCCTCTGTTTCGCTAACCTGAGCGCCATCACCATGATCAGTGCGTCTTCTCGTTGTCTGCGGCCACCAACAACCTTGTCTGACTCCAGCAGCAACCCGCGATGATGATCTGCTCCTCCTCATGCTCTTATCCTTGTTGAACGCTTCCTCTAGGCGCATATGGACGCGAGCAGAAGCTCCGGCCGTCATGGCTTCCATGACAACGAACTCAAGCTCGTGTGGTTGCCTCTGCTCGCTCACCCTTGCACACACACCACACCTGCAGCTCCACATACATGCGTGCCTTCCGGCTTGGAGACCTCTCCATGTTTCCGTAGGCCCGCTGCAGCCCAGCAACCTCCATCGTCATCGCTATGCTCGCCGGCCACACCTCCAGGATTCATGACCGTTGTGTAGGAGAAGGCCCGGCCTTTGATGTATTTCAAACATGTCGCGCCACCAATTTGGACAAACACTATCTGCAGCTCAGTGGTCAGCCTAGCTTGCCCACAAGCGAGAGGTCCTGGGTTCGAGTCCCAGGAGGACTCTATTTTTGCCTTATTTTCCACAGGCGCATGCCCACATTCACGGGATCTAGGGTTCAAATCCCAACTGTCCCACTTTTTTTTCTTCTTCTTTTGGGCATATTCATATGGCATTTTGTAAAATTCATATAAGTTCAACCGTGCATCATAAGAGGTCATGCTATATATGAATGTTGCTCAGTTTTCTGTCTACTTTCACAATATCCAACTTTTACACATCTTAAAAATGTTTAAACTTGATGTTTGATCAATTTTCATGAATGACCTATTAGAACGGTTTCATCTATAACTAATTAACCGTAACTCCGATGCAAATGTTTTATATATGTAACTTGACTAGAAAAATGCCTAGAATCTCATGGCACACTTTATTTTCATGTTCAAAAAATATGAAATATGCTTGGGACAGATCTGGACCAAATTCATAATATGCATACGAGGATGTTTCGAAAATATTATATGTTGTTTCCGGCCTCATTTAAGATGCCTAGACATATAGTTTATTTATGCTTCATCTCTTGCCATGTATAACAACATTTAATATGTCGTGTACCTAACGAGAGTGAACTAAATAATTCGAATACGAAGTTTTGTCAATATGCAACTCGTTGATATTGATCTTCACTTAATGTGTAGAAGTTGATTGTTGTGTTTGTCATGCCTTGCATAATTAAACGGGACATGCATCATATTTGTTTGCGCATCATGTCATGCATATGTTGTGGTCTATCGTGTGTTGATTGTTGTTTCTGGATTGCTTCTTCTCGATAGAGTTCCGAAAGCGTTCGGAGTGTGAGGATTCATTCGACTACGTTGGCTCGTCTTCTTCATGGATTCATTCTTCTTCCAAGCGGGATCTCAAGCAAGATGACACATTTCCCTGGATACCACTACTATCATTGCTATGCTAGTTGTCCAGCTTTTATCATTATGTCACGCTACCAACCACTTGTTTGTCAAGCCTCCCAACATTGCCATGAAAAGCCTCCAACCCTGCCACATCCTAGCAAACATTTGTTTGGCTATGTTACCACTTGCACATCCCTTCTTATAGCGTTTCTAGCTGCAGGTGCAATTGCTTCCATGTGACAACATGGACATTCTTTTGTTATGACAATATTAATGCTTTGATTTAATGCATATATATACTTGGTAATAGGTGGAAGGCTTGGCCTTCTACTTGGTGTTTTGTTCCACTCTTGCTGCCCTAGTTACTTGTGAACCGGTGTTATGTTCCATAATTGAGCGCTCCTAACATGCTTGGGGTTGTTATGGGGACCCGCTTGATTTTTGTTTTGGGATAAATCTTGTCTGGCAAGGCCCAACATTGGTACTACATTTGCCTAATAACTAATAAACCTGCATAGGGAGTAATTAACCCGAGGATCTTAATCAACAATCTAGGCCAGTGCTCCTCATGAGTGTTGGTCCAAAACGGGCTGCCTATGGGGCCACCTCGAGGAAACTTGGGGATTGGTTTTCCCTGTAGCTAGTCCCATCTGGTCGTGTGTCGAGAATGAGATACGCGGCTCTTATCGGGTTCGTCGACACGTCGGGCAGCCTTGCTGTATTTGTTTTGCCTTTCCCGAACGTCTTGAGTGAGGAATTCTGATTTTTCTTTGGGCTATCTCGAGGTGGCGGATTTCCTATGGGATTGCCTAGGAAGATCACGAGATCCGTGGTCGAGGTTATTCCCGCTGCGTGTGGTTAATTTGTGATGGATGAGTTGGAGCACCCCTACAGCGTTAAATCTTTCGGAAAGCCGTGCCCGCGGTTATGTGGCAACTTGGAAACTTTGTTTAACACTCGGTCATAGCAAACTTGAAGTAAACTCAATTAAAATACACCAACTATGTGCATAACCGTAACTGTCTCTTCTCGTGAGTCCTTATCCGAGAGAGAACACGGTGGGGTTATGTTTGACGTAAGTAGGTGTTCAGGATCAATTAGTGATCATTACTAGTTCACGTCCGTTATACGTAGGCCACCCAGTTTACCTTATGTATTCATAAGTTATCCACTCAAATGAATGCTTAGTCGCGTGCTGCAGCCTCACCACTTAACCATACCTCTCCCATTAAGCTTTAATAGTCTTGACACCCTTGGAAATAAGATTGCTGAGTCCCTGTGGCTCACAGATTACTACAACAACAGTTACAGGTACACGTAATGCGATGCTTTGACGTGAGACTGATGTTTGTTTGATTTGGAGTTCTTCTTCATCATCAATCTAGGATGGGTTCCAGGCGGCAGCCTGGGATAGCAAGGATGGATATCATTTTATCGTTTGATTTCGTCCGTAGTCCAACCCTGCTCTTATGTATGATTGTTGAGTATGTTTTTGTATTGATGTGAACTTGATGTAGCTTGTGGAGAGTGTAAGCCAATTCCGTATACTCATTGATGACGACATCCCTACTAATGCTACACCCACAACTCCGACTGCTATACATACAGGACCAATTACTAGAGCTCGCGCATGTCAATTGAATTACCAGGTACTTTCGTTTCTTGCAAATCCTTCTAATGTGCATGAACATATGATGCTGCCAAAATTAGATACTTTTGTTTTACTTGTGAATGAAGGTCCTGGCATGGACAAGAAGGATGACCATTGGAGCGGGATCAAGCATGGAGAAGAAGGTGCGCGTGCGGAAAAGAACAATGGAGCTTCCAGTGATGATTTTCGCACTTTGAAGCCACCCTAATGGGAGCAAGAAGCCTTGGACGAAATATGCATGATGTCACTTTATACAATTCGTCCCTAGGCTAATATAGGTGTTGGGCCACCTTATTTTTGGGCCAGGCCCATGTAATTTCGAAATACCATCTTATAGGCTACCGTATGTATGGGGAAACTGAGTTAGGGTCGGTTTCGGACCCCTCCTCCAAGGGGTCACGAAATTCCCCTCTATTCCCCCATAAATACAGCCCTTAGGGTGTGGTTTTAGGTTTGGGTTTTGTTTAGATTACAAGTTCGCCTTAGCTGCAACTTTTTAAGTGATGCTGTTGTTCATGTTGTTGATTTGTTCTTTCGTGAAATTATTCGGTTGCATGGTGTACCAAATACAATTGTTTCAGATCGTGATGCTAAATTTCTTAGCCACTTTTGGAGATGTTTATGGGCTAAGTTGGGGACTAAACTACTTTTTAGTACTACATGTCATCCCCAAACTGATGGCCAAACTGAAGTAGTCAATAGATCATTGTCTACTATGCTTAGGGATGTTTTGAAGAATAATCTAAAAATTTGGGAAGAATGCTTGCCTCATATTGAATTTGCTTATAATCGTTCGCTACATTCTACCACTAAGATGTGCCCTTTTGAAGTTGTGTATGGTTTCTTACCTCGTGCACCTATTGATTTGTTGCCTCTTCCATCTTCGGAGAAGGTTAATTTTGATGCTAAAGAACTTGCTGAATTGATATTAAAGATGCATGAGTTAATGAAGGAAAACATTGAGCGTATGAATGCTAAATACAAAATTGCTGGAGATAAGGGTAGAAAACATGTTGTCTTTGCACCTGGAGATCTTGTTTGGTTACATTTGCATAAGGATAGATTTCCTGATTTGCGCAAGTCAAAGCTAATGCCATGTGTTGTTGGTCCTTTTAAGGTGTTAGAGAAAATAAATGATAATGCATATAAACTTGAGCTGCCAGCAGAGTTTGGGGTTAGTCCCACTTTTAACATTGCAGATTTGAAGCCTTATTTGGGTGAGGAAGATGTGCTTCCGTCGAGGACGACTTCAGTTCAAGAAGGGGAGGATGATGAGGACATCCCTACTAATGCTACACCCACAACTCCGACTGCTATACATACAGGACCAATTACTAGAGCTCGCGCACGTCAATTGAATTACTAGGTACTTTCGTTTCTTGCAATTCCTTCTAATGTGCATGAACATATGATGCTGCCTAAATTAGATACTTACTTTTGTTTTACTTGTGAATGAAGGTCCTGGCATGGACAATAAGGATGACCATTGGAGCGGGATCAAGCATGGAGAAGAAGGTGCGCGCGCGGAAAAGAACAATGGAGCTTCCAGTGATGATTTTCGCACTTTTAAGCCACCCTAATGGGAGCAAGAAGCCTTGGACGAAATATGCATGATGTCACTTTATAAAATTCGTCCCTAGGCTAATATAGGTGCTGCGCCACCTTATTTTTGGGCCAGGCCCATGTAATTTCGAAATACCATCTTATAGGCTGTTTTTAGAGTCCGTATGTATGGGGAAACTGAGTTAGGGTCGGTTTCGGACCCCTCCTCCAAGGGGCCACGAAATTCCCCTCTATTCCCCCATATATACAGCCCTTAGGGCGTGGTTCTAGGTTTGGGTTTTGTTTAGATTACAAGTTCACCTTAGCTGCAACTTTGCGTTCTTCGTTTGTGTTCCACAACCACACAAAGGCGTCATAGAACCCCACTTCATCAATAAAGCTTTCCTCTTATATTCGCAATATCCAGATTGCAATCTTAGTTTCTTGCTTGTTCTTCGTTTGCGTGCAGGAAATAGACACTCGTGGTCAGGTTGATCGTGCTCTGGCGTGGTCAATAACCTCTCGGAGTTGGTTTAGCGATTGCTAAGGCGCGACGTCTACACACGTTCGTAGTCGGATCGTCAAAGTCTACTCCACCAAAAATGATAGCCACCATCTCATCGAAAGACAGGGACCCTCGCCTCTATCACTCATCTCTTCTGTAAATGTACTTGTAATGATATCCATTCTTGCAACACGACAAGATGCGCTTCTATCCCTGTCGAGGCCCTCGTGCCAAAATAAGGATAGGATCACATCTTGGGCATGACACCAGTCTTTATGTCATGCCTTGAAAACTGGCATTTTATATTCTGTTATCATATACATACATCAACGTGCATTGCATCATTATCATATATACATAACAAGCCGGTCATCAAACCGGGTGACATCGTAACCTTTGCAAGAACAAATAGATCTTTGAGAGCGAAAATGGCTGGATCTTCATCATGGTTTATCATAACTAGTATTTAATGATTGCGTTTTTTTCAAGCCAGCTGGGAAGAATTGAATTTTCTCGAGGAGCCACCCTATCACGTATAATGTCGGATCATTTAATTGACCGGCTCTTAGATTTTTCAACTTGTGCTCTATAGTAAACTATAACACTTATGGATTTCTCAAACATATATTTGTCAGGTTGCACCGCAACCATGAGCAGGGATTTCATTTCAAGGACAAAGGCATTGTTCCAGGATATTCGTACAAGACAATAACTTACTGGGTTACATTACAACCACAGTTAAGGATTCATTGAAGACAGATCACTATCAGTTCAGGAGAAGTTCTGAAGTGCATTATGATGAGTTATATTACTCACACACAGTCCCAAGTCGCTGCAGGCAGACGACCCGGCACTTGGGGCCTATACCATATGATGTTTTGTTTTCAAAGGAGAACTGCATATAAGTCCCGAGTCGCTGCAGGTAAAACGACCTGGCACTTGGGGGCTACACTACTCAGATCAAATTTGCTAAATTCCCAAGTCGCTGCAGACATGCGACCCGACACTTTGGGGCTACATTATTCAGGTATTTAAAGAGATTACAAGGTCCAAATTGAAGACTCGTCCCATCACATACTGATGATCCGGCCCTTGGGGATACACGTGTGAAATGCAAACCATTCAGATTATAACTTGCAACTCAGATGCCAACCCGGATTTCTCCAAAGCTATCTATCTACAACATTCAAAACCAAGTTCAAAGTCTCGGGCTATTGCAGGCAAAAAAACGACCCTTGGGGGCTACACTGTCTGAAGTTTTATAAGTATAAGATTATTACAAGTCCCAGGCTGCTTCAGGCAAGACAACCTGGCACTTTGGAGCAACACAATCAAAAATATTATTGCAAAGCACCAAGTCATCATGGATAAACTCGGAGATTGGGGGCTACAGGTAATATGGAGGTAAAAAAATGGAAGAACGCCTTCAAGGTGTCAATTATGAGCAAGGATCTCATGTCTTGGTGGACCCGAAGAATTGAAAATCAGCTCAACAGCGCACATATTTCTTTATTCCCAATAATTTTATCAAGTCAACTAGAGTCCGCTTGTTTTGACCTGGCTGCACCAACGATCACAACCCGATTCAAAGATCATGACCCGGAAGAGTTTATATAAGCAACCCGACTTCACAAGTTGGCAAGTTCCACATCTGTAAACATGCAAAGTTTTTTATCCTAAATTGGCATCCACTACGTCTGATGACCCGACAAGATCCCCGCGTCCCATGAAGTGGTTTAACAACGGACAAATTTCTATTCTTGATATTTTCATCAAAGCTCAAGCAATGGAAGCTGACTCAACTTCATATGGTTTTCTTATCTCCAATATTTTCATCAAAGCCGAAGCAACGGAAGCTGGCTCAACTTCATATCGTTTTCTTATCTCCGATATTTTCATCAAAGCCGAAGCAATGGAAGCCGGCTCAACATCATGTGGATTTCTTATTCCTGAAATTTTCATCAAGCCAAAGCATTGGAGGCCGACTCAACGGCATATGGGTGTTTTATTTCCAATATTTTGTTGCTCTAGATACAGACCTGCAACATGATTGTGAAGATGAATTTTTGATGTGAAGAAAAAACCCGGATTTTTGAGGACACACTTCATTAAAATGAGTCGGTCGATGGAGCAAGCCGGTCTCTTAACACATTTATTATTCTTATTTCAGGAGCTTCCCATGAATAAATTCAAGCAAACCTGGGGGCTACTGTTAGGGATATTACTCACGGCTGACCAGGCTAGGAGTATGACCCGGCCCATCATGTGGCAGCTTAGAAGATCATTGTGCTTACCAGGTCAACCTGGACGACAAGGCTCAAGGCCCAGTGTGCACCCCGTGGAAGGCGGATCATGGAACGGGCCTAGAGGACCGGCTCACAGAGAAGGCCCAAGGAAAGGAAAGACTCCCTCACAAAGGAAAAAAGACCCGAATTAGGATTCAAGAGAGACTAGTCCTAATCCTACTCTTGGTAGGACTCTACATGTAAACCTACCCCTTCAACCTATATAAGGAGGGGTAAGGCACCTCACGAGGGACAAGTTCAAGTCATTAGAGATAGACAGATTAGAAACCCTCAATACTAGAGGTAGCGACTCTGCACCCGTGTAATCGAGATCATCCTCATCACCAATGCACAAAAAGCAGGACGTATGCTTTTACCTCCATCGGAGGGGCCGAACCTGGGTAAACACGCATCTCTCGATTCTGACCAACCCCTCTCAAGTCGCCACCTAGTTGCGATGGCCTCACACCTAATTTCTCTCACGAGGACATCATGTTGTGACAAAACCACGACAATGTCACTACCATGTTTTAAATGTTCTAACTTTTTAATCATGTCTCGAGTATAATAAGCAGGAACGAATGTGTGTCTGGTGGCAAGATTCAAATCATCCCAAGTAGTAGGTATATAATCAAGGTGTAACCGACAATATTCGCAACACCAAACTGAAACATAACCAGTGAAAGAACCAACTGTGACCTTAACTTTCTTTTGTTTGGCAAAATTATGGGAAGCAAATATATAATTTATTTCAAACTCCCATTCAATATATAAAGTAGGTCCAAAACAGCCATTAAATGATGGTATAGAAACATTGACCTGATCATGTGCATTTGGATCTCTTTGCACCTCTCGTAACGGTTGATGTGGTGGCACATCTCCCACGATCGAAGAAGCCCATGAACTGATAACTCTGGATCCTGTCCTGACTAGTAGAAACAAGAAACAAAAATGCAAGAATATTGTTCCTATGAAGTACTGGGATGTGGTGGTAAAATGCTCACAGTAAAGCAAATATCAATGTCTTACAAATTCTTACCATGCAGCAGGGGGTGACCGGCAACCGACGGTGGCAATATCTCCGAAGATTGAGTAAAGCGATTACCAGGTGAATGTATCCCTCATCATCGTAATCACCATCATAACCCTCATTCTGCACAATGACATCAGCCACCAAAGGTGCTAAGGAGGACATCAATACCATTGTTACACCCACAACCCCTGCTGATATGCACACTGGACCAGTTACTAGAGCTCGCGCACACAAATTGAATTACTAGGTACTTTTGTTTCTTGGAAATCCTTCTAATGTTCATGAACATATGATGCTGCCTAAGTTAGATATTTTTGTTTTACTTATGAATGAAGGACCTAGCATGGACAAGAAGGATGGCCATTGGAGCAGGAACAAGCATGGAGAAGAAGATGCGCGCGGGAAAAAAACAACGGAGCTTCCAATAGTGATTTTCGAACTTCGAAGCCACCATAAGGAGAGCTTGAAGGCTTGGACGAAATATACAAGATGTCGCTTCATTAATTTCGTCCATAGGCTATTATAGGTATTGTGTCACCTTATTTTTGGGCCAGGCCGATGTAATTTCAAAATATCTTATCATAGGCTATTTTTAGAGTCTGTATGTGTTGGGAAACTGAGTTAGGGTTGGTTTTGGACCCCTCTTCCAAGGGGCCACGAAATTCCCCTCTATTCTCCCATATGTACAGCCCTTAGGGCGCCGTTTAGACTTCAGTTTTTTTAGATTAAAATTTCACCATATCTGCAACGCGTGTTCTTTGTTTGTGTTCCACGACTAGACAAAGACGTCACAGAGCCCCACTTTCATCAATAAAGCTTTCCTCTTATATTCGCAATATCGAGATTGCAATCTTAGTTTCTTGCTTGTTCTTCGTCTGCGTGCAGGAAATATACCCTCATGGTCAGGTTGATCATGCTTTGGCATGGTCAATAACCTCTCGAAGTTCGTTTAGCGATTGCTAAGGCACGACGTCCTCGCATGTTCGTCGTCGGATCGTCAAAGTCGACTCTACCATAAACGATAGCGACATCTCATCGAAAGACAGGGACGACTTTGCCTCTATCAAGTGGTATCGGGTTTCCTGGTTGTTCGGTAACATTTTACCAGTTTTTTCGTAATTAGATCGCATTAGGGTTAGTTCATCATATCCGAACCAATGTGAGCCTTTTGCAATTTTTTGTTCGGTATTTTGCTTTGTCGAATTTGCGGTTACATTGCTGTGTCAAGTTGCTGGTCTTAGGGTCTAGTCCTTTAGAGTTTTGAGTTTTGTTCACAAGTTGTCACGCCGCCACCACTCCATCTTCACTGCTGCCATATACAATCATCCACCACCATCATTACCGCTGCCATATACCATCATCCACCACCATCATCACCACTGCCATATACCATCACCCACCATCGTTGTTAACCTTGCCATATATCACCACCCACCATCACCATCAATTAGTGTCCATATATACCACCACAGTTCCGCCACCTATCCGAGTCTATCTCATATTAGGTTTGATTTCAAGATCCCTTTGTTTTCAGTTTTGGGTTTCCTTGCCTGAGTAGGTTTCAGAAAAAAAATCTAGCACAATTTTCATAGCAATTTTTAGGCCAAAATTTTGGCAGGTGAAACTATTTTTTCCCTATCTTGTTTTTAGGCTTTTCGGAGCGTTTTGAGACACTCACCATCATAGAGATTTTTGTTGCATTTTTTGGTTGTCGCAGCCCAGAACAGCTCCGGAAAAAAACTAGTCAAAAAAATTGTGCCTATCTTGTTCATACGACTTGGGAAGAGTTTTGAGACACTCGCATTATAGTGATTTTCTAAACAAAAAAACAAAAAACAAACCAGAGTGCGCTCTCTCCTTGATTACGTGTAACGTCGTGATTTTGTTGGTGTTTTAGGCTCGTGTCTCTAACATGGTCTAGCCTAGGACGAGCACAGTACCATTGTTGAGCGTTTATTCAACTTTGCATCTCTGAACTGATTATTGTTGACCCCTTTTGCTACCATATTATAAGCCATCCAAGCTCCACATACATCTGCGTCATGTGTTTGGCACCACCTGGGAATCGCTCTATCCAAGCATTGAGAGTTTTGACTACATCGGTTGCTGTACCCGCCTGCTGCTGGGTAAGAACTGGTAAGAATTTGAGATTTTCTTGAAGGATTTGTGACACACCACCACCACCACCACCACCACTTCCTAGTAGTCTGTAGGTTTCATATTCTTGTGTGTTTCCTATTGCTGCTAACCATGAAAGGATCACAAGCCAACAAGATCGACTGGAAGAGGATGACCAACAAAGAGCTCCATGATAAATTTCAGCAAATGATGGTTGACCAGGTACAAGAATGAGTAGCCTTGAAGAGGCCATGGAGAAGCTAGACGGTTTGGAGAAGACATTAGTCACCAAGATGGATGCCAAGTTCAATGAGGTGATTTCCCGTCTTACACCACCAGATGCAGCTATTGTCCTTCTCCAACGACGAGCGCGATGTGTGCCTCTCGGCAATACCAAATTTCTGGTGTCGCTGATACCGCTTCTACTGTTGCGGATTCTATGGCTGCTTCTACTACTGTCGTTGAGCAGAATGGGGATTATGATGGTGATTATGATGATGAGGGAGAGATTGCACTAGATCAGCCCCAGGGGCAACCACCACCATACGCACCAGGTCGTCCACATGGATACAATCACAATGGTAGGGCTGCACCACCCCCTCAGGTATGGGATCATGACCATCTCCCTAAACTCAAATTGAATATTATGACATTTGAGGGTAGATATGTTCCTGATATATATCTTACTTGGGAGTTAGAAACATAACAACGTTTTACAAGCTTACAATTTCCTGAGGATAGACATGTTGCTGTTCTTGTTTGTGCATTCACTAGTTTTGCTTGTGTTTGGTGGTCTGAACATTGTAGAATATATCATGATAATATCCCTACTACTTGGGCTGCTTTGAAAATTTCTATGCGTACTCGTTGGGTTCCTCCATATTATCAATGTGAATTACTTCAAAAATTGCAGCGTTTAAGACAAGGAAAGACTTCTATAGAATAATATTATCAGGAATTACAAACTGGCATGATTAGATGTGTTATTGTTGAGGACAATGAAGCTAGGCTTGCATGCTTTATGGGTGGATTAACTAGAGATATTTAGACTATTTTATAATATAAGGAGTATAACACTATCACTCGTTTATTCCACCTTGCTTGCAAAGTTGAACGTGAAGTCCAGGATCGGTAGGCATTGGCCAGAACTAATTTTTCTGCAGGTCGCACTTCATCATGCTTCAGCCGCCAACTCCAGCCGAGATACCAGGAATAAGGCACCACCACCATCCACCAGCAAGGGCATGCCTTTGGGGCCTGCACACAACTCTTCTTCATCCATGGCATCTACAGGGCAAACACATGAGGTTATATGTCGTTGTTGCAAGGGTAGAGATCACTTTGCGAGAGCATGCACATCCAAGCTTGTGATGATTGTTACTGAGGATGGTGGATATGCCTCCACTAGTGATTATGATGAGGAGACTTTGGCTCTTATTGCAAGTGAGGAATAGGGTGCCGAGGATACAAAACAAGAGACACACTACATGGCTGCTGACTACACGGATAGGTATGAAAGTTTAGTTGATCAACATGTTCTGAGTGTGCAGGTTACACATGCTGAGCAAAATAAGAGGCACAACTTGTTCCATACAAAGGGAGTTGTGAAGGAGCATTCTGTTCGCGTCATCATCGATGGAGGGAGCTGCAATAACCTGGCTAGCATGGAGATGGTGGAGAAGCTGTCTCTAACCACCAAACCATATCCTCATCCTTATTACATCCAATGGTTCAACAACAGTAGCAAAGTTAAGGTAACACGTATTGTTCGTGTGCATTTTAGCATTGCTACATATTCTAATTATGTTGATTGTGATGTGGTACCCATGCAAGCATGTTCCGTTTTACTTGGGAGACCATGGAAATTTGATATAAAAAAGTGTACACCATGGTAGGACAAATTACTATACTCTTGTTCATAAGGAGCAAAATATCACTTTGCTTCCTATGTCTCCTGAACATATTATGAAACATGACATTGCTACAGCTAGAAAGCAAAAAAGGAGCTAAATAAGAGTGAAAATAAAATTGTAGCAAAGGAATTTTTGCAACACCATAGGCATAATAAACCATCATCTAGTGTTGCATCTGAAATAAAATTGAAGAATGGATGTTTACTTGCTTCTGAATCTGATATTACAGATTTGGATGTTACTACATCTGTTTGCTATGCTTTAGTATGCAAAGAGGTATTATTTTCATTCGAGGACATGTCTCCCTCTGTGCCTCCTGCTGTCATTAACATCTTGCAGGAGTTTGCTGACGTCTTTCCACAAGATGTGCCATCGAGATTACCACCTATTCGAGGGACTGGGCATCAGATTGAGTTAATTTCCAGTGCATCGCTACCCAACCGTGCGCCATACCGTACCAATCCATAGGAGACGAAGGAGATTATGCGTCAAGTGCAGGGGCTGTTCGACAAAGTTTATATACGCGAATCCCTTAGTCCTTGTGTTGTTTCTATTATTCTAGTGCCGAAAAAGGATGGCACGTTGCGTATGTGTGTGGATTGTAGAGGCATTAATAATATTAGAATTCGTTATTGTCATCCTATTCCTAGGCTAGATGATATGGTTGATGAATTAAGTGGCTCTATAATTTTCTCCAAAGTTGATTTGCGTAGTGGATACCATCAAATTCGTATGAAACTAGGAGATGAAGGGAAAACAGTATTTACAACTAAGTTTGGACTATATGAGTGGTTAGTCATGCCTTTTGGGTTAAATAATGCACATAGCACTTTCATGAGATTAATGAATGAGTTTTTACATGCTTTCATTGGATGGTTTGTGGTAGTCTATTTTGATGATATACTGATTTATAGTAGATCTTTGGAGGAACATTTGGAACATTTACGTGTTGTTTTATTACTCTACGTGATGCACATTTGTTTAGTAACCTTGGTAAGTGCACCTTTTGCACCGACCGAGTATATTTTCTTGACTATATTGTTACTCCATAGGGAATTGAAGTTGATAAAGCCAAGATTGAAGCTATTGAGAGTTGGCCGCAGCCCAAAACGGTCACGCAATTGAGGAGTTTTCTTGTCCTCGCTGGTTTCTATAGGCGTTTTGTGAGAGATTTCAGCACCATTGTTGCACCTCTAAATGAGCTTACAAAGAAGGATGTGCCTTTTCTTTGGGGTACCGCCTAGGAAGAAGCCTTCATGGTACTAAAAGATAAGTTAACACATGCTCCATTACTCCAACTTCCTGATTTTAAGAAGACTTTTGAGCTTGAATGTGATTCAAGTTGAATTGGATTAGGAGGTGTGTTATTACAAGATGGTAAACATGTTGCATAATTTTCTGAAAAATTGAGTGGGCCTAGTCTGAATTATTCTACTTATGATAAGGAATTATATGCTCTTGTTTGGACTGTGGAAATATGGCAACATTATTTATGACCCAAAGAATTTGCCATACATTTTGATCATGAATCTTTGAAACATATTAAAAGTCAAGCACAACTGAACCGTAGACATGCTGAATGTGTTGAATTCACTGACACTATCGCTTATGTCATTAAACACAACAGGGGTAAAGAAAATGTTGTCGGTGATGCATTGTCTCGTCATTATACTATGCTTTCACAACTTGACTTTAAAATATTTGGTTTGGAGACCATCAAAGATCGATATGTGCATGATACTGAATTTGAAGATATGCTGGAGAATTGTAAAGAAGGGAGAACATGGAACAACTTCGTAATAAATGATGGATTTGTATTCCGTGCTAACAAGCTATGCATTTCAGCTAGCTCCATTCGTCTTTTGTTGTTGCAGGAGGCGCATGGAGGAGGATTAATGGGAGACTTTTGCATGAAGAATATAGAGGACGTACTTGCTACACATTTCTTTTGGCCAAAGATGAGACGAGATGTTTAGCGTTTTGTTGCTCGATGCACTACATGTCAGAAAGCTAAGTCACGACTCTATCCTCATGGTTTATATATGCCTTTGCATGTACTTAGTGTTCCTTGGAAGGGTATATCTATGGACATTGTTTTAGGTTTGCCTCGAACAAAGAAGGGGACGGATAGCATATTTGTTGTTGTGCATAGATTTTCCAAAATGGCACACTTTATATCATGTCATAAAAGTGATGATGCTCCTAATGTAGCTGATTTGTTCTTTCGTGAAATTGTTTAAGATTGTGATGCTAAATTTCTTAGCCACTTTTGTATATGTTTATGGGCTAAGTTGGGGACTAAGCTGCTTTTTAGTAGTACATGTCATCCCCAAACTAATGGATAAACTGAAGTAGTCAATAGATCATTGTCTATTATGTTTAGGGTTGTTTTGAAGAATAGCCTGAAAATATTGGAATAATCCTGGCCTCATATTGAAATTGCTTATAAGCATTTGCTGCATTCTATTACTAAGATGTGCCCTTTTGAAGTTGTGTATGGTTTCTTACTGTGCATGAGTACAGGGGCACCTAGTGCCCCTGACTTATGCACAGGTGGTAGAAGCAAAGAACCCCGCCAGCAAACAAGACAAGACTCTAGAAAGCTCAACATAGCAGCCCGGCCTGGGCTATGGCGCGCCAAGTACGCCCCTGACGCTAGCCGGGGACCGAGGCGCACTTGCTTCCTAGAAGACCCGACAGGACTTTCCCCGGTAGGCATGAGCCAGCTAGCCACCGCTCCACCGCATCACTACGCCCATCAATTATCGATGCGGTGTCGAGCCCTCAGGAAGCTAATCGGCTCTCGCTAAGCACGTGGCGACACGATCGAAGAGAAATGATGCTCAGTCGACACCCGCCATGCGGCGTGTCAAGTTCTTAAGCAACGACATGCCAAGCGGTGGCCAAAGCTTGTCGGGGATGCACCCCCAAGCCCCACCTAGGCAGGTAATCATGGTATTTTCTCATAAATGCCAAAGTTAGGTATGATAGCTCTGCTTAGCTATCTAATCAATAGATAATGTTTGTTTTGCCATTGTGGTGACCCCTTGCACTATAAAAGGAGGCCCAAGGCAACCTAGCTCAAGGTTGGCAACTCCTACCCCTGAACACTTGTACTAGCACAGCCGCTACTCCCCCGGTAGCATTCCTTGTCCGGATAGGTGCCCTGTGTTCTTCTTGTTCCCCCAATCAATCCACCAAAAAGTAGGAGTAGGGTTTTATGCTCAGTAGCGGCCTGAACCTGAGTAAAATGCATGCATCCTGATCATCGCGTCGTCTCGTGATCTCTGCTCTTCGTGCAACGTGACCTCCCTACCGAACCACAAGGGATCCATGATCCCATAGGTGATCGACAGCATCCGTGCCCCGACATCTTTGGCACGCCAGGTAAGGGGCGTGCATCATTTGTGCGAACCTGAGTTCATGAACGATGAGTCGATCTTCATCATCATCTTCTTCGACAATGGCGCAGAAGAAGATGCTCAGTGCGGCCATGCATCCTTCCACTTCGAAGGCTCCCTCGCACGCGGCCGTCAGGGCTGTAGGCGCCGCAGCAGCTGCGGGCGAGGCGGGCGTCGTGTAGGACGAGACCGGCGCAGGCAACGCGCCCATCCACCCCATCACAGTCGAGGATGGAGCAGGAGGCGCCGCAGAGGAGCAACAGCAGCAGCAGCATGGCGGACTCGGCCTCGACGCCACGGGCGGAGGGGACATCCGTTCGTCACCTCCTCGCCGCGTGGATGGTCGGAGCTGCCCCAGCGACATCTAGTCCAATGCGAGCCGTGACCCTTTGGCCGCACCCGTCGCCAGTGAGATCGTTGGGCACGCACCCTGCTCAGAGCGAGACGGAGCGCCCAGCAGAGCCGCAACCCCGTCGGATCGGCCTGCTGCCCGCCAAAAGACTCCAGCGAGTGGCACACAGCATCAGGGGCGCGACAACGCTTCTCTTGGTCCTACCAAGAGTCGAGCAACGCCGCGGTCCGCTCTTTCTCCATGCCGGTCACCATGGAGGAATCCATGGCGCGGGTCCAGATGCTGCTCAATTTCATGCCAACAGCAGACAAGATGGATGAATGGAGAGCCACCATCCAGAGTCTGATTTCCTTCGTTGATGCCAACAAGACCCAGCATGCGGAGCTGCCGTGACATACGCAAACAGCTACGGTGGCCCAGGCCGATGAGCGCATTCAAGGGGCCACCCCAATGGTGCAATCCCCTGAGTGACCATAGGCCTAAAGGCAGCCGCATCAAACTTCGCGTGCTGAGGACTGTGACAAGGCATCCATTGTTTCGTCCAGCCCGCACGACCGCCAGGATCAACGACGTGTCCTTGAAGACCGGTGGAAGGAAGACGCACGCATCACCATCGAGCAACGCTGGGAAGCACACTGTCAGTTTGACAAGCGCAATGGTCCATACACAGGCAACCCCGCGCCCAGTGTTGGCGGGTTCCTCCCTTGCGAGGTTGGCTGCCCTGCCTTCACTAGCAAGATGCGATGGGTCTGCTGGCCATCGACCCGTGCTTTCAAGCTTGAGCTGCCAGAGAAATACGAAAGGAAGTTGAACCCCGTGGAGTTCTTGGGCATCTACACAATAGTTGCTCAAGCCACAGCGGGAAGGGATGAAAAGGTGCTCGCCAATTACTTCCCTTTGGCTCTCAAGCCAAATGTGAGGTCATGGCTGATGCACCTGCTGGAGAACTCCATCTCCTCTTGGGATTATCGGTGCAACGAGTACATTGGCGCCTTCACCGGTGGCCATCAAGAACCAGGCCAGCCTAGTGACCTTTAAGTCCTCCCGCAAAAGGAGGGGGAGACCTTGAGGAAGTACATCCAGAGATTCAGCCGGGTGCACCGCAACATTCCAGAGATCCATCCGGTAGCAGTGATTGTCATGTTCCACTCGAACATGCAAAACAGGAGGATGTGAGCCAAGATGAACATCAAGCTCCCCAAGACTGTCAACGAGCTTTACACCTTGGCAGACAAGTGTGCTTGAGCTGAAGAAGGGAAGCGACTCCCCAGGGGAAGAGGTGGGCATCGAAATGGACTCTAATGATGACGACGATGCCCCCGGCCCAAAGGGAAGGAACGGGAAGCGCAACAGGAAGAGTAAGGGAAAAGAAGTGATGGCTGTCGAGAGCTCCGAAGACCTCAATACAGGAAAAAAGGCGAAAGGTGAAGCCCCCGGCAAGGGAGCTGCTGCGTGCGCTGATTGCCTGGAGGCCGCTGCCGCTGAGAAGGCCGGGAAGTCTGATGGGCAGTACTGCAAAATCCACCGTACCAAGGGCCACGATCTCCAGGAATGCCGACAGCTCGAGAAACTTGTTGAGAAACAAAGGGCCAAGTACGAGAAACGCGACAAGGAAAAAGGCCAATACGACGCTGTTGAGAAGGGTCGTGGCGGCAGGAGTGGTCGCCGCGGAAAAACCCCTCAGCAAAGGGAGAAACCTGCCAAGGGCTGAAAGAATAAGGAAACAAATGCTGTGACTGGAGATGAGGATTGTGACGAGGATTACAGCGACAGGGAGTTCCAGAAGGCAACCGATGCCATGTGTGTCGATGGGGGTGCATCTTTGCACTCCTCTCGCCGCCAACTTAAGCAGTGGGCACGCGAGGTCAATGTTGTAGAGCCATCTGCAAAATCCATGAAGCCACTTAGATGGTCCTGCATGCCTATCATCTTTGACGAAGAGGATCATCCTGAGTGTACCACCACGGTTGGATGTTTGCCATTGTTGGTTTCCCAAGCAATCCGCAACCTCAAAGTGTCGAAGATGTTAGTTGACGGCGGGGCGAGATTGAACTTGATCTCTCCTAAGGTGGCTGAGAAACGGCAGATCCTCGATGAAGAGCTCGAAGCCATGGGTACATTCCAAGGGATCAACCCCAGCAAGAGCCGACCCAAGGGAAGGATCACTCTGCCCGTGACATTTGGCGGAGAGTTGAACTTCCAAATAGAAAGGATAGTGTTCGACGTCACCGAGATCCCACAGCCTTACAACGGAATCCTCGTTCGCCCAGCTCTACGAAGTTCATGGCAGCATCTCACTATGCCTACAACACTTTGAAAATGACAGGGCCTATTGGAGTCATTTCCATTCCATCCGACAAGAAGAACGTAGTCATTTGCATGGACCAGATGTATCGTGATGCGGTAGCAGCTGAAGCAACACATATCCCAGCTCCCCCCAAGGATACAACGAAAACGAAGAAGGTTGGTGGGAACACCGGCAAGGACTCTAGGAAGCGTGCCTCTTCAGAGTGTGCCACACTCGACGATGACCTGTCGGAGAGTTCCCCCAGCAGGAAGATCAAGGCCAGCTATCCTGAGATGAAGAAATTCCCTGCAAGGGAGGACGGTACTAGTGGTACCTTTACAATTAGTGCTACCCTTACTGACAAATAGGAAAGTGTGATCGTTGCCTTCCTGCGGGAGAATGACAATGTGTTTACCTGGCAACCATCTGACATCACCGGCGTTCCTAGGAAGGTAATCGAGCACCACCTTGTTGTTTGCCGTCATGCCCGGCCCGTCAAGTAAAAGGTTAGGAAACAGGCCTTGGAGCGGCAACAGTTCATTGCCGAGGAGATTAAGAAGCTTTAAGCAGCTGGTTTGGTCAGAGGAGTGATGCATCTAACTTCGTTGGCAAACTCGGTGGTGGTGCGGAAGGCAAATGCAAAATGGAGGCTTTGCATAGATTCACCGACTTGAACAAAGCTTGCCCAAAGGATCATTTCCCCTTGCCGCGCATAGATCGAATTGTCGATTCCACCTTCGGATGTGACTTACTGTCCTTCTTGGATTCTTACTCTGGCTACCACCAGATATTTATGAACAAGGAAGATGAAGAGAAGACTGCATTTATAACTCCTTGTGGCACGTACTTCTTTGTGTGTATGCCCTCCGGGTTAAAAAGTGTTGGTTCGACCTTTGCCAGGGCCGTTCAAATTGGTTTTGGACCTCACCTGCAAAGGAATGTGGTAGCCTACATGGATGACATCATGGTCAAAACCAAGGATGAGGCCACTCTCATACAAGATTTGGAGGAGACTTTTGCAAACTTGCACAAGATCAACCTGAAGCTCAACCCCAAAAAGTGTGTGTTCGACGTCCCATCCGGCAAGCTGCACGGTTTCTTCGTATCTCAGCGAGGAATAGAAGCCAACCATGACAAGATCAAGGTAATCGAGCATATACAGGCACCCAAAACCATCAAGGATATCAGACGCCTGACCGGGTGCATTACCGCATTGAGTAGGTTTATCTCCAAGTCCGCTGAGCGCGCCTTGTCGTTCTCCAAAATCTTGAAGAAGGCTGGCCCGATGAAGTGGACCCCGGAAGCGGATGCAGCACTTCAAGACTTAAAGAAATACATGTCCTCTGCTCCCACCTTGGTTGCTCCTAAACCGCAAGAGCCGTTGCTGCTATATTTAGCGACAACGAATCAAGTGGTTAGTGCAACACTGGTGGCACTGCGGGGGTGCATGAAGATTCGACAGCAGCTGCTGATGCTGCCGGGGCAGGAAGGAAACAGCCACGGCAGGACTCGACACTGGTCAAGGGGGGTCTCTTCAAGTGGTAGACCGTGGATCCAGGGGAGAGGCAAAGAAGAAAATGGTGCAGCCACCCATGTACTTTGTCAGTTCCCTACTGCATGGGGCTAGATCAAGGTACTCTGGGGTACAAACGCTAATCTTCGGCCTTGTGATGGCCTCGAGGAAGTTGCGCCACTACTTCCAAACCCATGAGATAACAGTTGTCACCCGATTCCCGTTGCAACGCATATTGAGGAACCTCGAAGCCACCGGCAGGATAGTCGAGTGGGCACTGAAGTTGTCGAGCTTCAGATTAAAGTATGAGAGCACTTCCACTATTCAAAGCAGAGACTTGGCCGAGTTCATTGCAGAATGACACCCACACCAGATCATGAGGCCCCGGAGACAGTTCTCCCCGGCAAGTAAGAACCAAGGGATTGGATCATGTACTTTGATGGTGCTTTCTCACTCCATGGGGCTGGAGCAAGCGTGCTCCTCAGGCATGCTCCTTGTCACCCCATCTGGAGAGCACCTCAAGTACGTCATCCAGATGCACTTTCCCTAGGAGGAGGCCACCAAAAACACCGCTGAGTACGAGGGGCTCCTTGTCGGACTCAAAATTGCGGTAGAGTTGGGATGAAGAGGCTGATCCTCCGAGGGGATTCACAATTTGTGGTAAAGCAAGTTAACAAGGATTACCAAAGCTCGTTGATGGAAGCCTATGTGGAGGAAGTGAGGAAATAGGAAGAACACTTCGATGGGTTGCAAGCAGAACATGTTCCACGAGCAGAGAACAGCATTGCAGATAACCTATCGAAGTGTGCTGCGCAAAAGCTTCCTGTGGAGCCAGGGACTTTTGTTCTCCGCCTCACCCAACCATTGGCATCCCCATGTGCAATGTCCAAGAAGAGAAGGAAGCTGAAATCTTGCAAGCATTTCCCGGCAGAGCTTCCCGAAGTCGCTGGTAGAGAGGTTCTCAGGGGAAATCCCGCTCCGGTTGGCAAGCAGCTCCCTCCCACGGGACCTCGGGGTCTAGCGATTGAGGCGAGCGCCCCCGGAGAGGAGGAGAAGCCTTTAGTCCTTGTTGTTGAGCCGCAGGCTCCAACCTGGGTGCAGCACATAGTCTGTTTCATGCAAACAGGAGAACTCCCCAAAGAGCAAGAGCAAGCCGAAAGAGTAGCATGTCTGTCAAGTATGTACCAGTTTGTCGATGACACCTTGTACAGAAGACAACTAAACAACGTGAAATTGAGGTGCATCTGCCGGGAGGATGGACTAAGCCTGTTGGCAGAAATTCACGGAAGAGTGTGTGGTTCCCACATTGGATCAAGGGCCCTTGCCAGGAAAGCTTTCCGCTAGAGTTTCTATTGGACCACTACCCTCCAAGATGCAACTGAGCTGGTCACCAAGTTTGAAGTCTGTCAGTTCCATTTCCAAGAACATCCATCAACTAGCGCAAACTATGCAAACAATCCCTCTATCATGGCCATTCTCGGTCTAGGGGCTTGATATCTTGGGCCCTTCCCTCGCATTGTCAGGGGCTTTGAGTTCTTGTTCGTGGCAACTGACAAGTTCACAAAGTGACCAGAGGTGGAACCAGTGAGAAAGGTGACCGCACAAGCAGCTATCAAGTTCATGAAAGGGATGGTGTGCCGTTTTGGAGTACCCAACAGAGTGATCACCGACAACGGCACCCAGTTCACGAGCCGCGCCTTCATGCAGTATATCCAGAACCTTGGAAGCAAGGTCTCCTTTGCCTTTGTTGCTCACCCAAGGAGCAACGGCCAAGTCGAGAGGATGCATGCGTAAGTGCTGTGAGGACTCAAGACAAGCACTTTCAATAAGCTGCAGAAGAGCGACAGGTGCTGGATAGATGAGTTACCGGTGGTTCTTTGGTCCCTCAAAATGACGCTGAATCGAGCTACCAGCTAGACACCCTTCTCCCTAGTGTACGGGGAGGAAGTAGCACTCCCCATGGAACTCATATATGGGTCACCTCAAGTGCTTGCCTACGACGAAGTAGAGCAACAGCAGTTGCGGCATGACTATGTCACGCTCCTTGAGGAAGACCGTCTCCGGGCTATTGTGCATGTTGCACGTTACCAACAAGCTTTGTGCCGCTACCATAGCCGCAAAGTTCACGCCCGGAGCCTTGAGGAAGGTGACCTTGTCCTTCGGCGCGGTCAATTCGCCAGGGATACAAACAAGTTGACGCCGAAGTGGGAAGGCCCTTACCAGCTAGTACGAGTCAACAGACATGGCGTAGTCCGTCTGGAGACCGAAGATGGCACCAAGGTGCATAACTCATGGAACATTGAGCATCTTAGTAAGTTCTACCCATGAGGCACGGCTGTCGGGCCCAGTCCCCGGCAGCCACCTTTTGTACAAGCCTTGCCGATGTTGCATGTAACCCTTTGTACAAAGCGAGGCGCGGACCTTGTGCAACAGTAATAAAATCTAAGCTTTGCATCATATAGTCATCATTACATGCTCATTACGCATTTTCTTTCATGACTATGATGTTAACGCCTTTTAGATATGATAGATTGCTAGAATGCTTGGTCTGACCGTAATCTTTGTTGTTGTCCTCACCTTACATGTTTCATCATCAAGAAAACGGGGGAGGAAGACAAGGGAACAAAGATGGCGATCCATCCCGCTCGAAGAGAAGGCACTGTTTGGAAAAGATTACAAAAAGAAAAGGAGCAGAAGGACTCCTGGCAGAAGCCCGGCCTAGCCCCATCTGGACCAGCACTATGTAGAGGGCGAAGCCGAAGACCACGAGCCTACCGGGGTCTAGCTGAGAAGCAGAGGCGGCGCCTGGGGCGAGGACCGCCAGCAAATTGCTCTGTCGGAGGAGAGGAGGAGGAGCACGATGATGGTGATGGTGTGACCGACGATCAGCTAGAGCTCAGGTTGTTGTATTCTGACTTGACGGCCTGGGGCTCGTCGTCACCGTCTTCACTGACACTATCCTCCCCATCACTATCGCTCGAAGAGGAGCTTTCTACATCGCTCGAGATCTCCTTGCAGCATCCAAGGCTGGCACCAGAATGCCTGTAAATCTTGACAGAGAGCAAGTCGGCCTCCATCATCTTGAAGCGGAGGACGTGCCCATCCATGAGGTTGTGGGCGCGGGCGGAAGTCTTCCACCCACGCCTGAAGAACATGACGCGATGCTCCGGGTACTCGACGTCCACCCGCGCGTCACCATTACAGCAACCATGCGCCAGAAGCCATAGGGTGGGCGGCTTGTCAACCTCCATCACCCTTGCGAAGGGGTGAGGAAGGCGCAGGTGGCCTCGGAGGGGACCGCGCAGCCTGATAACGAACTCCAGCATCGTCCCCTTGATGTGAGTCTCCTCAAGGGGAGGGTCTGGCATTGGGGGAGGGAGTGGAGCGACGCTCTGCCTCCCCTGACCACGGGCCCCGCGTCGGCGATGACCCCTCCCAGCTCCTTCACCGCGCGCAATCGGGCCGCCCTCCACCTGTGCAGCTGAGGCGGTAGCATGATCCCGACGGGAACCCCTCGCCGTCAAGGCGAAGGCCGGAGGCCGCCCTCGTCCCCTAGGCATGGTAGCGACAAGCATGGCTCAAAGCTAACTCCTCGCTATGCATGCGGCACCCATCGCTAACTCCTCGCTATGCATGCGGCACGTGTGGCGGAAACGCCCTGGGGTAGTGGGTCAGTGTTGACCAATAAATTGGCAGTTACCCCCTCACATTGCGTGCCTGTGCATGAATCTGGGCCTGACCCAACGGAACTTGGCAAGCACGTGTGGGCCAGTCCTAGGGGCTCTTGTCGGTGCATGAGTACAGGGGTACCTAGTGCCCCTGACTTATGCACAGGCGGTAGAAGCAAAGAACCCCACCAGCAAACAAGACAAGACTCCAGCAAGCTCAACACAGCAACCCACGCCTAGGCTGTGGCTCGCCAAGTACGCCCCCGACGCTTGCCGGGGACCAAGGCGCACTCGCTTCCCAGAAGATCCGCAGGACTTTCCCCAGCAGGCGTGAGCTAGCTAGCCATCGCTCCACCACATCGCTACACCCGTCAATTATCGATGCGGTGTCGAGCCCTCAGGCAGCTAATCAGCTCTCACTACGCATGTGGCGACACGATCAAAGAGAAGTTATGGTCAGTCGGCACCCGCCCTGCGGCATGTCAAGTTCTTAAGCAACAGCCTGCCAAGCGGTGGCCAAAGCTTGCCGAGGATGCACCCCCAAGCGCCACCTAGGCAGGCAATCATGGTATTTTGTCCTAAATGCTAGAGTTAGGTATGATAGCTCTCCTTAGCTATCTAATCAATAGATAATGTCTATTTTGCCATTATGGTGACCCCTTGCACTATAAAAGGAGCCCCAAGGCAACCTAGCTCAAGGTTGGCAATTCCTACCCCCGAACACTTGTACTAGCATAGCCGCTCCTCTCCCGGCAACAGTCCTTGCTGGGCTAGGTGCCCCGTGTTCTTCTTGTTCCCCCAATCAATCCACCAAAAGTAGGACTAGGTTTTTATGCTTAGCAGCAGCCTGAACCTGGGTAAAAATGCATGCGTCTTGATCATTGCGCCGTCTCGTGATCTCTGCTCTTCGTGCAACATGACCCCCTTGCCGAACCACAATGGATCCATGATCCCATAGGTGATCGAGAGCATTCGTGCCCTGACACTTACCTCATGCACCTATTGATTTGTTGCCTCGTCCATCTTCGAAGAAGGTTAATTTTGATGCTAAATAAGGTGTTGAATTGATATTAAAGATGCATGAGTTAACTAAGGAAAACATTGAGCGTACGAATGCTAAATACAAACTTGCTGGAGATAAGGGTAGAAAACATGTTCTGTTTGCACCTGGAGATCTTTTTTCATTAAAATTGTGTAAGGATAGATTTCCTGATTTGCGCAAATCAAAGCTAATGCCAGGTGCTGATGGTCCTTTTAAGGTGTTAGAGAAAATAACCGATAATGCATATAAACTTGAGCTGCCTGTAGAGTTTGGGGTTAGTCCCACTTTTAACATTGCAGATTTGAAGCCTTATTCGGGTGAGGAAGAAGAGATTTCATCGAGGTCGAGTTCAGTTCAAGATGGGGAGGATGATGAGGACATCAATACCCTTGTTACACCCACAGCCCCCGCTTCTATACATACTGACCAGTTACTTGAGCTCGTGCATGCCAATTGAATTACCAGGTACTTTCGTTTCCTGGGACTCCTTCTAATGTTCATGAACATATAATGCTGCCTAAGTTAGATACTTTTGATTTACTTAAGAATGGAGGACCTAGAATCCACAAGAAGGATGTCCATTGGAGTGGGAACAAGCATGGATACGAAGGTGCACGCGGGGCAAAGGCCAACGAAGCTTCCAATTGTGATTTTCGCACTTTCAAGGCACCATTAGGAGAGCTTGAAGGCTTGGACGAAATATACAAGATGACACTTCATTAATTTTGTCAGGCCATTACAGGTGCTGTGTCACCTTATTTTTGGGCCAGGCCCGTGTAATTTCAAAATACCTTATCATGGGTAGTTTTTTGAGTCCGTATGTGTGGGGAACTGAGTTAGGGCTCGTTTCGTACCCCTCCTCCAAGGAGCCACGAAATTCCCCTCTATTACCCCATATATAAAGCCCTTAGGGCGCCGTTTAGACTTGGGTTTTGTTTAGATTAAATTTTCAATAGAGTGCAACTTTGCGTTCTTCGTTTGTGTTCCACGACCAGACAAAGACATCCCAGAACCCCACTTTCATCAATAAAGCTTTCCTCCTATATTCGCAATATCCATATTGCAATCTTAGTTTCTTGCTTGTTCTTCGTTTGCACACAGGAATTAGACCCTTGTGGTCAGGTTGATCGTGTTCCGGCGTGGTTAACAACCTCTCGGAATTGGTTTAGTGATTGCTAAGCCACGACGTCCTCGCACGTTCGTAGTCGGATCATCAAAGTCGACTCTACCACAAACGATAGACGCATCTCATCGAAAGACAGGGATAGCTTTGCCTCTATCACTAGATTTTGGTCTTGGTCAATAGGCACACATCGTGCTCGGCCCGCGAAATTTGGACGTTTTTGGTGTTGTTGTTGTCGAGGTACGACAGGTACAGCTAGTGGAGGTAGACGTGCAAGCACCTCGTTCAATTTAGTATCAAGCTTGGCGTCAACGATCTTCTCCAAACAATCTAGCTTCTCCATAGCCTCTTCAAGGCTCGTCACCAAGTTGTGCACCTGTACACCCATCATTTGCTGAAATTTATCGTGGAGGTCCTTGTTCGTCATGTCCTCCCAGTTGATCTCGTCGGCTTGTGATCCTGGCATGGTTAGCCGCAATAGGAACACACAAGAATATGAACCTATGGACTACTAGCAAGTGGTGGTGGTGGTGGTGTGTCACAATTCCGTAAAGGAAATTTCAAATTCCCACCAGTTCTTACACAGTAGCAGATGGTGATCGGCAACCGTTCTAGTCAAACAATCTCAAAGCTTGGATAGAGTGATTGTTAGGTGGTCTCAACATGACGTAGATGTATGTGTAGTTGTGATGGCTTATAATATGGTAGCAAAAGGGGTCACCAATAATCAATTCAGAGATGCAAAGTTGAATAAACGCTCAACGATGGTACTATGGTGATCCTAGGCTAGAATGTGCTAGAGACACGAGACAAGAACACCAACAAAATCACGACGCTACACGTAATCAAGGGAAGAGCACACTCTCATTTTTTTTGCGCCTCTTTTTTCGCGCCCTTGTTTTGTTCAGAAAATCACTATAATGGCGAATGTCTCAAAACTCTTCCCAGGTTGTATAAATAGGATAGGCACAAAAAAGCAACCGACTAATTTAATTTTTATGGAACGATTCGGGGCTGCGATGACCAAAAAGTGCGGCAAAAAATCACTATGGTGGCGAGTGTCTCAAAACGCTCCGAAAATCCTAGAAACACGATAGGGAAAAAATATTTTCGCCCATCAAAATTTTGCCCTAAAAACTGTCCGGGGGTCTCCAGACTCCTGTTTTTCCGAAACCTATTCAGGCAAGGAAACACGAAACTGAAAACAAAGGGATCACGAAATCAAACCTAATAGGGGATGGATTCGGATTGGTGGTGGATATGTGGTGGTATATATGGATGATTGATAAAAAATATATGGTGGTGGTATATAATGGTTGGTATGGCAGTGGTGATGATGATGGTGGATATGTCAGCAGCGCTGGTGATGGTGGGTATGGCAGCGGTGCAGATGATGATGGTGGATATGGTAGTGGTGATGATTATGATGGGTATGGAAGCGGTGCAAATGATGGTGGGTATGGTAGCGGTGATGAGTATGGTGGGTATGGATGCGTGACAACTTATGAACATAACTTGAAACTCTATAGGACTAGATGCTAAGACCAGCAACTTGACACGACTATGCAACCGCGCATTCAACAAAGCAAAACACCGAACAGAAAATTGCAAAAGTCTCAGATTGGTTTGGATAGGATGAACTAACCCAGAAAAATGTGGCTTTTTCGTGGACTATAGGTATGAAGAACAGATATGATCTAAACTATGAAAAATTGGAAAATCTGATATGTCTCACACGTATCTACTTTTTCAAACACTTTTGCTCTGGTTTTGACCTCTAATTTGCATGATTTTAGTGAAACTAACCTGGACTGACGTTGTTTTCAGCAGAACACCTTGGTGTTATTTTTGTACAGAAATAAAAGTTCTCAGAATTGGACAAAACTTTTTCTGAATTATTTCTGGAATATATGAAGAATTATGGAGCGAAGACCTGCCAAAGGGGGTGTGCCGGGGGGCACAACATATCAGGACACGCCCTGATCGCTTGTGGGGCCCTCTAGGTCCCTCCGACCCAATTCCAATCCTATAAAATCACATCCGCGGAGAGAAAAATCAAAGAGAAGATTTCATCTCGTTCCACGAGACGGAGCCGCTGCCACCTCCTGTTCTTCCCCCATAGGGCTGATCTGGAGCCTGTTTTGTGCTCCAGAGAGGGGCAATGGTCGTCATTTTCATCACCAACCCTTCTCCATCAACACCGCCATGATGCTCACCACCAGGAGTGAGTAATTCCTTTGTAGGTTTGCTGGACAGTGGTGGGATTGAATGAGATTGATCATGTAATCGAGTTAAGTTTGATAGGGCTGATCCCCAGTATCGACTATGTTCTGAGATCGATGTCACTATGACTTTGCTATGCTTAATGCTTGTCACTAGGGCCCGAGTACCATGAAGAAGCTCCACCATCCAACAAGCAAAACCTACCCCGAGTTCGAGCAAGAGTGGACAAAGATCATCTCGTAGAGCAAATTCTTGGTGACATAAGAAATGGGAGAATCACTCGCTCTAGAACTCGCTTAGCTAAATTTTCTGAGCATTACTCATTTATCTCTAGTATCGAGCCTCTAAAGGTGGAAGAAGCTCTCAAAGACCCAGATTGGGTGGATGCCATTCACGAGGAGCTACATAACTTCAAGAGGAATCAAGTTTGGACTATAGTGGAGAAACCCAAGGACAAACACAACATCATTGGATATAGAGTGATTTGGATCCTATCTTGCAAGTTGTATGCACCTATTACGTGTCATGATCCGCATACCCCAAGGTGACAATAATTGGGATTCTTTCTGGTGATTGTCGCAGTTTGAGGAGTTCGTGTATTCAGAATGTGTTAATGCTTTGTTCCGGTTCTCTATTAAAAGGAGGCCTTAATATCCCTTAGTTTCCAATAGGACCACACTGCCATGGGAGGGTAGGACAAAAGATGCCATGCAAGTTCTTATCGCAAGCACGTATGACTATATACGGAATACATGCCTACATAACATTGATGAAATGGAGCTAGTTTTGTGTCGCCCTAGTGTGTAACTGTTATATGATCAATGTCATCTCAATCATTATCTATCACCAATCCACATGCCTCCGCGTTACATATACTAAATCTTGCTAAGTTAATATTGTTGTTGCTACTGTCACACCTGCTACAAAACTGCTATTGTCACTACTGCTGTTACTTTTTCTACTACTATTTGTCGTGCTACTAAATCTTTGTTGTAGAGAGATATCCTAGGTGCGGTTGAATTGACAACTCAATTGTCAAGGCCAATAAATATTCTTTGTCTCCCCTTGTGTCGCACCAATAAATTATGGTGAAATACTACCCGTGAAGACTGTCGCGATCCCCTACACTTGTGGGTTACCAGGACCTTTTTCCCGTGTCGTTGCTAGGGAGCATAGCTCTATTTATTGTGTTAACTTGAAGGATATCCAATAGCTACTGTGAGAAATATGAAAGACTATCGAACTAAGATCCTCCCCTCTCGCACAAGAGGGGGTAAGGAACTGCCTTCTAGCTTTGCTTTAGATTCACCTACTGTTTTGGAGCAACTTGCTACACCACCACCTGTTGATTGTCATGATATGTCACATGAACTTGATGATGCTACTTCTGAAATTAATGATGAAACTATTGCTACACATGTTGAAAGTGAACATGTGTCACTGAATGAATTACTTGATGCCCATATTGCTAAGGCTAGAGAACTTCAAAATGCTGAAACTGAATAAGATTTTGAATCACCTATTACCCCTCGCCACCTAATAGATATGAATTGCCTTTTGAACCTGAAGGTTATGTTATGGATGGTGAGGTAGCTAGGGACTTTCTTGCTTTTAAGGATAGAGATGACGTGAAGAAACTATTATGCAAACTAAAAGAAAAAATCTATGATGGAGAAAATGAAACGTGATGCTAAATTTGCTAGTTCTCCTATATTTTTCACTGATAAGGATTATGAGTTCTCTACAAACCCTGAGCTAATTCCTATGGTAGAGTTCGATTCTTTCCATGGTTATGAAAATGAAACTGTTGTCGGACACCTTATGAAACTGAATGATATTGCTACTCTGTTTACCAATGATGAAAAGATTCGCTACTATTACATCCTTAAGCTTTTTCCTTTCTCGCTAAAAGGAGAGGCCAAGGAGTGGTTCCTTTCACTTGCTCCTCGTTGTATGCGTAGTCCCCAGAATATGCTTCACCAGTTTTCTACAAAATATTTTCCTGCTCATAAGAAACAAGTTGCCTTATAGGAAATATTTAACTTTGCTCAAACTGAAGAAGAGAATCTCCCTCAAGCTTGGGGGAGGCTTCTTTGGTTACTAAGAGCTTTACCTGATTGTCCTCTTGAGAAGAATGAAATACTTGATATTTTTTATAATGGACTAACTGATGCTTCTATGGATTTCCTAGATAGTTATGTTGGTTGTGTTTTCAGGGAAAGAACTATTGGACAAGCTCAAGAATTATTAAATAACATAATGCAAAATGCTCATGATTGGACACTTCCTGAACCACCTACGGAACCTATTCAAAATAAGAGATGTATTCTATTCCTTATTCCCGAAGACATGCAAGAAGCAAAAAAGATCTATGAAAGAGAAAGGTATTAAAATTGATGATGTCAAGAAATTACCGCCTATTGAATAAATACATGGACTTGACATCCCGACACAGGTAGTAAAGGTAAACTCTCCCTATTCCTTTAATGAAAGTGATATACCTTATACTGAGACTCTTGAACAATGCTTGGATGAATTTGACAATTATGTTGTTAAGCAAAAACACTTCAATAATTATGTTAAGAATCAATTGCGAAGTAATGCTATGATGGTAGATCGCTTAAGTGACTTGATGTTTAGAATTGCAAATGGTGTGAAAGGTTTAGGTAAACATGCTTCCATGGTTCACACCGAATTAGACCAAGTTGCTAAGTCACAAAATGATTTGCTTGCTGAAATGAATAATAATATGAATAATCATGTTGTTAGAGTAGTGACTAGAGGAGGTAGAATGACCCAAGAACCTCTTTATCTTGAAGGTCACCCTAAAAGAATTGAACAAGATTCCCACGAAAAAAAAGATGCACCTAGTTCATCTAAGAAGAAGAAAAAGAAAGATTATAGGAACTTGCATGCTTCTAGTGAACCTGTTATTGAGAAACATAAGGGAGTTTCTGTTTCTAATGCTAAGACTCGGTCTGGTAGTGAACATACACTTAGTGACAATGAAAATAATGATAATGATGATGTTCACGTAGATGCTCAACTAGATAATAACAAAGAAAATAATAATCATGTGGAAATTTAACCTGCTGAGGTCCCACCTCGTGGCTCTTCTGGCCCTCCCACAAAGCTTTGATGTCTACTACACAACCTTCTTCTTGTATGATGAGGACATCCCTGCTAATGCTACGCCCACAACTCCGACTGCTATACATACATGACCAATTACTAGAGCTCGTGCACGTCAATTGAATTACCAGGTACTTTCGTTTCTTGCAAATCCTTCTAATATTCATGAACATATGATGCTGCCTAAATTAGATACTTTTGTTTTACTTATGAATGAAGGACCTGGCATGGACAAGAAGGATGACCATGGGAGCGGGATCAAGCATGGAGAAGAAGGTGCGCGCGCGGGACGGAACAATGGAGCTTCCAGTGATGATTTTCGCACTTTGAAGCCACCATAATGGGAGCAAGAAGCCTTGGACCAAATATGCATGATGCTACTTTATAAAATTCGTCCCTAGGCTAATATAGGTGCTGCGTCACCTTATTGTTGGGCCAGGCCCATGTAATTTCGAAATACCATATTATAGGCTGTTTTTAGAATCCGTATGTATGGGGAAACTGAGTTAAGGTCGGTTTCGGACCCCTCCTCCAAGGGGCCATGAAATTCCCCTCTATTCCCCCATATATACAGCCCTTAGGGCGTCGTTTTAGGGTTGGGTTTTGTTTAGATTACAAGTTCGCCATAGCTGCAACTTCGCGTTCTTCGTTTGTGTTCCACGACCAGACAAAGGCGTCACAGAACCCCACTTCATCAATAAAGCTTTCCTCTTATATTCGCAATATCCAGATTGCAAGCTTAGTTTCTTGCTTGTTCTTCGTTTGCGTGCAGGAAACAGACCATCGTGGTCAGGTTGATCGTGCTCCGGCGTGGTCAATAACCTGTCGGGGTTGGTTTAGCGATTGCTAAGGCGCGGCGTCATCACACGTTCTTAGTCGGATCGTCAAAGTCTACTCCACCAAAAACGATAGCCACCATCTCATCGAAAGACAGGGACAAGTTCGCCTCTATCAAGTGGTATCAGATTTCCAGGTTGCTCGGTGAGATTTTACCAGTTTTCGTAGTTTAGATCACATCTGTTCTTCATACCTTTAGTCCACGAAAAGCCACAAAAAAATTTAGGGTTAGATCATCATATCCGAACCAATTTGAGCCTTTGCATAGTCTTTTCAGTATTTTGCTTTGTTGAATTTGCGGTTACATCGTCGTGTCGAGTTGATGGTCTTAGTGTATAGTCCTTTAGAGTTTCGAGTTCTATTCACAAGTTGTCACGCCGCCACCGCATCATCTTCATAGTTGCCATATACCACCACCATCATCACCGCTGCCATATATCACCACCCACCATCACTATCCATTGGTGTCCATATATACCACCACAAATCCGCCACCAATCCGAGTCCAGTTCGTTTTAGGTTTAGTTTCGAGATCCTTTTGATTTCGGATTCTTGTTTTGCTACCTGCGTAGGTGTCGGAAAAAAAACGTCTGGCACGCTTTGCAGAGCACGTTTTGGCCCCAAAAAAATTCGGTTGAAAATATTTTTTCCCTATCTTGATTTTAGGTTCTTCGGAGCGTTTTGAGACACTTGCCATCATAGTGATTTTTGTCAAAAATTTTGGTTGTCGCAGCCCCCGAATTGCTCCAGAAAAAAAAATTGTCCAACAAATTTCGTGCCCATCTTGCTTATACGACGTGGGAAGAGTTTTGAGACACTCGCCATTGTAGTGATTTTTTGAGCAAAAAAAGCGCAAAAAAAGAGAGGCGCCAAAAAATAATTCAGAGTGTGCTTTTCCCTTGATTACGTGTAGCGTCGTGATTTTGTTGGTGTTTTAGGCTCACGTCTCTAGTACGGTCTAGCCTAGGAGTAGCACAGTACCGTTGTTGAGCGTTTATTCAACCTTGCATCTCTGACTTGATTATTGCTAACCCTTTTTGCTACCATATTATAAGCCACCCCAGCTCCACATACATCTACGTCGTGTGTTTGACACCACCTGGCAATCGCTCTATCCAAGCTTTGAGAGTTTTGACTACAACGGTTGCCGATCACCGCCTGCTGCTAGGTAAGAACTGGTAAGAATTTGAGATTCGCTTAAAGGATTTGTGACACACCACCACCACCACGTCCCAGTAGTATGTAGGTTTCATATTCTTGTGTGTTTCCTATTTCTGCTAACCATGTGAGAATCACACGACAACGGGAGCGACTGGGAGAGCATGACCAACAAAGCGCTCTATGATAAATTTCAGCAAATGATGGCTGACCAGGTACAAGACTTCGTGACCAACTTTGGAGAGGCCATGGACAAGCTCGATGGTTTGGAGAAGACATTCGACGCCAAGATGGACGCCAAGTTCAATGAGGTGCTTGCCCGTCTACCACCACCAGCTGCAGCTCCTATCCCTTTCGAATGATGAGCGCGACGTGTGCCTCTCGGCCAAGCCCAACTTACTGGTACTGTTGATACTGCTACTACTTCTGTGGCTCCTACTGCTACTATCCTTGAGCAGGTTGAAGATTATGAGGGTGATTACGATGATGAGGGAGAGAATGCTCCAGATCAGCCTCAGGGGCAACCACCACGATACGCACCAGGTCTACCACATGGCTACAACCGTAAAGGTAGGGCTGCACCACCCCCTCAGGTACGGGATCATGACCATCTCCCTAAACTTAAATTGAATATTCCGACGTTTGAGGGTACATATGTTCCTGATATATATCTTACATGGGAGTTAGAAACAGAACAACGTTTTACATGCTTACAATTTCCTGAGGATAGACGTGTTGGTGCTGGTGTTTGTTCATTCACTAGTTTTGCTTGTGTTTGGTGGTCAGAACATTGTAGAATACACCATGCTAATATTCCAACTACTTGGGCTGCTTTGAAAACTGCTATGTGTAATCGTTGGGTGCCACCTTATTATCAACGTGAATTGCTTCAAAATTTGCAGTGTTTAAGACAAGGAAAAAATTGTGTAGAAGAATATTATCAGGAATTACAAACTGGCATGATTAGATGTGGTATTGTTGAGGAGAATGAAGCTATGCTTGCACGTTTTATGGGTGGATTAAATAGAGCGATTTAGACTATTCTAGAGTATAAGGAGTATAACACTATCACTCGTTTATTTCATCTTGCTTGCAAAGCTGAACGTGAAGTGCAGGATCGACAGGCAATGGCGAGAACTACTTTTTCTGCAGGTCGCACTTCATCATGGATGACACGTACCTCCTCTACTTCCGCACGTCCTGCTGCAACACCACCTCCTTCCACCTCCAACTCCAACCGCGATACTAGGAGACAGGCTTCTACTCCACCCTCTGCGAAGAGCACACCATCTGGGCCTGCACAGAGCTCTTCTTCATCTATTGCATCCACAGGGCAAACACATGAGGTTATATGCCGTCGTTGCAAGGGTGGAGGTCACTTTGCGAGAGAATGCCCTTCCAAGCATGTAATGATTGTTACTGAGGATGGTGGATATGCGTCCGCTAGTGATTATGATGAGGAGACTTTTGCTCTCATTGCAAGTGAAGAACAGGGTGGCGAGGATACAGAACCAGAGACACACTACATGGCTGTTGATTACACTGACAGGTATGAAAGTTTAGTTGCTCAACGTGTTCTCAGTGTGCAGGTTACACAGGTTGAGCAAAATCAGAGGCACAACTTGTTCCACACAAAGGGAGTTGTGAAGGAGCATTCTGTTCGCATCATCATCGATGGAGGGAGTTGCAATAACTTGGCTAGCATGGAGATGGTGGAGAAGCTATCTCTAACCACCAGACCACATCCTCATCCTTATTACATCCAATGGTTCAACAATAGTGGCAAGGTTAAGGTAACACGTACTGTTCGTGTGCATTTTAGCATTGCTACATATTCTGATTATGTGGATTGTGATGTGGTACCCATGCAAGCATGTTCGGTTCTACTTGGTAGGCCATGGTAGTTTGATAAAAATTTTGTACACCATGGTAGGACAAATCAGTATACTCTTGTTCATAAGGATCAAAATATCACTTTGCTTCCTATGTCTCCGGAACATATTATGAAAGATGACATTGCGAGAGCTAGTAAAGCAAACAGGAGAAAAATAAGAGTGAAAATCAGATTGTAGCACAGGAATTTGAGCAACACCATAAGCATAATAAACCATCATCTAATGTTGCACCCGAAATAAAATTGAAGAGCGGATGTTTACTTGCTACTAAATCTGATATTAATGATTTGGATGTTGCTACATCTGCTTGCTATGCTTTTGTATGCAAAGAGGTATTATTTTCATTCAAGGACATGCCTCCCTCTTTGCCTCCTCCTGTCATTAACATTTTGCAGGAATTCGCTGACGTCTTCCCATAAGACGTGCCACCGGGATTACCACCTATTCGCGGGATTGAGCATCAGATTGACTTAATTCCCGGTGCATCCCTACCCAACCGTGCGCCATACCGTACCAATCCAGAGGAGACAAAGGAGATTATGCGACAAGTACAGGAGCTGCTTGACAAAGGTTATATACGTGAATCCCTTAGTCCTTGTGCTGTTCCTATTATTCTAGTGCCTAAAAAGGATGGTACATCGCGCATGTGTGTGGATTGTAGAGGCATTAATAATATTACTATTCGTTATCGTCATCCTATTCCTAGACTAGATGATATGCTTGATGAATTAAGTGGTTCTACAATTTTCTCCAAAGTTGATTTGCGTAGTGGATACCATCAAATTCGTATGAAATTGGGAGATGAATGGAAAACAACATTTAAAACTAAGCTTGGATTATATGAGTGGTTAGTCATGCCTTTTGGGTTAACTAATGCACCTAGCACTTTCATGAGATTAATGAACAAGGTTTTACGTGCTTTCATTGGACGATTTGTGGTAGTCTATTTTGATGATATATTGATTTTTAGTAGATCTTTGGAGGAACATTTGGAACATCTATGTGCTGTTTTTATTTCTCTACGTGATGCACGTTTGTTTGATAACCTTGGGAAGTGCACCTTTTGCACCGACCGAGTATCTTTTCTTGGCTATGTTTTTACTCCACAGGGAATTAAAGTTGATAAAGCCAAGATTGAAGCTATTGAGGGTTGGCCACAGCCCAAAACGGTCACACAAGTGAGGAGTTTTCTTGGCCTCGCTGGTTTCTATAGGCGTTTTGTGAGAGATTTCAGCACCATTGTTGTGCCTCTTAATGAGCTTACAAAGAAGGACATGCCTTTTTCTTGGGGTACCGCACAAGAAGAAGCCTTCACGGTCTTGAAAGATAAGTTAACACATGCTCCTTTACTCCAACTTCCTGATTTTAATAAGACTTTCGAGCTTGAATGTGATGCTAGTGGAATTGGGTTAGGAGGTGTGTTATTACAAGATGGTAAACCTGTTGCGTACTTTTCTGAAAAATTGAGTGGGCCTAGTCTGAATTATTCTACTTATGATAAGGAATTATATGCTCTTGTTCGAACTTTGGAAACATGGCAACATTATTTATGGCCCAAAGAATTTGTTATACATTCTGATCATGAATCTTTGAAACATATTGAAAGTCAAGCAAAACTGAACCGTAGACATGCTAAATGGGTTGAATTCATTGAGACTTTCCCTTATGTCATTAAACACAAGAAGGGTAAAGAAAATGTTATTGCTGATGCTTTGTCTCGTCGTTGTACTATGCTTTCACAACTTGACTTTCAAATATTTGGTTTGGAGACCATCAAAGATCAATATGTGCATGATGCGGAATTTAGAGATGTGTTGCAGCATTGTAAAGAAGGGAGAACATGGAACAAGTTCGTTATTAATAATGGATTTGTGTTCCGTGCTAACAAGCTATGCATTCCAGCTAGCTCCGTTCGTCTTTTGTTGTTACAGGAGGCACACGGAGGAGGATTAATGGGAAACTTTGGCATGAAGAAGACGGAGGACGTACTTTCCACACATTTCTTTTGGCCAAAGATGAGACGATGTTGAGCGTTTTGTTTCTCGCTGCAGTACATGTCAAAAAGCTAAGTCACGACTCAATCGTCATGGTTTATATATGCCTTTGCCTGTACCTAGTGTTCCTTGGGAGGATATATCTATGGACTTTGTTTTAGGTTTAGCTCGAACTAAGAAGGGGAGGGATAGCATATTTGTTGTCGTGGATAGATTTTCCAAAATGGCACACTTTATACCATGTCATAAAAGAGATGCTGCTGCTCATGTTGCTGATTTGTTCTTTCGTGAAATTATTCGGTTGCATGGTGTACCAAATACAATTGTTTCAGATTGTGATGCTAAATTTCTTAGCCACTTTTGGAGATGTTTATGGGCTAAGTTGGGGATTAAACTACTTTTTAGTACTACATGTCATCCCCAAACTGATGGCCAAACTGAAGTAGTCAATAGATCATTGTCTACTATGCTTAGGGCTGTGTTGAAGAATAACCTGAAAATGTGGGAAGAATGCTTGCCTCATATTGAATTTTCTTATAATCGTTCGCTAAATTCTACCACTAAGATGTGCCCTTTTGAAGTTGTGTATGGTTTCTTACCTCGTGCACCTATTGATTTGTTGCCTCTTCCATCTTCGGAGAAGGTTAATTTTGATGCTAAAGAACGTGCTGAATTGATATTAAAGATGCATGAGTTAACGAAGGAAAACATTGAGATTATGAATGCTAAATAAAAAATTGCTGGAGATAAGGGTAGAAAACATGTTGTCTTTGCACCGGGAGATCTTGTTTGGTTACATTTGCATAAGGATAGATTTCCTGATTTGCGCAAGTCAAAGCTAATGCCACGTGCTGATGGTCCTTTTAAGGTGTTAGAGAAAATAAATGATAATGCATATAAACTTGAGCTGCATGTAGAGTTTGGGGTTAGCCCCACTTTTAACATTGCAGATTTGAAGCCTTATTTGGGTGAGGAAGATGAGCTTCCGTCGAGGACGACTTCAGTTCAAGAAGGGGAGGATGATGAGGACATCCCTCCTAATGCTACGCCCACAACTCCGACTGCTATACATACAGGACCAATTACTAGAGCTCGCGCACGTCACTTGAATTACCAGGTACTTTCGTTTCTTGCAAATCCTTCTAATATTCATGAACATATGATGTTGCCTAAATTAGATACTTTTGTTTTACTTATGAATGAAGGACTGGCATGGACAAGAAGGATGACCATGGGAGCGGGATCAAGCATGGAGAAGAAGGTGCGCGCGCGGGAAGGAACAATGGAGCTTCCAGTGATGATTTTCGCACTTTGAAGCCACCATAATGGGAGCAAGAAGCCTTGGACGAAATATGCATGATGCTACTTTATAAAATTCGTCCCTAGGCTAATATAGGTGCTGCGCCGCCTTATTGTTGGGCCAGGCCCATGTAATTTCGAAATACCATATTATAGGCTGTTTTTAGAGTCCGTATGTATGGGGAAACTGAGTTAAGGTCGATTTCGGACCCCTCCTCCAAGGGGCCACGAAATTCCCCTCTATTCCCCCATATATACAGGCCTTAGGGCGTCGTTTTAGGATTGGGTTTTGTTTAGATTACAAGTTCACCATAGCTGCAACTTCGCGTTCTTCGTTTGTGTTCCACGACCAGACAAAGGCGTCACAGAACTCCACTTCATCAATAAAGCTTTCCTCTTATATTCACAATATCCAGATTGCAATCTTAGTTTCTTGCTTGTTCTTCGTTTGCGTGCAGGAAACAGACCCTCGTGGTTAGGTTCATCATGCTCCGGCGTGGTCAATAACCTCAGGGAGTTGGTTTAGCGATTGCTAAGGCGCGGCGTGATCACACATTCGTAGTCGGATCGTCAAAGTCCACTCCACCAAAAACGATAGCCACCATCTCGTCGAAAGACAAGGACAACTTCGCCTCTATCATTGTAGACTCGTGTTGGGCCTCCAAGCACAGAGTTTTGTAGGACAGCGGCAATTTTCCCTCAAGTGGATGACCTAAGGGTTATCAATCCGTGGGAGCTGTAGGATGAAGATGGTCTCTCTCTAACAACCCTGCAACCAAATAACAAAGAGTCTCTTGTGTCCCCAACACACCCGATGCAATGGCAAATTGTATAGGTGCACTAGTTTGGCGCAGAGATGGTGATACAAGTGCAATATGGATAGTAGATATAGGTTTTTGTAACCTGAAAATATAAAAAACAGCAAGGTAACAAATAGTAAACGGCAATCAAAATGTTGTATAAATGCTTGGAAACAAGGCCTAGGGTCCATACTTTCACTAGTGCAATTTCTCTCAACAATATTGGCATAGTTGAATCATATGTAAATACCTCTCATGCGACAAAGAGTTCACTCCAAAGTCACAAATAGCGGAGAACTAGCGAATAAATTATTGTAGGGTACGAAACCACCTCAAAGTTATATTTTCTGATCAATCTTATGAGCTGTCCCTATAAGTGTCACAAACAGCCCTAGAGTCCGTACTAAAATAACACCTTAAGATACACATCAACCAAAACCCTAATGTCACCTAGATACTCCATTGTCACCACAAGTACCCATGGGCTTGATTATACGACATGCATCACATAATTTCAGATTCACCATGTTCAATCCAACACAAAGAACTTCAAGGAGTGCCCCAAAGTTTCTACCGGAAAGTCAAGACAAAAACGTGTGGCAACCCCTATGCATAGATTCCCAAGGTCACGGAACCCGCAAGTTGATCACCAAAACATACATCAAGTGGATCAATAGAACATCCCATTGTCACCACGGATATCCCATCGCAAGACATACATCAAGTGTTCTCAAATCCTTAAAAACTCAATCCGATAAGAAAATTTCAAAGGGAAAACTCAATTCATCACAACTAGATAGAGAGGGGAAACACTCCATATGGTTCAATCTATATCAACAAAGCTCGCGGTACATCAAGATCATGCCATCTCAAGAACACGAGAGAGAGAGAGAGAGAGATCCCCCTCCGGCAGGGTGCCGGAACGGGCTCCCGATTGGTTTTTTGTGGCTCTGGAGGTTTGCAGCGGCGGAACTCCCGATCTAGGTTCTGCGTTGGGTTTTTTGGAATATTTGAGGATTTATAGAGCTGAGAGGGAGGTCGGTGGACTCCTCAGGGGCCCACAAGCCTGTGGGGCGCGCCTAGGGGGTGGCCACGCCCCTGAGGCTTGTGGCCTCCTCGGGAATCTTCTGGCTTCATCTCCAAGCTCCGTGGGTGTCTTCTGGTCCATAAAAAACCACAGTAAATTTTTATTCCGTTTGGACTTCATTTGATATTCCTTTTCTGTAAAACTCAAAAACAAGGAAAAATAGAAACTGGCACTGGGCTCTGGGTTAATAGGTTAGTCCCAAAAATAATATAAAGTTGTGGTAAAATGATTGTAAAACATCCAAAATGATAATATAACAGCATGGAACAAGCAAAAATTATAGATATGTTGGAGACATATCAAGCTTCTAGTGCCTCTTTTGTTCCAAAAAATCATCAAAAACTTTTGTTGTATTTGCAGAAACTTTTATTTCTGCACAAAAAACAACACCACGGTAGTTTTGCTGAAAACAACGTCAGTCCGGGTAAGTTCTAAATAAATCATATAAAGTGCATCAAAACCATAGAAAAGTATTGTAAACATAGTTGAATATGGCATGAATACTTCATAAATTATAGATACATTGGAGACGTATCAGTGAGACATTGGACAGTGCCCCTTTAGAGCTTGATGATGATGAGTGCTTGGTGATCGTCCACTTCTACAGGGCGACACCATCTCCTTCCCATGGTGATTTCGATTTTGATCCGAGGACGGTTCTTCCCAAGGGGGAGGGGATGATGCGGAGCATCCTATGGACATCACCATGACAAGAGTCCATTTGGCAAGTGACACATCGCATGTCTACTCGACACACATAAAGGTGAATCATTTTTCACACGTGCTCACTTGACCCCCTCGAGGACGGTATACTACTTGACACTCCTCTCGTGTGCATGCATAGGTATTATTGGAGCTTCACGAATGATGAGGAGGAGTGCCAGCACCTACGTACAACTACACCATCCGCGGGGGAAGCTTAGAAGAAAAGACGGAAGAAGGAACAAGAGGAAGTGCAAAACTTGCACTTGCCCAGACGTCTGGACGACCTCCTGGATGATCCGGTCATTTCCCGGATCATCCGGACCCCCATCCGAATCATCTGGATATAACATCAGTACACCCACCGTGAAGCCGGATCGTCCGGGACTCCACCCGGATCGTCCAAAAGATGCCCAGATCATCCGGAACCCCGTTCGGATCATCCAGTCGTGCATGCGTGCATGATGGGCCACTTGTCCTTGTATCACCACCTATCTTAACCCTTCGCCCCTAGCACTATATGTAGACCTACCCCTCCTCATTTCTAGGGTTAGCAATGGTTTAGCTCATAGACTAGTTGAGCATTGCTCCTTCCATAGCCTTCTCCCTTGGAGTTGCTACCTCTACGTGAGAAGATCCTATGGATGTCAAGGCCCCTATCTAGGGAAGATCCTCCGGGATATCAAGGCCCCATCTACCCATTGGATTTGGGATGAACTCTACCATGTATCCTTCTTTCCCTTTGGTGTTCATGTACCTTTGTGTATCTTGTGTGTGGTGAGTCTAGTGGATGTGTGATTGGACTTGTTCTTCAGTGTTTCCTCTTGTGATTTCTCCCCGTTCATCCCGTGTTCTTCGTGTTCTTGAGGTTTCTCCCTCCAATTCGTGAAAGATCGACACCTATGGGTTCCACCCCGTATCACGAAAGTACCTGGTAATTCAATTGGCGTGCGCTAGCTCTAGTGATTGATCCAGTATGTATAGCAGCACGGGTCATGGGTGTAACAATGGTGGCAGCAGTACAAGGACTCCAGAGGGGGTCGAGTGATCAGCTAAGATGAGTTCTGCCATGACTTTAGGGCTCACCATATCCCAACCAATGTTGTTGAAGGTATGCGTGAGAAGTTCATAAATCTCAAGCAAGGAAACATGTATGTCTACCAGTATAACACTGAGTTTCAGGGTCTCACTCATTATGCCAAGCAAAACGTGCTAGACGAGAAGAGTAACATCTATCAGTTCAAAGGGGGCCTTAGAGAAGACCTCCATCTTGCTATCCTTCTCTCAGAAACGACTGGGTTTAATTAGTTTTACAGGTTGGCTATAAGGCTAGAAGTAGCTCAAATCAAGGTGAAAGCTTCCAAGAAGTTGTTTAGAGAGTCCAACCCTTCTTCATCTTCCTCTCAGGTGGTTTCCAAGCAGCAAAAGTACTGGGTTTGAGTCCTCCTTCGTTTCGTTCTCCTCAGTAGCAGAAGTAGATCGGTGGTTGTAGTTCTTCCCACCCACCCAACCCAGTGCACCAGCAAAGACCTCGGGCTCCTATAACAAGTTGTCCTCCTCCAGCTCACTCCGATCCGCTCTTAGAGGTTACGTATCACAAGTGTTATCTCAAAGGTCACTATGCTTCCAAGTTTCCTCAAAGGCATCTTCCGTCTCCTCCTCCTCCTCGTATCATGCCTCCGGGAAATGAAATGGTGAAGCATAATCCCAAGTCAGCCAGAGTCAACGCGGTCAACGCAGCTCAAGCAGAGGATTCTTCCGAAGTGATAATGGGCACTCTTCTGGTTAACTCTATTCCTGCAAAGGTTTTGTTTGATTCTGGTGCATTGCAATCATTCATATCAAGACCTATCATTGCTAAGCATGATCTAGTAACAAAGGAGATACCTAGGCCTTTAAAAATTGTTTCTTTGGGTTTGCATATGACTTCTCGACTGATGGTTCCACATGTATATATCAACATGGGCAATTATTGTTTTTTGGATTATACATTTGTTCTCGGCAATTCAAACATTGATCTCATTCTCGGTAAGAATTGGCTTGAGGCACACAAGGATCATATTGATTGTGCAGCCAAACAAGTACATTTGACATATCCTTCTGAAGAGGTGACTATCTTCGCTGCTCGTGATGACACCTTTCGTTTGTTGTCCCTCAATGAGAAGGGCGAAATCTCTACAATATCTCAAGTGCCCATGGTCTGTGACTATGAGGATGTTTTCCAAAAGAATTGCCAGGAATGCCTACTCACCGAGCAGTGGAGTTTGTGATTGAACTTGAGCCCGACACGGAACCGGTTTGCAAACATCCTTATAAACTTGGGCTTGAAGAGCTGAAGGATTTGAAAAAACAACTCGATGAACAAGAGCGTATGGGTCTAATAAGACCAAGATCGTCGCCTTAGGGATGTGGGTGTTCTATTCATCAAGAAGAAATATGGCTCGAAAAGACTTTGCATCGATTACTATCCATGGAATAAGAAGACTATCAAGAATAAGTATCCACATCCCAACATCAACAAATTGTTTGAGCAATTGAAAGGCGCCAAGGTTTTCTCAAAGCTCGACCTTCATATGGGCTACCATCAAATCTGTATTCGCGAAGAAGACATTCCCAAAACATCTTTCAAGACAAGCTTTGGCTCTTATGAGTACACTGTAATGTCCTTCGGTCTTGCGAATGGCCCGCCAACTTTCAATCAAATGATGAACTTCGTATTCTATCCCTTCAAGACCGAGCTCATCCTGTTGTACCTTGATGATATCCTAGTATTGTCCAATACCGAGGAGGACCATGCCGAGCATCTCCTTCTAGTGCTTCATAAGCTAAGGGAGCACCGGTCCTATGCAAAATTCTCAAAGTGTGAATTCTGGCTTGATGAGGTACTATACCTCGAACATATCATCTCTTCCAAGGGCATCTCAGTGAATCCTGGAAAGGTTGAAGATATTATCAAGTGGCAGCCACCGCAAAATGTCAAGCAACTTCGAAGCTTTCTTGGGCTTGCAAGCTATTGCACAAGATTCGTGGAGAAGTTCTCCAAGATTGCTAAGCCTTTGTCGAACCTTCTCCAGTACATATATGATTGGACTTGTGAGTGTGATGCTGCGTTGAAGACACTCAAAGAGAAGCGAGCTTTGGTCCTCACTCCTTCCGATGAATACAATACCTTCCAAGTGTTTTGTGATGCTTCTTTGCAAGGACGTAGTGGAGTTATCATGCAAGACAAGAAAGTGGTAGCTTATACCTCTTGTCAGTTGAAGCCAAATGAGAAAAACTACCCCACTCACGATCTTGAGTTGGTGGCAGTTGTCCATGCGTTGATTACTTTGAGACATCTCTTGTTGGGAAGGCAAGTTGAAGTCTGCATGCATCACAAGAGTTTCAAATACATCTTCACTAAACCCAACCTCAACCTCTGTCAGACTCGTTGGGTGGAAATGATCCAAGAATATAATCCAAGCATCGAGTATACTTTGATCAAAGCCAATGTGATTGTAGATGCCTGGAGTAGAAAGGCTTACTTCAACAACCTCATTCTCAAGCCATTCTGCCCCGATCTTTGTGAAGCATTCTGGAAACTCAACCTTCAATTCATTCCTAAAGGTATCCTTGCCAACCTTCAAGTTTCTCCGACCTTGAAAGATCAAGTTCGCGAAGCTCAGCTTCTTGATGCTATGGTGAAGAAGGTGAAAGTTAACTTGGCCAAGGGCATTCCCACGTATAAGTGCTATCATGTTGATCACAAGGATACTTTGTTCTTAGAGAACCATCTTGTGGTTCTAAAGGGAGAGATCAGAAAAGTCATAATGGATGAAGCACACAATTCCCTCCCGTCTATCCATCCAGGCAGACCCAAAATGTATCAAGACCTCAAACAAACCTTTTGGTGGACTCGTATGAAACGTGAGATTGCTCAATTTGTCAACGAGTGTGATGTGTCCCGCAAAGTGAAGATGGAACACTAGCAACCAACATGGGTCCTTCAACCTCTTCCTATTCCTGAGTGGAAGTTCGATCACATTGGATGAATTTTCTCACCAGTTTTCCCAAGTCCAAGAGGGGAAATGATGCCATCTTCATGGTCATTGATAAGCTCACCAAAGTCGCTCACTTCCTTCCGATCGAAGAATCGATCACATCAGCTCAGTTGGCAGAGTTGTACACTTCAAGAGTGGTTTCCTTGCATGATATTCCTCAATTGATCACCTCGGACCGTGGAAGCATCGTCACTTCCAACTTTTGGGATTCCTTCCAAGCTACTATGGGTTCCAAGATTCTCTTTAACACGTCCTTTTTTATCCTCAAACAAGTGGCCAAGTCGAGAGAGTCAATCAAATTCTCGAGATGCTAAGAGCATGTGTGCTCTGTTTCGACATGAAGTGGGAAGATTGTCTCCCGTTTGCCGAGTTCTCCTACAACAATAGTTTCCAAGCAAGTTCGGGCAAGGCCCCATTCAAAATTCTCTATGGAAGGAAGTGTTGTACCCATCTCAACTGGTCTGAAACCGGTGAACGTCAACTCCTTGGCAATGACATAATGTCCGAAGCTAAAGATATGTGTCCTGTCATTTGTGAAAATCTCAAAGCTGCACAATCGTGAAAGAAGGGCTATTATGATAACAAGCATCGTGACTTGGTGTTCGAAATTGGAGAACATGTCTATCTTCGTGTGTCTCCCATGAAAGGCACTCAACGCTTCGGTATCAAGGGCCAGCTTGCACCACAATTTGTGGGTCCTTTAAAGATAGTTGGAAAAGGAGGCGATCTTGCCTACCAACTCAAGTGATACGGGGCCAAGCCCTAGATGTTGATCTTTCACGAATTGGAGGGGGAAACCTCGAAGAACATGAAGAACATAGGAATGAACGGTGAGAATTGCAAGAGAAACACTCAAGAAAAAGTCCAATCACACATCCACTAGACTCACATCCACACAAGATCCACAAAGGTACAAGAACAACTAAGGGAATAATGATACATGGTAAAGTCCATCCAGATCCCGTAGGGAGATGGGGCCTTGGAATCCCGGAGGATCATCCCTATGATAGGGGCCTTGACATCCACTTGGATCTTATCCACATAGAGGCCATATTCGTGGAGGAGGTAAGTGGATGGAGAAATGCTCAACTAACTAAAGACCTAAACCATTGTTAACCCTAGAAAGAGGAGGACATGGTCTATTTATAGTCTAGGGCAAGATGGGGGTGAGAAAGGAGATACATGGGCCACTAGTGTGTCTGTGCGCGTAGGCAGGCAACGAATGTCTGTCCTTGGGGAGGATGTCCGACTGTTCACAAGGGGCGGATGTCCGCGCCGAAGGCCAAATGTCCGTCCTGATGCTGGTCAGGGAGCCGTAGATTCGGTTGTCGATCGCCGGATTTCCGAGGTGGAGTCCAGATGTCTAGCCGTCTAATGGGTTCCGGATGTCCGGGGGTCGACCAGATATCCGCCCGCTATATAGTCGCCTGGCGTTTATGTCCTTCTGGTCTTGTTCAGGTTGATGGGGTCAGATGTCTAGGCTTCGGCCGGATATCTGACCACTGTAGCTTGGCGACGACTCCACTTGAAGCATGTCTCGATCCGTGTCCATGGTGAATTGTTCTATGCTCCGAGGTCGTCCATGTTCGTCTCTTCGGTTACTAAGCACACATAGTGTCTTTGTCTTAGGTAGTAACCATGTTCCTCTTCAAAGAAAAGGGGGAACATTTAGGAGCGAGTTCACCTTATGTCGAATGGTATATGCTCGAGTTCTCATCGTAGTTCCACTTGGTTCTTGGAGAGTAGTCATGGTGTACATGGGGATGGCCGTAGGATGCTCTGCATCATCACCCCCCCTCTTGGGAAAGATCTGCTCTCGGCTCATAAACCTCATCACCACGGACACGATAATCGTGGACGGAGTGGAAGTCATGGTGCGCCCAAAGTACTCCAAGATGGTTTACATGCAAAAAAGATAAAACACAAAGTGCATTGGGAAATACAATGGTTAGTGCACACAAGGTGTCCATCAATTGAACACGAGTTCATCCGACAAGATTGTATGTGACAAGCAGCATGAAGCTTAGAAAAGATATATAGAATGACATGTAAAGCATTCATGGGGGCAAATTCATTTGTTGTGCACACAAAGGTGTTGTATATGCGAATAGTGCAGCCATTGTGCAAATAGATGTCATAGAGTGAAGGTGTATCAATGGCATGAACATGGCAATTGTTGCTCAAAATGATTATGTTATCATGCAATTGATGGTGGACAAGTTGAGCATTATGTATGAGAAGTCCCTCAAGGTGGATCACAACAAATTTTCTAAGAAAGTGCATAAGATCACATCAAGCAATTCATAATGTGAGTCAATCCATTCATACAAAGAAAATTTGTTCTGGAAAGAATGTTTCCATATAGCATGTTGGACAACAATTGGGAAAGTGTTGGTGCAAGTGTTCAAATGCATGGGGGGTGTCCCCAAGTCTAAATGCATGCACATGATATGTTGCTTCTCCATCCATGAGAAAACAACAATGAAAGTGTGGACTATTCAAGAAGCGCATGGGATAATGACTCAAAGGGAAAGAGTTCACCATAGGAAGGTTCCTGAGAATATTTTCCCTCATCGTGTATGACTCCGTATGACCAATATGTCCCATGACGGGACAACCTTGTGAAGCCTTCAAAATGAGAGAACACGACAAACACTTGGAAAACAAAGAAGGTTATCTTGAATGCAAAACTTATCATTCGTGTGGCGAGATACCTAATGAGTGACTTCATCATGCCTATCATATGAAGGTACAAACGGATGTGGCATGGTATGGAAGCATATGATGCAAGTACAACCAAAGATATTAAGCTCAATAAAAGTAGCATGCATCACAAGTAATATGTCCAAGTCTCCAAGGATAAATGAGAACGGTAGTGCAATCCCAATATCAATAATCATAGCATGGGTGCACTAAAAATGATGCAAGTGAAGGAGACAAGTGACAATGACCAAAACAAATCATGTGAGAGGCATGAACATGTATGTCATCAACCCAATGAAAGCAGAAAGTATGTAACATGGGTGATGCAACAAATCAAGTGATCATAGTAATCAAGGCATGAGAACTAGTAGTGCGAAGATGCAACATACTGGATGTAATCATGGCAATCATGCCATGTGCGTAAAAATGGCAATCATGTCATGTATGTAAATAGTGCGCATACATAATGCACATGACATATCACAATCATGAAACGAGATATGAGGAAAGTAGTACCATTGTATTGGCGAGAAGTCCTATGGAAATAGCAATGGAACATATGACTCTCCCAACACAAGAATCAACAATAGCATAGCGCACAAGGTAAACATGGCAATAGCAATTAGGATATCCACCAAGCATGCAAATACACATAGTAGTAGTAGAATGGTGAATCATGAGTAAATGCAAGCAAGGGTAACAATCACATGGAAAAATCATAGAAAGTGGCATAACATGCAAAGGGAACACGAAAAGATAGACATAATGTCACAAGTGGTATATAGCCCATAGTTATGTGAGAGCCAAGTAAACAAAGTGCACATAGTCTTCGTGCGAGGGGAATGGTTGATGAGACATTACAATGAATCCCAAATCATCATTGCTCTAGAGAGCTCGTTTCATCAACTCATGGGATTGTTAAGTTGACGAGTATTCATGAGTACCCAGACAAAACAAAGGCAAAGAAAAATTGTGTGCATGTGGTATATGTATGCATCATCCATTAGGATGTGCGTGTACATTTGTTCATTAGCACAAAATATCAAATGATCAAATAAGTGAGATGCATGATATAGGAACATGTCATCCATCATGAATGGTTTGTTATTATGTATACCATAACGGAGACTAGAAATGTGTAGTGCATCACTTGAAGTATCTAGTGCATTGTTATTCATGATATCTGGATGGTGCACAGAATGGATGCAATCATGCGATATGTAATCATTGTCATGGCATTGCATATGAGATGCATCATCATAATCATATGGAGCAATTTTAATCTTGGGTGACACACACAAGGTATGGAATCATGCATTCTATAAAATAAGTCAAGGCATGGCATATGAGATGAATTGCTCAAATTTTGCAAAGGAATCTTAGCAATATCATTGCACGAAAAGCAAAATCCAATAACTAAAGGCTTGTCATCTATGCATATGTGCAAATGGGATTAATATTTTTTGGATATGCATAGGCACTGCGGTGAGATTGCAAGGATGCAATATGGGAATTATCACTCATAGCATATGACAAGTTTAGCGGATTGTCAAACATGATGTGACCAATAGAATTTTCACATGATATCCTTTGGAGTATAGCATCATGACTAGGTAATTCGACATGCTCATCATCATATGCATCATAAATAGGTGGAGCATCTAGGCATGTAGAAGACATGGCATGTGGTGTGTCCATAAGGTGATCAACATCATGCAAGCAATCAATGCCAAGATAGTCTGCTAGTGGAACAAGCGAAGGGCCATCACCAATGTTACCTTTGGGGCTTCACTCGTATGGTGTAGGTCAGACATCACAAGTTGATGTTTGGTCAACTTCTTATTCTTGATGGAACCATATGGGTGAAGCATCATCGTCCACCACGGCCATCGTAATTCACGTTGGAGGGATGGACTTGTCGAGGGTAGACACATCATCATGTATGAGACCTTGCACCAATGAAGAAAACACAATAGGAGTAGAGGTTAAGTTTTTAGAAATCACAATTGCCTCACATACCCTATGAACTACCTCACTTACTAAGTGTCGTGGCTCACTCACTCCCTCTAGGATGCTCTCACTCATATGTTTGGTTGAGTCACTCAAAGGGTGGTGATAGCTCTCAACCTCACATATGAATTTTGGCATGTTCTCGTGTGTGGGGCTAGTGGTGGTCACACTCATCCTCTCATAGGAAAAGCACCCAATGTCACATATGGTGGATGCAATCATCTCATTCATGCGGTGGTGGCTCTCCTCACATGGAAATTGGGTCATCTCGACATATGTGGGTGTCGGAGAGATGTAGGTGCAAACGTCTTCATTCTGAACTCCTTTCGTCACCTTGGTTGAAGGGATAGTCCCATGCTCAACCTGCTCGTACATAATGCCTCCAAAGATGAATGTCGTGGGATGTGGCAAAACATCATGCTCCTCCAAGACCAAAGGGAAATCCCAAGCTCGGGCCACCTTGCGCTGTAAAACCCTACTCCTACTTGGTGGATTGCTTGAGGTAGAAGATCTGTACAAGGCGTATTCTTGCCTGCCTAAAACTCGTCCTCTTCTATGGTGGCCGGGCCCCTACTTATATTGGCCTTGGTCCTCTTCCCCGAAAATATATGGCGGGAAGGGTTGCCACAATGGCTAGTTTGAAGGGGGCAGGCGGTTGGAGACCACACCTACGGGCCAACCCCGACACGTGGTGTGTGAAAAGTCAAGGGCACCCAGGCTCCCTCCAACGCCTTGGCAATCGCCCTGGTTGTCATAAAGCGGACGCGCGAAGTGGTACCGTCATTGCTTTCTCATGTGTCCTCCTCCTTCGCACAGAATCGCACCGAATCCAGTGTCCTGCTAGGTAGCTTCCTCGCTTCCCCCACGGCTTCTGCACCCAGATGGCGCCCGCTGGCAAGAAGGGGAAGGACGCGGCCTCCGTCGCGAGCCCTGTCATCACCACGCCTGCCCTCTGGCCCTCCTCCATCTTGGAGCAGGAGGATCTGGGCCCGGTGCTCCCATTGGTGGCCGACGAGCAAAACGAGGGGTGAGCAATGTGGATCTGGCCGGGCTCAACAGCGTCGAAGAGCCTGCCCCCATCCGCTTACCCCTTTTCTACCACAGTGTCTACGTCGAGATAGTCCCGCCCTTCTCCAAGTTCTTCTATGCCATCCCCTCTCACTACCAGATTCACGCCCTGCATCTCCAGCCTAAGTCCATCCTCCTCTTGTTGATCTTCGTCTTTTACTGTGAGGCCTTCGTGGGCATGAGGCCCTCGGTGGCGCTCTTTCGCCACTTCTACAACTTGCGGTTCATGACCTTGGACCAGCTCTCCGCGTGTGTCTCCTTCATTGACGTCACGAGCGTGACCATCTGCCTGAATGCCGGGAAGAAGGTGGAGGGCTATCGGCAGCGTTGGGTCCTCATGGATGCGCGCCAGGTCAATCCACGCCTATCGACCCTCACGCGCGAGCCCGCGCACACCCTGTGTGGGGCCACTAGAAGCTCGCTGGTCCCAGGGCGGAGCCTATCTTGGAGCGCATCACCTTGCACCAGGATGCCCAACTGACGGGCATGATGGTCATCAAGGAGTTTCTAGGGCAGCGCATCGCACCGCTCCAGGCGCACACGTGGCCCTTGTGGAATCTCTTTGGCACGTCGGACCCAATGAAGCTGCGCATGTGCGGCCTAACGCTCGATGAGCTACATAACACCCTAGCTGCTCTACTTGGGCCTCACCCCGGAGGCCGCGCCACCTCTATATGTCTATGCCGAGGCGGAGGAGCTGGTCGCGCCGATACCCATCTTTGACGAGTGGAGGCTCGCCGGCCGGAGCCCAAGCTCCTCCATCACGGTGGCGTCTCCCAGCGGGGGCGACATCGATGGGGATTCAAAGGCGACAAAGGAAGAAGAAGGTGCCGGCCGGGTGCCGTCGCCCGTCCTTCACACGTCCCTGCGCGGCTTTGGTGATGATGATGGCGCCACGGACGAGTCGCTCCGTGCAGCTCTCCATGCGCATGCGACCACGAAGGGGGGAAGCCGAGTCGGACCCCATGGCCTTCTCTGCGTCGGCGACTAGGGCCCGTGTTGGGGGCGCGGTGGCGACCCCTATGGCGGCGCTCCCTCACAGGGCTCCTCGGGCCTCCGGGAAGGAGGGGAGCCAGGCCGTCCTTGTCGGGAACCACGCTTGGAGTCCCTTGAGAGACGCCGAGGTGGAGAGGGGTGTGGCGAGAGCGCACCCCCCGTCGTCGAGAGGAAAAGGAGATGGGCCGCCAAAGATGAGTAAGTACCTTAGTCCATTTCCTTGCCGCGTGTTTGCAAGTAGATTGCTCTAGTTAATGTTTTGTCGATGCAGGTGCCCATGCAGGCAACCGGGAGAAAAGGAAGAAGGCAGTGCCTGGGGCGAAGGTGTCGCCTATCCTGAAAGCAACCTCAGCACCTGGCAGGGGCCTCGGAGGGCAAGGGGAAGGTGCTCGTCGTCCTGGCATAGAGCTCGATCGCGCGAGCACCATGGTGGCATCGAACATGTCCCACGCACGTCGAGAGAGCCCAAGTGCCAAGGTTGCGGTGCTTGAGCCCCCGGCGTCTCCTACCGGGGCCATAGCAGTGCAGCTCCACGCCAAGGCTGCAGCACCCCAGCCCCGGGCGTCGCCCGCCAAGGCTACAACGACGTAGCTGAAAGCACATTTGCTCCCTTGGTGATTTTGGTAATTAATAACAACATATGAGTCATTGAACTAATGTTTCCACCAAGTATATTTCAGAAAAAGTTCAATGATAGGGATGGCAAAAGGATTGTGGAGATTGTGGAAGTACCCCAAGATTCAAGGAAATAGGTTGGCCAAGCTTCAAGCAAGAGGACTCTACATTTTACATTTGTGAGAAATCATTTTGAGTCCATAGGAAAGCCAATACTATTAAAAGGGGGTAAGGTTTTGATGGTGAACAAAATGCTCATACGCGCACAAGTGATAGTCACCAAAAACATCCACAAGTCTCCCACCAAAGTCTGTACCTAGCCAAACATGCAAAATCGATGCAACCAGCTTTCCTATCTCGGTGCCACCGATTCCAAACCCTAGACAGACTCGGTCAAACCCTAGGCACTTCGGTGCAGCTGACACTACTTTCGGTGCCACCGAGTTGGGTTGCCAACTTTCTGTTACGCAAGTTCACACTTTCGGTCCATCCGAGAATGTTGAATCGGCGTCACCGAGTCTGGCAATTCTGACCGTTGGTCACCTTGTCGGTGCAACCGAGATTCGTATATCGGTCTCATCGAGATTCAAAAGTTGCCATCTTTTGGTCACTTCGGTACCATCGAGATTAACACATCGGTGTCACCGAGTTGGTCATTTTGTGTGCAACGGTTGGATTTCTAGGGATGCCTATATATACCCCTTCACCACCACCCACTCGAAAGAGAAGCACTCAGAACTATTCCATACCTATCCTACTCAGTTTTCTGAGAGAGAGCCACCTACCCTTGTGTTGAGGTCAAAATCTTCCACTCCAACCATATGGATCTTGATTTCTAGCCTCCCCAAGTTGCTTTCCACCAATCCCATCTCTTCTACCAAGCCAAATCTATGAGAGAGAGATTGTGTGTTGAGGAGTCTATCATCTTGAAGCACAAGAGCAAGGAGTTCATCGTCATTACCAAGCCTATTACCTTTTGGAGGGTGGTGCCTCCTAGATTGGTTAGGTGTCGCTTGGGAGCCTCCTACTTCGTGTTGTGGAGTGAACCAAGAAGTTTGTAAGGGCAAGGAGATCGCCTACTTCGTGAAGATCTACCCCGAGTAAGGCTAGTCCTCCGTGGACGTATGCCGTCATGGTATAGTCAAGGTTGCTTCTTCGTGGAACCCTCCATGGGTAGAGCCCTCCGAGGACTCTCATGACCATTACCCTCCGTGGGTTGAAGACTCCATGAACGTGGATGTACGATGGCACCACCTATCGGAACCACGGGAAAAATCATCGTGTCTACAATTGTGTTTGATCTTCCTACCCTATCCTTCTACGCATGCTTGTTGTTACTTTCCGTAGCTATACTCTTAGACTTGCATGTGTAGGGTGTACTTGATATGTTATGAATGCTAAAACTTGCCAAGAATTAAAACTGGGAAAAAGCATAGTTTTATTTGGTCATGTAGTCTAATCACCCCCCCCCCCCTCTAGACCTACTTTCGATCCTACAAGTTGTATCAGAGCTTTGGTCTCCATTGCATTGGTTTCACAACCTAGGAGAAGTATGGCATCTAGTGAGGGAAATTATCACCGTAGAGGTCCGTACTTTGATGGTACTAATTTTGCTAGTTGGAAGCATAAAATGAAAATGCATTTGCTTGGTCATAATCCCGCCGTTTGGGCTGTTGTTCGTGTTGGCTTGCAAGGTGAATTCTTTGGTGATGGAAGAGAACCGGATTGTGAAGCGAACACGGAAGAATTGAAGATGTTGCAACTCAATGCTCAAGCATGTGACATTATCTTCAACTGCCTATGCCCCGAAGAATTCGATAAAATCATCCGTCTTGAACAGGCAAAAGAGATTTGGGATACTTTGGTTGATATGCACGAAGGAACTGAGTCCGTGAGAGAATCCAAGTTAGATGTTCTTCAAGGTCAACTTGACAAGTTCAAGATGAAGGATGGTGAAGAAGTCAATGAGACGTACTCTAGGCTATCTCTCATCACAAATGAGATTGCCGACTTAGGAAGCGAAGAAATGACTGACAAGTTTATCATCAAGAAGATACTTCGAGCCTTAGATGGGAGATATGACACAGTTTGAACTTTGATCCAAATGATGCCCAACTACAAATATCTCAAACCAACGGAAGTGATTGGTAGAATTGTTGCTCATGAGATGACACTCAAAGACAAGGAAGAGCTTCACCACAAGCCTAGCGGTGCTTACAAAGCCACAAGTGATGCTCCCGCTACCTCAAGCGACAACCTTGTTAGAAATGAAGAGATAAGCCTCATGGTTAAGAAATTCAACAAGTTCTACAAGAATAGAAGCAAAGATCATAGCTCCAACTCAAGACATGAAGAGAAGTGTTCGTCAAGTCATGACCGAAACTGCTACAATTGTGGGAAGCCCGGACACTACTCCAATGAGTGCTCAGCTCCCTACAAATGAAAAGAAGAGTCACCTAGAAGACGAAGCTCAAGAGATGAATCACCTCTAAGAGAGAGAAGGAGTAGAGATGATCGTTATGAACGAAGACCCTCAAGGAGAAGTAGGGACTCGGAGAAGAAGGACAAGTACACCAAGAGCTACTCAAGAAGGAAACATCAAGCTCATGTTGGTGAATGGGTTTCCGGCTCCGACTCCGACAACCACTCCGAGAGAAGCTATCACTCCAACTCCGACTATAGTCAAGATGATGGTGTTGCCGGAATTGCACTAGTGACAACCAACTCCCATGATCTATTTGATTCACCAAATGAAGGGAGTGGAAGTTGCTTCATGGCTAAAGGCCCCAAGGTATCACACCCAGAATATCTTGATTACGATAGTGGTGAAGATGATTTGCTTTACGATGATGACTTGCTATGTGATAAAACTAGTGATGTTGATCATAATGAACTTGATATTTCTCATGCTATCAAGATAGGTCAATTGACGATGATAAGATGAAAATAGAAGAACTAACTAAAGAACTCAACACACTTAAGTTAGCCCATGAATCTACTCTTGAAGATCATAGAGAGCTTGTAAGAATTCATGAGAAGTTACGCTTCGAGAAGCTCAATTTGGAGCAAGAACATGAATTTCTTAAAGCTATCAATGACGATCTCCAAAAGAAGACTTCATCTTATCTTGCCAAACGACTACTCTTGTCTACATTCATGCCACAAGTCAAATCTAAGCAAACTAGTAACAAAGACAAGAAAGGTTCTTCATCTAGTAGCAACAATAAAAATGCTAAATCCAATGATGTTGCTCCTAGTAGTTGATGAGGACATGACTACCTTGTATACGACCAAAAATGTTGCGAACATGCATATTTCTGAGGTGATTTCTTATAAGAATTATGCAATAATTTATTTATGTTATCCGGAACAAAAATACTTCACCTATTTTTATTTTATGCCTAAATGCAGAATGGTCGAACACTTGTATGAACCACGTGTGATGACAAAGGAAGAGGAAATGGTTGGGTGCTATTCAAGAGGTCCTCTAATTTCAAAGGAAACAATTAGTTGTTGTTCAACAAGTTCTCCCACGTCACTTTTAGCCCAAGACAAGATAGAGTCCAAGTCTCTCACATTCTGGACTCAGATTCGGACTGCACAGACACACCTGTCTCAAAAACGCCAACAACATTTTCATACGGACTCGGAATTGGGTGATTCTTTTTTTGATGGAAAATAGATTTCATATGCGTTCTATAACAGTTGTAATCACCTTAAAATTCGTCTGGATCGCGAAGATATCGACTGAAACAATCTGATGTTGTAGCAAAATCCGAGTCAAACTACAAGTCCAAAGGTGTTGCATCACCTCCACTTGGGCCCATGGGCCTTGTACGACCTAGGGTTGGTTTAGGGTGTCTTGGGACGTCCTCCCACCTCCTTGGCCACCACCACTTGCTCCTATATAAGTAGATCAATCTAGTAGCTTTTCCTTTGGGTTTTGTTTAGATTACAAGTTTGCCATAGCTGCAACTTCGCGTTCTTCGTTTGTGTTCCACGACCAGACAAAGGCATCACAGAACCCCACTTCATCAATAAAGCTTTCCTCTTATATTTTCAATATCCAGATTGTAATCTTAGTTTCTTGCTTGTTCTTCGTTTGCGTGCAGGAAACAGACCCTCGTGGTCAGGTTGATCGTGCTCCGGCGTGGTCAATAACCTCTCGGAGTTGGTTTAGCGATTGCTAAGGCACGGCGTCATCACACGTTCGTAGTCGGATCGTCAAAGTCTACTCCACCAAAAACGATAACCACCATCTCATCAAAAGATCGGGACCCTCGCCTCTATCAAGTGGTATCAGTTTTCAGGTTGCTCGGTGAGAATTTCCAGTTATTCGTAGATTAGATTTATTTTCCTTACCTATTGCCCAAGAGAAAGCCACAAAAAGATTAGATCTATTCATCTTTTCTCCAAGCCAGTATGAGACTTTGCAATTTTCTTTTCAGTGCTTGCATAGTTGAATTATCGGTTGCATCGTCGTGTCGAGTTGCTGGTCTTAGCGTCTAGTCTTTTAGAGTTTCGAGTTCTATTCACAACTTGTCACGCCGGCGTCGCACCATCTTCTTTGCTGCTGCCATATAGCACCACCACGCCACTGTCATCCCTTTCATTGTCACCCACCACCATCCATCAATTTTCACCACATGCTACCATTTTTCATTGTCATTATCACACTTGAGGTCGTTCACATGTACGCTTGATCCAATCTACATCTTATCTAATTTGTTGGATAGAAAAAAAAGTGAGAGAGAAAAAAAAGAAAAAAAGAAAAAAAGTGAGAGAAAAAAGTGAAGGAAAAAAAGTTAGTGAAAAAAAATGGAGAGAAGAAAAAAAATCGGATCTACCTAGACTCAATCTCGTATGTGAATTCGGATTGAAATCTGTTTTGCGTAGTGTTTAGTAAAACAAGCGTATCTTCCTCATACAAACTCGGAACTGAGTGATTCCTTTTGCATACAAAAGCTTGAGTCAGTAGCATTCTTGAGAAAAATATCAGAAATTTCACATAATATTTCTAGAGGAAAGCTGCAGAGAGAGTTTTGTATATCTTGCTTGTCAGTCATTTATCATCATTGTCTTTACTGCCATTGTGATCTTCACTTATATCTTGCCGTCGAGAGCTAATTCTTATCATCCCTTGCTGCTATTTGCCCTACGCCATGACTCCATTAGTGTTCTAGTCTCGCGTCTCTAGTACGGTCTAGCCTAGGACCAGCACAGTACCGTCGTTAAGCGTTTATTCAACATTACATCTCTGAATTAATTATTGCTAATCTTTTGCTACCATATATTAAGCCTTCCAAGCTCCACATATTTCTACATCGTGTATACATACGTTCACCTAGTAATCGCTTCACCCAATCTATGGAGATATTGACACCGTCGGTTGCCGGTCGCCACCTACTGCATGGTAAGAATTTGTAAAACATTGATGTTTGCTTTATTGTGAGCGTTTTACCACCACATCCCAACAGTTCATAGGAACAATATACTTGGATCTTTGTTTCTTGTTTCTACTAGTCATGACAGGATCCAGAGTTGTCGGTTCATGGGCTTCTTCGATCGTGGGAGACGTGCCACCACAAAAACCGATACGAGAGCTGCAAAGAGATCCAAATGCCCATGATCAGGTTAATGTTTCTATACCTCCATTTAATGGCCGATTTAGACCTGCTTTATATATTGAATGGGAGTTTGAAATAAATGAAATATTTTCTTCCCATAATTTTGCTGCACATAAGGAAGTTAAGGTCGCAGTTGGTTCTTTCACTAGTTATGCTTCAGTTTGGTGGAGCGAATATTGTCGGTTACACAAAGATATTATACCTACTACTTGGGATGATTTGAAACTTGCCATGAGACACACATTCGTTCCTGCTTATTATACTCGTGACAAGCTTAAAAAGTTATAATATTTGAAACAAGGTAGTGGCACCGTAATGAAATATTATGATGATTTACAAATGACCTTGTTGCATTCCTCATTATAAGAAAGTGAAGAAGAATTTATGGATAGATTTTGGGGAGGATTAAACCATGGTATTCAGGAGATACTAATTCATGAAAAGTGTTATTCTATGGATCGTTTGTTTCGTCTTACTTGCAAAGCTGAACAGGAAATAAATCAACGTGTTGCCCAAATGGAAATAGAGCGCAAGGTGAACATTCCAAGAGTTTATACAGTTGTTCCTTCAACTACTAGGCATATTGTGACAACCACATCAATTCTTGTGAGGGCTACATCACCTTCACCATGTAACACGTCACCATCGAGAGTGCCTACATCATCTGAGTTGATCATAAGAGGTAATGGCAAAGGTATTGATCTTCCACCTCCACATGAGTATGATGAATGCCTTGTCAATTCCAATGTACCCTGTGATGAGCTACCCATTACTTTGATCACCACCACCTATTGTAGAGGACTATGTTCATGATTTTACTTCCACATGTCATCAAATAACTACAATATCAATAATTGTGAGTGCACCCATTGAATTAACTATTGATGAGCAAGAATCGTGTGAATCAGTAAATAAATCTATTTGGGTCAAATATGTTTGAAAATAATTCTGCCGGTGTTTAATTATTTTGATATGACCTCCAATCTTGGTGATAATTTTGTGTCAAATGACATGTTGCATGTTTGCTTATTTAAGCATGCTGTAGCATCTAAATTTGAAATGATTCACGTTTATTTACCAATATTGGGATGGTTTAATGATGAACATTATGAATCTTTTGATATGAATAAGGACTTCACTTATATGTGCAAACTGAGTTGCAATATTGTGATGCCTTCTACTTCTTGTCATAATCTTTTGGCTTTATATTTCATGACATGTGATGAGTGCCCTTGTATATATGTGTCACATGTGTCACAGCTGAGAACAATAAAAATGGATGACATATACATATACAATGTGTATGCCTTTTCTCTTTTGGTAGCCACATTTCAGATTAAGCAACGCCGAGGACGGCTTTGTTTTCACGAAGGGAGGATGATGAGGACATGACTACCTTGTATACGATCAAAAATGTTGCGTACATGCATATTTCTGAGGTGATTTCTTATAAGAATTATGCAATAATTTATTTATGTTATCCGAAACAAAAATACTTCACCTATTTTTATTTTATGCCTAAATGCAGAATGGTCGAACACTTGTATGAACCACGTGTGATGACAAAGGAAGAGAAATGGTTGGGTGCTATTCAAGAGGTCCTCTAATGTCAAAGTAAACAATTAGGTGTTGTTCAAGAAGTTCTCTCACGTCACTTTTAACCCAAGAGAAGATAGAGTCCAAGTCTCTCACGTTCTGGACTCAGATTCGGACTGTATAGACACACCTGTCTAAAAACGCCAACAACATTTTCATACGGACTCGGAATTGGGTGATTCTTTTTTTGATGGAAACTAGATTTCATATGCGTTCCAGCCCAGTTGTAATCACCTTAAAATTCGTCTGGATCGTGAAGATATCGACGACCAATACGACGTTGCAGCAGAATCCAAGTCAAACTACAAGTCCAAAGGTGTTGCATCACCTCCACTTGGGCCCATGGGCCTTGTATGACCTAGGGTTGGTTTTAGGGTGTCTTGGGACGTCCTCCCACCTTCTTGGCCGCCACCCCTTGCTCCTATATAAGTAGATCAATCTAGTAGCTTTTCCTTTGGGTTTTGTTTAGATTACTAGTTCGCCATAGCTGCAACTTCGCGTTCTTCGTTTGTGTTCCACGACCAGACAAAGGCGTCACAGAACCCCACTTCATCAATAAAGCTTTCCTCTTATATTCGCAATATCCAGATTGCAATCTTAGTTTCTTGCTTGTTCTTCTTTTGTGTGCAGGAAATAGACCCTCGTGGTCAGGTTGATCGTGCTCCGGCGTGGTCAATAACCTCTCGGAGTTGGTTTAGCGATTGTTGAGGCGCGGTGTCATCACACGTTCGTAGTCGGATCGTCAAAGTCTACTCCACAAAAAACGATAGCCACCATATCATCGAAAGATCGGGACCCTCGCCTCTATCAGTAGTTCTATTGATTCAACTAATGATTATTCTCTTAGCCAAGTTACACTTGATCAAGAAAATGCTTTATTAAAAGGAATTATAGGGAAGGGTATCTACAAGAGTCTGAAGGGTACAAACAGTTTGATGAGATTGTACGCAAGCATGGAGGGTACCGAAAGAATCGTGGTGTTGGCTACTTCAACGCTAATGGAGTTGAATGGGAAGAAGGTCAATACCCCAATCCCAAGTTTGTTCCTCAAAAGGAAAAGTATGAAAATACTCTTCCCAAGGGAACATAGTTGCAAGATGACCTTCCACCACAAGACACCAAGCTCAAGGGCAAGAACAAGCTCCAAGAGGACTTTGACTCCTATGAAGATGAACCCCAAGCTTTGGTGAAGTGGGTTCCCAAGGCTACTACAAGCTCAACTTCTACAAGTGCTACTTCAACACCAAGGATCCCCATTAACTTGATGTGGGTCCCCAAGAAGAAGAACTAGAAAGTTCTTGAGGGGTGACTCCGCCAATGAAATTCACTCACATTCATTGTTGGCAAGATCTATTTGCAATCAACATAAACCCTATGCAATAGATCAAGGAGTCACACATTCCCTCAAAGGTAAGCAAGGGACAAGGTATTCAACAAATCAATGGACATCATCACATATACTTTGCACTCCATGTCCATAAATACCCTTGTATTTGTCTCTGTATGTTGGGACTAACCCATGTAGGTGAGAAGAGTAAGGAAACAACAAGGATGCTCCCAGCTCTTGGTGATCTTCATCAACTTTGAGCATCCACCACTACCTCACCAACATGAAGTCTTCATCGACAAACCCAAGGTTATTTTATCCCTCTTATGGGGGGATGTCACATCAAGGGGGAGCTTTACTCTAAGAATTGAGTCAAAGCATCTCTTAGTATGTGACAACATTAAATGCTTTATGTAAAAGTGGTAACCTCACTTGTGCTTAAACGATGAGTATGACATATGATCAAGTACTCTTACTTGGCTCCTAAGTCAAATACTCATATATAGATGACTTCGTCATCGCCCAAGTGCTTGTTAGATGCTAGAGTGTCTATGCATGTTTGCCATGATTTCATTTGACATCTTGTTGTGTGAGCATGTTGGTCTGCATTTATTTACTCATTCGAGGATATCCAATTGTTGCTATTTGGCTTTTGATTTATCTTTTGCCAATTGGATATACAAGAATGCCTAGGACCACCTCTTTAGCTATCTATGCTTTCTCACCTCATACTCTATTCATGCTGCATCACAAAATTTGAATAAGTGCTTTTTGATCCCTTTGTGTGTGGAGCACTCGGAGTTCCGTATCGACAAGGACTGACCATTAAAACCTCCCAAGTGCATCCCGGTGGAACTAACCACAAAATCTCGGTCTCACCGAATGCCTAGGGTTGATCTGGTTTTCAATCTCGGTACCACTGATTCCATTTTCTCGCTTGCACCGAGTTTCCTGTCAACCGACAGTTGAGGAACTCGGTGACACCAAAAAGTTAGAATTGGTAACACCGACAGTGGTGGGTATATATACTATGGACCCCGACGCTTTGAATTTCATCCTCAAACCATCGCGCCTCAGAACCCTAAGCTGCCGCCTTCGAGACCCCTGGTCGTCGCCCTTGTCTCCCTGCGCTCCTCCGCCGCTAGGAATCGCCACCATCGACGAAATCCTCTCCCTCATTGCCACCGTAGAGGATCCGCGCCAAGATAGGGTACGGATTCGATCTCTTTTGAGGTCCTTGTACGATTCTTGTGCAATAGATTCAATTTTATCCATAAGACACTCATTGCATGAACTCCTATCCACTCAAAATTTTGATAGATTGGTGAATACTAGATTTTCTAGGGTTTTGTCGTCCGCCCAATGGAACTCGGTGGAACCAAAGTGAACAAATTGGTCTCACCGATTTGAAATTCTGTGTTGCTGAGAACAGTCCCGGTGGAACCGAGTACTTCTTTTCGGTCTCATCGAAAAGGGTGCCCAGGTTCCATTAAGAGGGATAGCCATTCTCGGTGGCACCGAAAATTCTGCTTCGGCTGTACCGATTATCATTTGACATAGTGCAAAAACTTTGAAAACCTATTGTTCAAACTTTCAAAAACCAGCCTCATTTTGTGATGACTCGTCTACTTCTGCTCTTCTGTACTCTATTCACAGGGTCAGTATGCCAGATGCTGAGGACAGTCAGAATATGCCAGAGTAGGGTGCTCACATGAGTTCAGGCACAAGCCCAGAGTCCAGTTCATTCTCAGATCCTGGCACCCCCATCTCCCATGGGTTGCCCAAGGTTGTCACCAGGACCAGGAAGAAGCTAAATTCTAATGAAGAAGATTCGGAGTTTGTTTCCTGAGGAGATTCTTGCCAAGAAGCAAGAAAAGGCTGCTAAGAAGTTTGCTACTGAAGCTACTTCTTCCAGAAGAGTTGTCAGCAAGGTCTATGCCAGCTCTGAGACTATCAAAGCACATGAGAGGGCTAGAGCCACAATCTCTATCGATCCCCAAGGAAGTCTATGCCTAAGAAGGCAGGGGAGAAGAAATCTAGAAAAACGATTATCCATGTGAACCACTTAATTCATCAAGCATATCATCTAGTCTAGGAATAGGATGACGATAACGAATAGTAATATTATTAATGCCTCTACAATCCACACACATGCGCGATGTACCATCCTTTTTAGGCACTAGAATAATAGGAACAGCACAAGGACTAAGGGGTTCACGTATATAACCTTTGTCAAGTAGCTCCTGTACTTTGACGCATAATCTCCTTTGTCTCCTCTGGATTGGTATGGTATGGCGCACGGTTAGGTAGGGATGCATCGGAATTAAGTCAATCTGATGCTCAGTCCCGCGAATAGGTGGTAATCCCGGTGGCACGTCTTGTGGGAAGACGTCAGTGAACTCCTGCAAAATGTTAATGACAGCAGGAGGCAAAGAGGGAGGCATGTCCTCGAATGAAAATAATACCTCTTTGCATACAAAAGCATAGCAAACAGATGTAGCAACATCCAAATCATTAATATCAGATTTGGTAGCAAGTAAACATCCACTCTTCAATTTTATTTCGGGTGCAACATTAGATGATGGTTTATTATGCTTATGGTGTTGCTCAAATTCCTGTGCTACAATCTGATTTTCACTCTTATTTTTCGCGTGTTTTGCTTTACTAGCTCTAGCAATGTCATCTTTCATAATATGTTCCGGAGACATAGGAAGCAAATTGATATTTTGATCCTAATGAAGAAGAGTATACTGATTTGTCCTACCATGGTGTACAGATTTTTTATCAAACTGCCATGGTCTACCAAGTAGAACAGAACATGCTTGCATGGGCACCACATCATAATCAACATAATCAGTATATGTAGCAATGCTAAAATGCACACGAACAGTACGTGTTACCTTAACCTTGCCACTATTGTTGAACCATTGGATGTAATGAGGATGAGGATGTGGTCTGGTGGTTAGAGACAGCTTCTCCACCATCTCCATGCTAGCCAAGTTATTGCAACTCCCTCCATCGATGATGACACGAACAGAACGCTCCTTCACAACTACCTTTGTGTGGAACAAGTTGTGCCTCTGATTTTGCTCAGCCTGTGTAATCTGCACACTGAGAACACGTTGAGCAACTAAACTTTCATACCTGTCAGCGTAATCAACAGCCATGTAGTGTGTCTCTGGTTCTGCATCCTCTCCGCCCTGTTCTTCACTTGCAATGAGAGCCAAAGTCTCCTCATCATAATCACTAGCGGACGCATATCCACCATCCTCAGTAACAATCATTACACACTTGGAAGGGCATTCTCTCGCAAAGTGACCTCCACCCTTGCAACGACGGCATATAACCTCATGTGTTTGCCCTGTGGATGCAATAGATGAAGAAGAGCTCTATGCAGGCCTAGAAGGTGTGCTCTTCATAGAGGGTGGAGTAGGAGCCTGTTTCCTGGTATCACGGTTGGAGAGGTGGAAGTAGGTAGTGTTGCAGCAGGACGTGCGAAAGAAGAGGAGGTACGTGGCGTCCATGATGAAGTGCGACCTGCAGAAAAAGTAGTTCTCGCCATTGCCTGTCGATCCTGCACTTCATGTTCAGCTTTGCAAGCAAGATGAAATAAACTAGTGATAGTGTTATACTCCTTATACTCTAGAATAGTCTAAATCTCTCTATTTAATCCACCCATAAAACATGCAAGCATATCTTCATTCTCCTCAACAATACCACATCTAATCATGCCAGTTTGTAATTCCTGATAATATTCTTCTACATAATTTTTTCCCTGTCTTAAACGCTGCAAATTTTGAAGCAATTCACGTTGATAATAAGGTGGCACCCAACGATTACGCGTAGCAGTTTTCAAAGTAGCCCAAGTAGTTGGAATATTAGCATGGTGTATACAATGTTCTGACCACCAAACACAAGCAAAACTAGTGAATGAACAAATAGCAGCAGCAACACGTCTATCCTCAGGAAATTGTAAGCATTTTAAACGTTGTTCTGTTTCTAACTCCCATGTAAGATATATATCAGGAACATATCTACCCTCAAACGTCGGAATATTCAATTTAAGTTTAGGGAGATGGTCATGATCCCGTACCTGAGGGGGTGATGCAGCCCTACCGTTACGGTTGTAGCCATGTGATCGACCTGGTGCGTATCGTGGTGGTTGCCCTGAGGCTGATCTGGAGCAACCTCTCCCTCATCAACGTAATCACCATCATAATCTTCAACCTGCTCAACGACAGTACTAGCAGGAGCCACAGAAGTAGCAGCAGTATCAACAGTACCAGTATGTTGGGCTTGGCCGAGAGGCACACGTCGCGCTCGTCGTTCAAAAGGGATAGGAGCTGCAGCTGGTAGTGGTAGACGTGCAAGCACCTCATTGAACTTGGTGTCCATCTTGGTGTCGAATGTCTTCTCCAAACCATCTAGCTTCTCCATGGCGTCTCCAAAGTTGGTCACGAAGTCTTGTACCTGGTCAGCCATCATTTGTTGAAATTTATCATAGAGCATTTTGTTGGTCATGCTCTCCTAGGCGATTTCGTTGTCGTGCGATCCTGACATGGTTAGCAGAAATAGGAAACACACAAGAATATGAAACCTACAGGCTACTGGGACGTGGTGGTGGTGGTGGTGTGTCACAAATCCTTTAAGCGAATCTCAAATTCTTACCAGTTCTTACCCAGCAGCAGGCGGTGATCGGCAACCATTGTAGTCAAAACTCTCAAAGCTTGGATAGAGCGATTGCCAGGTGGTGTCAAACACACGACGTAGATGTATGTGGAGCTGGGATGGCTTATAATATGGTAGCAAAAAAGGTTAGCAATAATCAATTTAGAGATGCAAGGTTGAATAAACGCTCAACGACGGTACTGTGTTGGTCCTAGGCTAGACCGTACTAGAGACGCGAGCCTAAAACACCAACAAAAACACGACGTTACACGTAATCAAGGGAAGAGCACACTCTGAATTTTTTTCGTTTTTTTTGGCGCCTCTTTTTTGCGCTCTTTTTTTTGCTCAAAAAATCACTACAATGGCGAGTGTCTCAAAACTCTTCCCACGTCGTATAAGCAAGATGGGCACGAAATTTGTTGGACTAATTTTTTTTCGGGAGCAATTAGGGGGCTGCGACGACCAAAAATTTCGACAAAAATCACTATGATGGCAAGTGTCTCAAAACGCTCCAAAGAACCTAAAATCAAGATAGGAAAAAAATCGGCCAAATTTTTTTGGGCCAAAACGTGCTCTGCGAAGCATGCCAGACTTTTTTTCCCGACACCTACGCAGGTAGCAAAACACGAATCCGAAATCAAAAGGATCTCGAAACTAAACCTAAAACGAGCTGGACTCGGATTGGTGGCGGATTTGTTGTGGTATATATGGACACCAATGGATAGTGATGATGGATGGTGATATATGGCAGCGGTGATGATGGTGGTAGTATAGGGCAACTATGAAGACGATGCGGTGGCGGCGTGACAACCTGTGAATAGAACTCGAAACTCTAAAGGACTAGACACTAAGACCAGCAACTCGACACGACGATGTAACCGCAAATTCAACAAAGCGAAATACTGAAAAGACTATGCAAAGGCTCAGATTGGTTCGGATATGATGATCTAACCCTAATTTTTTTGTGGCTTTTTCATGGACTAAAGGTATGAAGAACAGATGTGATCTAAACTACGAAAACTTGTAAAATCTCACCGAGCAACCTGGAAATCTGATACCACTTGGTAGAGGCGAGGGTTCCGATATTTCGATGAGATGGTGGCTATCATTTTTGGTGGAGTAGACTTCGACGATCCGACTATGAACGTGTGATGACGCCGCGCCTTAGCAATCGCTAAATCAACTCCGAGAGGTTATTGACCATGCCGGAGCATGATCAACCTGACCGTGAGGGTCTATTTCCTGCACACCAACGAAGAACAAGCAAGAAACTAAGATTGCAATCTGGATATTGCGAATATAAGAGGAAAGCTTTATTGATGAAGTGGGGTTTTGTGACGCCTTTGTCTGGTCGTGGAACACAAACGAAGAACGCAAAGTTGCAGCTATGGCGAACTTGTAATCTAAACAAAACCCAACCCTAAAATGATGCCCTAAGGGTTGTATATATGGGGGAATAGAGGGGAATTTCGTGGCCTGCGTGGGCCTCCCCGGCGAGGGTGACGAGCTCGGTGATACGGCCCAACCACGCATCGTAGACGGCATCCGCATGGCGGTAGCGGAGTAGCTCGTGGGCCATGAGCAGCGTCGCTTGCGTGTTCACCTGCTCGAGACGAGCGTGCGAGGAGGAAGCCGTGGCGGTGCGGCCATACCTCCGCATGGAGGGGGTGTGCAAAGGAGTCCTGCTGCTTGCAGGCAGCGGGATAGGTGGCTGCGGCGGCCTCGGCACTAGCGCAGTAGCGGCAACCACCCCGGCCCATGGGCGCGGTCTGGACGACCCGGGCCGCCCTACGCTCAGCGCGCACATGACGAGCGTCGGCCATGGGATTGATGAAGCTGGTTTCGGAGCGGAGCAAGAGAATAGCGGCGCACCCCTACCTGGCGCACCATATGTCGGAATCGGGGCTCTGTAGACCCAAGGAAGGTTCGAACATTGGGATGCGCTTGCTCTCAAACCCTACTTGACCTCATGGCTTCACGGCGACTCTCTGGTGGCTCTCGCTAAGGAAAAACAAACAAGGACACACAGTTTACCCAGGTTCGGGCCACCTTGCGGTGTAAAACCCTACTCCTGCTTGGTGGATTGCTTGAGGTAGAAGATCAGTACAAGGCGTGTTCTTGACTGCCTAAAACTCGTCCTCCTCTATGGTGACCAGCTCCCTCCTTGTATTGGCCTTGGTCCTCTTCCCCAAAAATATCCGGCCAGAAGGGTTGCCACAATGGTCATTTTGAAGGGGGCAGGGTTGCACCCTATCATGACAAAAGGTGGTCTTCGCCTGCTAAAGCTCTTCGCCATGACGCGTTGGTGGGCTCGGGGATGACCTCCATCCTATTGGGCCCTCGGTCTTGGTCCTCTTGCACTGGAAGGTAACCTTTGGGGATTTTCTTTTGAAACCCGCAAGCTGGCATTGCTCCCTTATCACCAAACAGGAAAGCTTCTCGGCCCGCACCCGCTGGCACGACTCTGTGGACCGCTCTACACGGGGCACGTCGGCCACATGAAGGGGCGAACCCGCGGGACCCTGTCGTGCTGTCTTTGACGTCCTTCGCCGATCCCTCCGGATGGCCTCGAGAGGGGGGGCAGGACAAAGCCACGGGAGGCACATTCAGGAGGGAGCACTCCCTGCCTCTTGGGGGGCTTGTCGACACGCCCCTCACGAGGAGGGGTCTCTCACGAGGGTTCGAATCTTGAGGCTTAGTGGGAGCCCCACCGGGCCCGCGGCACGTGCCGCGCCTTGGGCGGCAGGTATACGGTCATGGGTACCCCCAGTCCCATGGGCCCGACACCTACCACCGCCATGGTTTCCATGGCAAGAAGATCAAAGCTTGTGCTTAGGCTCTCTAACCCCCCCTGTTGCACCCTTGCACGCACACAGTACACGCACGTCCATTTGCACGCCTGCACGCCCCGCCGTGGCGGTGTCCGAGCGCCTTGACCTGCAATTCGGTCATGTTTCTCTATTTTTTTGTTGGGGTTCAGTCTTCATAGACGTTCGAGAATCATGCATCTTCAGCCGAGTCTACTTCGCATCATTGACACCCTCGCTTCCTACTATACATGCAACACGCGACCATCCGCTCACACAACGCCCGTCGCCACACGCCGGCTGATGGGTTCGGCCGTGCATGCCTAGCCAACCAAGGCTAACCTTTTTGGTCTTGTTAATTATCTTGTTCCTGCTAGATCCTCCGTACCGCACGCCCCGACCATGCACTAGCTTGCACGCCATCACGCGGGTCACCGACCATTGTTGTCCTCACGCAACACAACCATGGCCAAGTGCCATCTTTTCCTCCCGCTGTGTAGGTGCTTCGGTTCAGTTCGAACCCCACTTGTATCACAAACACTTCATAGCCCAGTTGGTCAGGGCGGTCATTTTCACTCAAGAGGTCTGGGGTTAGTCTAGGGTTCAAATCCCAGACTCACCCATTTCTTTTATTTTGGTCACGGGTCACCGCACGGTCGCTTGGGCTTGATCCACTCCTGGGCCGGTGCATTGTGTAGCAACTCGGCCCATGTATGGGTTTTTCCCTGCGTTATGAATTCGTCAATATCCAGGACGTGCATGATTACGGAAAATGCCATAATTTTAAAATGCTAATAACTAAATATCCATGCATCGAAATAAAACATGTCATATATGTATAATGCATAAATATTCATGTAGTTAAATAATATCCAACCTTTATCCATGTTAAAATTGTTATTTGCATTAATTTGCATAAATGACATGTTAAAATAGTTTATTTCATAACTAAATAACCGTAGCTCCGAATTAAATATATTGTATATTTAACTTGACTAGAAAAACATGTAGAATAATATGGTGCATGTATTTTCATATTTAAAAAATAAAAAATGTGTTTAGGTCACCCATTTATTTTTCTTTTGGTCACGGGTCACAACACATCCGCTTGGGCCTGATCCACTCCCGGGCCGCTGCATTGTGCTACAATTCGGCCCATGTATGTTTTTTTCCAGCGTTGCGAATTCGTCAATATCCAGGACGTGCATGATTATAGAAAATGCCACAATTTTAAAATGCTAATAACGAAATACCCGTGCATTGAAATAAAACATGTCATGTATGTATAATGCTTAAATATTCATGTACTTAAATAATATCCAACTTTTATCCATGTTAAAATTGTTGTTTGCATTAATCTGCTTAAGTGACATGTTAAAATAGTTTATTTCATAACTAAATAACCGTAGCTCCGAATTAAATAAATTATATATTTAACTTGACTAGAAAAAATGTGTAGAATAACATGGTGCATGTATTTTCATATTTAAAAACATTAAAATTGTGTTTAGGTCAGAACAGTAACAAATTCAAAATTTGCATATGGGGAATTTTCGGAATTGTTATGTGTTGCTTCCGAATTCATTTTAAATGCCTAGGTAGATAGTTTATTATGTTTCACCTCTTTCCATGATAAACAACATTTAAATTTGTTGGGTACCTAAACAAGAGAAAACTAACTAATTCGAATATGGAGTTTCGTCAATATGCAACTCGTTGCATATTGAGCTTCACATAATGTGCAGTAGTTGTTTGTCCCATCTTGCCATGGCACAACTCTTTAAATTGTCATGCATCGTCTTGTTTGTGCACTATGCCAAGGTTGTGTATTTAATGGATAGTACTGGGTGACTGGGTAGTACTGGGTGACGAGTTCGAGGAACATGTCGAGAACGGTTATGAGGAGCAAGTTTGTAACCCACTGAAGACACACCAGACAAGATGATCATTATCCTGGATACCGTTACTATCTTGGCTATGCTAGGTGTCTCGTTGCTATCGTTATGTCTCGTTTCCTACCACTTGTCTGTCAAGCCTCCCAAAATGATAGAGGCAAAGTTGTCCCCGTCTTTCGGTGAGATCTGGCTATCGTTTATGGTAGAGTCGACTTTGACGATCCGACTACGAACGTGCGAGGACGTCGCGCCTTAGCAATCGCTAAACCAACTCCGAGAGGTTATTGACCACGCCGGAGCACGATCAACCTAACCACGAGGGTCTGTTTCTTGCACACAAACAAAGAACAAGCAAGAAACTAAGATTGCAATATGGATATTGCAAATATAAGAGGAAAACTTTATTGATGAAAGTGGGGTTCTATGACATCTTTGTCTGGTCGTGGAACACAAACGAATAACGCGAAGTTGCAAATATGGTGAACTTTTAATCTAAATAAAACCCATGTCTAAACGACGCCCTAAGGGCTGTATATGTGGGGGAATAGAGGGGAATTTCTTGGCCCTTGGAGGAGGGGTCCGAAACCAACCCTAACTCAGTTTTCCCAAACATACAGACTTTGAAAATAGCCTATGATAAGGTATTTCGAAATTACATGGGCCTGGCACAAAAATAAGGTGACGCGACACCTATAATAACATTTGGACAAAATTAATGAAGTGGCCTCTTGTATATTTCGTACAAGCCTTCAAGTTCTCCTTATGGTGGCTTCAAAGTGCGAAAATCACAATTGGAAGCTCTCTTGTTCTTACCCCCGCACGCACCTTCTTCTCCATCCTTGTCCCTGCTCCAATGGCTATCCTTCTTGTCCATGCTAGGTCCTTCATTCATAAGTAAAACAAAAGTATCTAACTTAGGTGGCATCATATGTTCATGAACATTAGAAGGATTTCCAAGAAACGAAAGTACCTGGTAATTCAATTGGCATGCGCAAGCTCTAGTAACCGGTCCAGTATGTATAGCAACCGGGTCTGGGGATGTAACAATGGTATTGATGTCCATAAATAATGTTTCAAAGATTCATGATCAGAATGTATGACAAATTCTTTGGGCCACAAATAATTTTGCCATGTTTCCAAAGTTCGAACAAGAGCATATAATTCCTTATCATAAGTAGCATAATTCAGACTAGGCCCACTCAATTTTTCAGAAAAGTATGCAACGGGTTTACCATGTTGTAATAACACACCTCCTAATCAATTCCACTTGCATCACATTCAAGCTCAAAAGTCTTAATTAAAATCAGGAAGTTGGAGTAATGGAGCATGTATTAACTCATCTTTCAATACTGTGGAGGCTTCTTCCCGAACGGTACCCCAAACAAAAGGCACATCCTTCTTTGTAAGCTCATTTAGAGGTGTAGCAATGGTGCTAAAATCTCTCACAAAACGTCTATAGAAACAAGCGAGGCCAAGAAAACTCCTCACTTGGGTGACCATTTTGGGCTATGGCCAACTCTCAATAGCTTCAATCTTCGCTTTTATCAACTTCAATTCTGTGTGGAGTAACAACATACCCAAGAAAAGATACTCGGTCGGTGCAAAAGGTGCACTTCCCAAGGTTACCAAAGAAATGTGCATCACATAGAGCAATAAAAACAACACGTAAATGTTCCAAATGTTCCTCCAAAGATCTACTATAAATCAGTATATCATCAAAATAGACTACCACAAATCGTCCAATGAAAGCACGTAAAACCTCATTCATTAATCTCATGAAAGTGCTAGGTGCATTAGTTAACCCAAAAGGCACGACTAACCACTCATATAAACCAAACTTAGTTTTAAATGTTGTTTTCCATTCATCTCCCAATTTCATACGAATTTGATGATATCCACTACGCAAATCAACTTTGGAGAAAATTATAGAGCCACTTAATTCATCAAGAATATCATCTAAACTAGGATATGATGATGATAACGAATTGTAATATTATTAATGCCTCTACAATCCACACACATACATGATGTACCATCCTTTTTTGACACCAGAAGAATAGGAACAGAACAAGGACTAAGGGATTCACGTATATAACCTTTGTCGAGCAGCTCCTGTACTTGACGCATAATCTCCTTCGTCTCCTTTGGATTGGTACGATATGTGCACGGTTGGGTTAAGTCAATCTGATGCTCAATCCCTCGGATAGGTGGTAATCCCGGTGGCACGTCTTGTGGAAAGACGTCAGCAAACTTCTGCAAGATGTTAATGATAGCAGGAGACAAAGAGGGAGGCATGTCCTCGAATGAAAATAATACCTCTTTGCATACAAAAGTGTCGCAAACATATGTAGTAACATCCAAATCAGTAATATCAGATTTAGTAGCAAGTAAACTACCACTCTTCAATTTTATTTCACATGCAACACTAGATGATGGTTTATTAAGCTTATAGTGTTGCTCGAATTTCTTTGCTACAATCCGATTTTCACTCTTATTTAGCTCCTATTTGCTTTACCAGGGCCCTGTTTGTTTGCGCTTTAGCTTAGGCTTTTGCAACTTTTCCATTTTGATCAAAAAGCCACAAAAGCTCCTAAATAGGTGCTTTTGGAGCTTTTATGGCATTTGGAGCCAAATATTGTTACATTGATTCATCAAAAGCCATAAAAGCTCCCAAAGCACCTATTTAGGAGCTTTTGTGGCTTTTTGGCCGAAGTGAAAAAGTTGTAAAAGCCGAAGCTAAAGCCCAAACAAATAGGGCCTAGCTCCAGCAATGTCATCTTTCATAATATGTTCAGGAGACATAGGAAGCAAAGTGATATTTTGATCATTATGAACAAGAGTATACTGATTTGTCCTACCATGGTGTACAATTTTTTTATCAAATTGCCTTGGTCTACCAAGTAAAACGGAACATGCTTGCATGGGCACCACATCATAATCAACATAATCAGTATATGTAGTAATGCTAAAATACACACGAACAGTACGTGTTACCTTAACCTTGCCACTGTTGTTGAAACATTGGATGTAATAAGGATGAGGACGTGGTCTGGTGGTTAGAGATAGCTTCTCCACCATCTTCATGCTAGCCAGGTTTTTGCAGCTCCCTCCATCGATGATGCGCGAACAGAACGCTCCTTCACAACTCCCTTTGTACGGAACAAGTTGTGCCTCTGATTTTGCTCAGCCTGTGTAACCTGCACACTTCGAACACGTTGAGCAACTAAATTTTCATATCTGTCCGTGTAGTCAGCAGCCATGTAGTGTGTCTGTTGTTCAATATCCTCAACACCCTGTTCCTCACTTGCAATAAGAGCCAAAGTATCCTCATCATAATCACTAGAGGAAGCATATCCACCATCCTCACTAACAATCATCACATGCCTGGATGTGCATTCTCTCTCAGAGTGACCTCTACCCTTGCAACAACGACATATAACTGTGCAGGCCCCGAAGGCGTGCCCTTGCTGGTGGCTGGTGGCGGTGACTGATTCCTGGTATCTCAGTTGGAGTTGGTGGTTGAAGCAGGCGATGCTGCAGCAGGACGTGTGGAGGTAAATGAGGTCTGTGGCTTCCATGATGAAGTGCAACCTGCAGAAAAATTAGTTTTGGCCAATGCCTGTTGAGCATGTAGTTCACGTGCAGCTTTGCAAGCAAGATGGAATAAACGAGTGGTAGTGTTATACTCCTTATATTCTTAAATAGTTTGAATATATCTATTTAATCCACCCATAAAACATGCAAGCATAGCTTCATTGTCCTCAACAATACCACATCTAATCATGCCAGTTTGTAATTCCTCATAATATTCTTCTATAGAATCCTTTCCTTGTCTTAAATGCTGCAATTTTTGAAGTAATTCACGTTGATAATATGGAGGAACCCAACAAGTACGCATAGCAGTTTTCAAAGCAAGCCAAGTAGTAGGGATATTATAATGATATATTCTACAATGTTCAGACCACCAAACACAAGCAAAACTAGTGAATGCACGAGTAGTAACAGGAACACATCTATCCTCAGAAAATTGTAAGCATGTAAAACGTTGTTCTATTTCTAACTGCCAAGTAAGATATATATCAGGAACATATCTACCCTCAAATGTCGGAATATTCAATTTAAGTTTAGGGGGGTGGTCATGATCCCGTACCTGAGGGGGTGGTGCAACCCTACCATTGCGATTGTATCCATGTGGATGACCTGGTGCATATGGTGGTGGTTGGCCCTGGGGATGATCTGGAGCAACCTCTCCCTCATCATCATCACCATCATAATCCTCATTCTGCTCAATGACAGTGGCAGCAGCAGCTACAGAAGACGTAGCAGTAGCAGCAGTAGCAGCGGCACCAGAAATTTGGCATTGTCGAGAGGCACAGGTCGCGCTCGTCGTTAGAGACGCACAATAGCTACAACTGGTGATGGAAGATGGACAAGTACCTCATTGAACTTGGTGTCCATCTTGGTGTCGAATGTCTTCTCCAAACCATCTAGCTTCTCCATGGCCTCTCCAAGACTGATCATGAAGTCTTCTACCTAGCCAGCCATCATTTTCTGGAATTTATCATGGAGCTCTTTGTTGGTCATGCTCTACCAGTCGATCTCGTCGGCTTGTGATCCTGGCATGGTTAGCAGCAACAGGAAACACACAAGAATATGAAACCTACAGACTACTAGGAAGTGTTGGTGGTGGTGTGTCACAAATCCTTTAAGTGAATCTCAAATTCTTATGAGTTCTTACCTAACAAGAGGTGGTGATCGACAACCGTTGTAGTCAAACTCTCAAAGCTTAGATAGAGTGATTGCCGGGTGGTGTCAGACACACGACGAGATGTATGTGAAGCTGCGATGGCTTATAATATGGTAGCAAAAGGGGTCAGCAATAATCAATTCAGAGATGCAAAGTTGAATAAACGCTCAACGACGGTACTGTTCTGGTCCTAGACCGTGCTAGAGACATGAGCCTAAAACAGCAACAAAATCACGACGTTACACGTAATCAAGAGCGCACTCTAGAATTTTTTTCGATTTTTTGGCGCCTTTTTTGTGCTCTTTTTTTTCCTCAGAAAATCACTATAATGGCGAGTGTCTCAAAACTCTTCCCAAATTGTATAAACAAGATAGGCACAAAAAATGACTATTTTTTAGGAGCAATTCTGGGTTGCGACGACCAAAAAATGCAAAAAAAAATCACTATGATGGCAAGTGTCTCAAAACGCTCCGAAAAGCCTAAAAACGGGATAGAGAAAAAATATTTTTACCCACCAAAATTTTGGCCAAAAATCATCTCAGAAAACTGTGCCGGACTCTTTTTTTCGAAACCTACTCAGCCAAGGAAACCCAAAACTAAAAACAAAGGGATCTCAAAATCAAACCTAATTCGAGATAGACTCGGATTGGTGGTGGATCTGTGGTGGTATATATGGACACCAATCGATGGTGATGGTGGGTGGTGATAAATGGCAAGGTTAACAACGATGGTGGGTGATGGTATATGATAGCGGTGATGATGGTGGTGGATGATGGTGGTGGATGACGGTACATGGCAGCGGTAATGATGGTGGTGGATGATGGTATATGGCAGCAGTGAAGATGGAGCGGTGGCGGCGTGACAACTTGTGAACAGAACTCGAAACTCTAAAGGACTAGACCCTAGGACCAGTAACTTAACACGACAATGTAACCGCAAATTTAACAAAGCAAAGTACCGAACAGAAAATTGCAAAAGGATCAGATTGGTTTGGATATGACGAACTAACCATAAAATTGTTTTGTGGCTTTTTCATGGACTATAGGTATGAAGAACATATGCGATCTAACAACAAAAAAAACTGGTTAAATCTCACCGAACAACCTGGAAGTCGGATACCACTTGATAGAGGCAAAGTTGTCCCTGTCTTTCGATGAGATGTGGCTATCGTTTATGGTAGAGTCGACTTTGACGATCCGAGTACGAACATGTGAGGACATCGCGCCTTATCAATTGCTAAACCAACTCCGAGAGGTTATTGACCACGCCAGAGCACGATCAAGCTGACCACGAGGGTCTGTTTCCTGCACGCAAACGAAGAACAAGCAAAAACTAAGATTGCAATCTGGATATTGCGAATATAAGAGAAAAGCTTTATTGATGAAAGTGGGGTTCTATGACGTCTTTGTCTGGTCGTGGAACAGAAGCGAAGAACGTGAAGTTGCAGCTATGGCGAACTTTTAATCTAAACAAAACCCAAGTCTAAACGGCGCCCTAAGGGCTGTATATATGGGGAAATAGAGGGGAATTTTGTGGACCCTTGGAGGAGGGGTCCGAAACCAACCCGAACTTAGTTTCCCCACACATACGGACTCTAAAAACAGCCTATGATAAGGTATTTTGAAATTACATGGGCCTGGGTCAAAATAAGGTGACGCAACAACTATAATAGCCCATGGACGCAATTAATGAAGTGACATCTTGTATATTTCGTCCAAGACTTCAAGCTCTCCTTATGGTGGCTTCAAAGTGCAAAAATCACCATTGGAATCTCCATTGTTCTTTCCCCCGAGCGCACCTTCTTCTCCATGCTTGTTCCCGTTCAAATGGCCATCCTTCTTGTCCATGCTAGGTCCTTCATTCATAACAAAAACAAAAGTATCTAACTTAGGCAACATCATATGTTCATGAACATTAGAAGGATTTCGAAGAAACGAAAGTAGCTGGTAATTCAATTGGCATGCACGAGCTCTAGTAACTGGTCTAGTATGTATAGCAGCAGGGCTGTGGGTGTAACAATGGTATTGATGTCCTTATCAGAAAATGTCATGCTAAGTGTCTAACTCTCCACATTCTATCAAACCGTTGTTTGGCTAAGTTACCGCTTGCTCAACCCCTCTTATAGCGTTGCTAGTTGCAGGTTGATCCATGTGATAATATGGATATCTCGGGATATCATATTATTCTTGCTATTTAAGTTAATGCACCTACATACTTGGCAAATGGTGGAAGGCTCGACCTTTTGCTTGGTGTTTTGTTCCACTATTGTCGCCTTAGTTTCCGATCACCGCTGTTTGTTGGGGAACGTTGCATGGGAAACAAAAAAATTCCTACGCACACGCAAGATCTATCCATGGTGATGAGCTTCTACGAGAGGGAGAGTGGATCTACATACCCTTGTAGATCGCTAAGCGGGAAGCGTTAAGAAACGTGGTTGATGTAGTCGAACGTCTTCGCGATCCAAATCGCCGAGCGTCCCGTGATCCCATCACGATCCGTCCCGCGATCCAATCACGATCCGTCCCGCGATCTCATCACGATCCTTCCGATCTAGCGCCGAACGGATGGCACCTCCACGTTCAGGACACGTACAGCTTGATGACGATCTCCGCCTTCTTGATCCAGCAAGAGGGAGCGGAGAGGTAGAAGAGTTCTCCCGCAACGCGACGGCGTTGCGACGATGGTGGTGGAGCTATTCCAGCAGGGCTTCGCCAAGCACTACAGAATCAATCTAGAGGAGAAACAGATCTAGAGGAGAAGAAGAGGGCAGCACGTGGCAATTAGGGTTAGCTTTTCCCTCTACACCCTCTAGTATATATAGGAGGGAGGGAGGGGAGGAGGCAGCCTCAAACCCTGAAGGTTTGGTCGAAATTGGAGGTGGAGGAGTCCTACTCCAATCCTATTAGGAGTAGGATTCCTCCTTTCCACTTGGAAACTCTTTCCACCTCTCCACCTTTGGATTCTTTCCTTCTCATGGGATTTAGTGGAGGCTTCGGCCAGCCCACTAGGGGCTGGTTTGTCTCCTCCCACAGCCCATGAGGCCCCTCGGGGCGTGACACCCCTCCTGATGGTCCCCCGGTACCCTCCTGGCACTCTCGGTACACTACCGATGAGCCCGAAACTTTTCCGATGACCAAAACAGGACTTCCTATATATCAATCTTTACCTCCGGACCATTCCGGAGCTCCTCGTGATGTCCCGGATCTCATCTGGGACTCCGAACAACCTTCGGTCACCACCATACATAACTCTATACTGTCGAAACGTCACCGAACCTTAAGTGTGCAGACCCCGCGGGTTCGAGAACTATGTAGACATGACCGAGACACCTCTACGATCAATAACCAATAGCGGGACCTAGATGCCATTGGTTCCTACATATTCTACGAAGATCTTTATCGGTTGAACCTCTATGTCAAGGATTCAGTTAATCCCGTATGTTGTTCCCTTTGTTCTTCGGTATGTTACTTGTCCGAGATTTGATCGTCAGTATCTCCATACCTAGTTCAATCTCATTACCGGAAAGTCTCTTTACTCATTATGTAATACAAGATCCCATGGCTAACACTTTAGTCACATTGCTTGCAAGGCTTGTTGTGATGTTGTATTACCAAGTAGGCCCTGAGATACCTCTCCATCACACAGAGTAACAAATCCCAGTCTTGATCCATGCCAACCCAACAGACACCCTCGGAGATACCTGTAGAGCACCTTTATAGTGACCCAGTTACGTTGCGATGTTTGATACACACAAGTTACTCCTCCGGTGTCAGTGAGTTGCATGACCTCATGGTCATAGGAACAGATACTTGACATGCAGAAAACAGTAGCAATAAACTGACACGATCATATGTTACGTTTATAGTTTGGGTCTTGTCCATCACATCATTCTCCTAATGACGTGATCCCGTTATCAAATGACATCTCATGTCCATGGGTAGGAAACCTTAACCGTCTTTGATCCACGAGCTAGTCTATTAGAGGCATACTAGGGACATGGTGTTGTCTATGTATCCACACATGTATCTGAGTTTCCGATCAATACAATTATAGCACGGATAATAAACGATTAACATGAACAAGGAAATATGATAATAACCAATTTATTATTGCCTCTAGGGCATATTTCCAACGCTGTTATGTTCTATATTGAGCGCTCCTAAAATGTTTGGTGCTGTTATGGGGACCCCTCGATAATTCGTTTTGGTATAAAACTCTTCCGACAAGGCCCAACTTTGGTGTTAAAATTTGCATAACTAATAAAATTTGCATAGGGAGTAACTACCCCGTTGGCTAGTTAATCAACAAACCGGGTCAGTACTCCTCATGAGTGTTGGTCCAAACTAGAGCCACTTGCGGGATCACCCCAGTGCAACTTGGGAGTTTAATTTGGCCACCGTACGTACTGCTCATCCGGCAGTGCCTTGAGAACGAGATATGTGCGCCTCCTATAGGGATCTGGCCTGCTCGGAGGTCCTGTCAGAATTGTTTTACCTTTAATGAATGTCTTGTGCACTGGGATTCCGAGGACACTTCGGGCTATCCCGCGGTTGAAGTTTTCGACCGTAGCTTGTGTTTACTTTGTGATGTATGAGTTGGAGCACCTTGTAGGGTTAAATCTTTTAGAAAGTCGTGCCCGCAGTTATGTGGTAACTTGAAAACTTTATAATACCCAGTTATAAAAACTTGAAGTAATGTCACGCCCAACATGTGCGCCTATCCATTTTAAGACACAAGGGCCTCGCAAGGGATAGAGGCGCATCTTGCCGTTCGCAAGTATAGTAACATTGCATCATACATTACAGAAGAGATGAGTATACAAGTTGGCTTACACTCGCCACATGCTAAATTACAATCCACACAGAGCTCAAATAATCAAGATGAAGACAGGGTCCGACTACGGACGAAATCAAACGATAAAACAGATGCAAATGATACTATCTCGCTATCCCAAAGATCACGACCATGGTCCTCTACTCATCCGGATAAGTCACGTACATCCTGCCTCTTTCCTCATCATATTCCCACTGGAGCTGGGTAAGATCATCCTGCACGTACTCATCTGTACCTATACCTGGAGGGTTGTAGTAATCTGTGAGCCACACGGACTCAGCAATCAAATGCACGGGTACCGAGACTATTCAAGCTTAAAGGTTGGGATGGGGTATGTGTTTAGTTTGCAGCAGCACTAAGCATATATGGTGGCTAACTTACGCGACATGAAAATAAATATGAGTGGCCTATGATGAACGATCGAATCTAGTATGATCTCTGTGAGATTCTGAACACTTACTTACGTCAATCATAACCCCACCGTGTTCTCTCTCGGATCATGTTCACGAGCAGAGACGATCACGGTTACTCACCCAGTTGGTGTATTTTATTTAGAGTTTACTTCAAGTTTACTATAACCGGGTGTTAAACAAATATCCAAGTTGCCACATAACCGCGGGCATGGCTTCTCGAAAAGATTTAACCTTGCAGGGGTGCTCCAACTAGTCCATCACAAATTACCACACTCCGCGGGAATAGACTCGATCACAGACCTCGTGGTCATCATAGGTAATTCCAAAGGAATTCCAACACCTCGAAAAAACCCGAAGAAAGTCAGACTCCACACGCAAGACACTCAATAAAGGTAAAAGAAATCCAGCAAGACCGCCCGACGTGTCGACAAACCCGATAAGAGCCGCGTATCTCATTCTCAGGACACGACGGATAAGCTAGTATACGATGGCCTGATAGAAATCTCCCAAGTTGCCTTGGGTTGGCCCCGCACAGTGCTCTAGTTTGTACCAACACTCATGAGAAGCACTGGACCGGGGGTTGATTAATTATCCACGGGTTTGCAAGGCCCTATGCAAATTTTATTAAGTTGTTAAGCAAATGTAGTACCAATGTTGGGTCTTGCCAGACAACTTTTAATCTCAACTGAATAAACAAGGGGGTCCCCATAACACCCCCGAGCGTGTTAGGAGCGCAAAATATGAAAAACATAACACCGGTAACAAGAACTATGGCGGTAACAGGGGAACAAAACACCTAGCATAAGGCCAAGCCTTCCACTAATACCAAGATATATATGTGCATTAAATTAAATAACAAATAATATTGTGATATCCAAATCCATGTTATCACGTGGAACAACCTGCACGTGCAACTAAAAACGCTATAAGAGGGGCTGAGCAGCGGTAACTTAGCCAATCAAAGGATTGCTAGGATGTGGAGGGTTAGAGGCTTTCATGGCAATTAGGAGGCTGATATCAAGTGGTGGGTAGCGCAATTGTAATGATAAGAGCGAGAAACTAGCAAGCGAAAATAGTATCGGGATCCGGGTACGATCATCTTGCATGTTGGTTCTTCAGTGGAACAAGTAGCAGGATCCTCGTAGTAGTACTCTCCTGTTGGGGAACGTTGCATGGGAAACAAAAAATTTCCTACGCACATGCATATCTATCCATGGTGATGAGCATCTACGAGAGGGAGAGTGGATCTACGTACCCTTGTAGATTGCTAAGCGGGAAGCGTTAAGAAACGCGGTTGGTGTAGTCGAACGTCTTCACGATCCAAATCGCCGAGCGTCCCGCGATCCAATCATGATCCGTCCCGCGATCTAATCACGATCCGTCCCATGAACTTGATCACGATCCGTCCCACGAACTTGATCACTATCCGTTCCACGAACTTGATCACGATCCTTCCGATATAGCGCCGAACAGACGACACCTTCGCGTTCAGCACACGTACGACTTGATGACGATCTCCGCCGTCTTGATCTAGCAAGAGGGAGCGGAGAGTAGGAAGAGTTCTCCGGCAGCATGACGGCGCTCCGGCGATGGTGGTGGAGCTATTCCGGCAGGGCTTCGCCTAAGCGCTGCAGAAAACCGATCTAGAGGAGAAACTATGCATTGGAGGAACGGGTAGCACGTGGCTGAAAAACTAGCGCAAAAACCCTAAAACCACTAGTATATATAAGAGGAAGAGAGGAGAGGAGACAGCCTTGGCTTTACAAGCCAAGATCTTCGGCCGAACCAGGTGGTGGAGGTGGAGTCCACCTCCAATCCTAGTGGGACTAGGATTCACCCTATTTCGCCTTTTTTCACATTTTCCTATTGGGTTTTCTTCTCCAGCCACATGGGCCTTGTGTGGGAGTTTCCACCAGCCAACTAAGGGATGATATTCACTCTCCCACAGCCCATGAAGCCTCTTGGGTCGAAATACCCCTCCCGGAGGCCTCCCGGTACACTACCCGCACTCCCGGTACACTACCGACGAGCCCGAAACTTTTCCGGCGACCAAAACAGGACTTCCTATATATGAATCTTTACCTTCGGACCATTCCGTAGATCCTCGTGACGTCCAGGATCTCATCCGGGGCTCCGAACAACCTTCGGTCACCACCATACACAACTCTATACTATCGAAACGTCACCAAACCTTAAGTGTGCAGACCCTGCGAGTTCGAGAACTATGTAGACATGATCGAGACACCTCTACGGTCAATAACTACGAAGATCTTTATCGGTCGAACCTCTATGTCAAGGATTCAGTTAATCCCGTATGATGTTCCCTTTGTTCTTCGGTATGTTACTTGCCCTAGATTCGATCGTCGGTATCTCCATACCTAGTTCAACCTCGTTACCGGCAAGTCTCTTTACTCGTTCCGTAATACAAGATCCCGTGACTAAGACTTAGTCACATTGCTTGCAAGGCTTATTGTGATGTTGTATTACCGAGTGGGCCCTAAGATACCTCTCTGTCACACGGAGTAACAAATCCCAGTCTTGATCCATGCCAACCCAACAGACACCCTCGGAGATACCTGTAATGCACCTTTATAGTCACCCAGTTACGTTGCGACGTTTGATACACACAAGGCACTCCTCCGGTGTCCGTGAGTTGCATGATCTCATGGTCATAGGAACATATACTTGACATGCATAAAACAGTAGCAATAAACTGACATGATCATATGCTACGTTTGTAGTTAGGGTCTTGTCCATCACATCATTCTCCTAATGATGTGATCCCGTTTATCAAATGACATCACATGTCAATGGCTAGGAAACCTTGACCATCTTTGATTAACGAGCTAGTTCACTAGAGGCATACTAGGGACAATATGTTGTCTATTTACCCACACATGTAATGTGTTTCCAATCAATACAATTATAGCATGGATAATAAACGATTATCATGAACAAGGAAATATAATAATAAACACTTTGTTTATTGCCTCTAGGGCATATTTCCAACATGTCCTGGGTCCTCGTACTCAGTATCAACACTCGCGTCTACCCAAGAGAAACAACAACAATAAACATCCAGCCAAGGTGCAATGCACAAACAAGATGATGCATGATTCATTTATGAAGAATTAACATGGCAATCCAAAACTAGTCATGTTTCACATGCAAAGTTTGTTTATTAATGAATCTAGATAAAACCTCACGTTAAGTTATTTAAACATGCATGAACATTGCAAATATGGATGCAGCATGCAAAATCGATAGAAATGCATATAAAGAACGCAACAAACGGAGTTACGGTTCTCACGATACGCTCATGACAAGGTACGAAGGCAAAACACAAGACAACAAAGCCATGGGCTAATTCTTGGCATTCCAAGGTAGCCACTAGTTAGGCAATGAAAAACCAACCACAATAGACTCAAAAATCAATCAATTCCATGGAGTATAGCTCCCACAAGTCACAAAACAATAAAACAACCACAAGCTCTATATATGCCCAAGGCATATGAGCACCAACACTCATGAGCATACCACCCAAGAAGGGGGTGTTCATCCACACACACACTCACATGGCCATATATGCATAAGCATATGGCACACACACACTCACTCTCACAAGTGCACTAGGCACATATACTCACACACACACACTAGCTCATGTGTGTGGGTGGTCATCCACGCACATATGCATACATATATGCACAATGCATATATGCACAATGCATATATGCACATGGATATGTGTATGGTAACACACACACACACTCCCACAAACACACATGCATATAACCTCTCACAACACAAGGTTATGCATAAATGCACACTCACATGCACATACACATACACACACATGCATATACACCTATGTGCATACCCATATGCTCATGCACACACTCACAAACACACATACACATGTGCATATGTATGCACCACCACATGTGGCACATACACACACAAGCACATACATACATCCATATACATCCATACATACACTCAAATAAACAGAAAAGAAAAACTAGCATGCTGGTGCATCTACACATACACATAAACTTGCAATGGAAGAGAACAAAGAAAAACAAAAAAAAAGGAAAACAACATAAAAATGGGAGGGGTTCGGATTCGAACCCGCAACCTCTTGGTTGCCTCCCACACACCACACCACTGAGCTACGAGCGCGTCTGTTAACAGAGGAGGGCACCCGCCCTCTAATACTAACACACGCACTACCTGACTGACGAAATTGAAGAAGTCGACACCTGCAACTACAGAGCACGACGGCAGCCAGACGGGGGACTCCGGTGACCATACGAGCGGCGGAGGCGCACACTGGACCCCCTGCTCCTGCCCGCACACGCACACACTAGCACAGCCACCTAACGCAGGCGAGAACGCTACCGGCGACGACGATAGAACGGCAATGGCAGCGACCTACAAACGAATCACGCGACGACGAACCAGACAAGGAATCGGACGGGGCGGAGCGAAAACGGGCTCCTGCGAGAAGCAGGAACTCGCACGCGTCGCTCGGAAGCATGAGCTCGTCGGTGCACTCGTCGGAGACGATGTCCGACGGCGGCGGAACGCTCCTAACACGGGCACGCACTACGGTGAAGCTCAAAGCTTGGGATCGGGCGAGGATGGACGGGGAGCTCACCTAAACACGACGGCGTAGCCAATTTAGCTCGAGGAAGAACGGCGACGAAGAATTGCCGCGACGGAGGAGCTCGGCCGGAGGGGAAGAAGATGAAGCAGAGGCGCGACCTTGGCGTCCCACGTGGATGCAGAGGACGTCGGGGAAGCAGAAGGCAACGACGACGTGATCCTGACGATCTCGTGCCCGAGGGCTCGCCGGAGAAGCTGCCGCGGCGACGAGATCCAACTCTGAATCTCACTGAACCCTCTCTGGACCCTCTGAACCCATGCTTACCTAAGACGAAAGAGAGGGAGAGATGGAGGGCAGCGGCGCGAGGGGGAAGAGGGAACCCTAGGGGAGCAGCATGGACGTCGAGGGGCTTATATAGGCTCGGGAACAGACGGTGACGGCGACGGAAAAGGGACGGTGGAGCACTCTCTCTCACTCTGAACCTGACGGAGGAGAACGGGAGCAGGTGGCCGTCTGTTCCTGCTTGGCCTGCGGGGCAGTTGGGCCGCGCTGGGGGGCAAGCCCACTCTCTCTCACTCGCTCAGAAAAGAAAACAGAGAAGGTTTTCTCTTTTAAAAACAACACAGCACAAAGGAAAAAACCCAGAGATAAAATAAAGGAGTTTTTCGGCAAACAAACATACCTTTGTAAAGAAAATAATATGCCCCATTTAATAAAAATATTAAGTTGAATTTTGAACAAGTAATTTTTAAAACATTTTAAAATAGGCAGCTTGTGTTATTTAAAACCCACAAGCACACAAACTTCAAACATCAAAGCAAACATACTCAAAAACCATGAGACATATAGGGCTACCTCTTGAACATTTTTAAATAATTTAAATGGCAACTTAATTCTGATTATTAAATAACATGGGAATTAAGGCATATGATGGGGTTTATTGTTGAAAAGAAAAGAGAGGGGAAGAAAGAGGAGATTGCACCAATGAGCTCCACCCACACACAAACCAAACCATAACATTCACATACATGGTCACTTCACAACAAGGCAAGACATGATGGATGCATTATGCATGATGCATGAATGCAAGAACAAGACATGGATGACAAGTTGCAAAACACCAATAAACTCATGGCACAAGGTCAACACAATAGGTTACATGCCAAATAAGGTAGGGACAACACTTGGGCTGTCACAACTCTCCCACACTACAAGAGGATCTCGACCCGAGATCTAGGAACGAAAGAAGTCTGGAAATTCGGAACGGAGAAGGTCCTCGCGTTCCCAAGTAGCTTCTTTGTCGGAATGATGAGACCACTTCACCTTGAGGAACTTGATAGACTTGTTGCGAGTCTTACGCTCAGTTTCTTCAAGAATTGCAACTGGATGCTCACAATAAGAGAGATCTTCTTGGAGATCGATGTCTTGGAGGTCAATGGTTCGCTCAGGAGTCTTGAAGCATTTCCGGAGCTGAGAAACATGGAAGACATCATGCACATTTGCGAAATTTGGAGGAAGCTCTAGTTGATATGCAAGACCACCTCTCTTGCCAACAACTTTGAAAGGACCAACAAAACGAGGAGCTAGCTTCCCTTTAATTCCAAACCGCTGAGTGCCCTTCATAGGAGAGACTCTGAGATAGACTAGATCATCCACTTGAAAGGAAACATCCCGATGTTTGTTATCGTAATAACTCTTCTATTGGGACTGAGCTGCTTTGAGGTTCTCGCGAATGACATGGCACATTTCTTATGCTTCAGTGATCATGTCATTGCCCAATATCTGACGCTCACCGGTTTCAGACCAGTTAAGCGGGGTACGACACTTTTTGTCGTAGAGAATCTTGAAAGGGGCCTTGCCTGAGCTAGCTTGAAAGCTATTGTTGTATGAGAATTCAGCATATGGAAGGCAGTCTTCCCACTTCATGTCGAACAAAATCACACAGGCTCTGAGCATATCTTCAAGGATCTGATTGACTCTCTCAACTTGACCACTTGTCTGCAAATGGAACGCAGTGCTGAAACAGATCTTGGTACCCATAGCAGTCTGGAAGGACTCCCAAAACTTAGAAGTAAAGAGACTTCTACGGTCAGAAGAGATGAGCTGAGGAATACCATGCAAAGATACTATCCTTGACGTATACAACTCTGCAAGCTGAGCTGCCGAGATAGATTCTTTGACTAGCAGGAAATGAGCAACTTTTGACAGCTTGTCGATAACCACAAAGATGGCATCATTGCCTCTCTTAGACTTGGGAAACCCAGTGACGAAATCCATCTCCACATGATCGAATTTCCACTCTAGGATAGGCAAAGGCTGAAGAAGACCTGCTAGACATTGATGCTTCGCCTTCACTCTACGACAAACATCACACTCGTTCACGAACTGAGAAATCTCACGTTTCATGCGAGTCCACCAGAAGGTTTGCTTGAGATCCTGATACATCTTTGAACTGCCTGGATGAATGGATAGAAGAGAATTATGTGCTTCGTCCATGATAACCTTTATGAGATCGCCTTTTGGAACCACAAGACGGTCCTCAAAGAACAAGGTATCTTTGTCATCAACACGAAAGAACTTATACTTCAGAATGCTCTTGGCCACCCCTTTCTTCACTTTCTTCACCATAGCGTCAAGAAGCTGCGCTTGGCGAACCTGATCTTCCAGAGTCGGAGAAACTTGAAGATTTGCAAGAAATCCTTGCGGAATTATCTGAAGGTTGGGCTTGCGGAAGGCTTCACAAAGCTCGGGCTGAAGAGGCTTCAACATGAGACTATTGCAGTACGCCTTACGGCTGAGCCATCTGCAAGGACATTTGCTTTCCCAGGAGTATACTCAATACTTGGATTGAAGTCCTCAAGCATTTCCACCCAACGAGACTGCCGAAGATTGAGATTGGGTTGAGTGAAAATGTACTTCAAGCTCTTGTGATCGGTGTACACCTCAACCAGTCTACCCAACAACAAATGCCTCCAAGTCATTAGAGCATGCACAACTGCCGCCAACTCAAGATCATGAGTGAGGTAGTTCTTCTCGGCACGCTTCAACTGACACGAGGTATAAGCAACAATCTTCTTATCTTGCATGAGAACACCACCAAGACCTTGGAGAGAAGCATCACAGAAAACTTGGAAAGGCTTTGACTGCTTAGGAGGAACAAGAACTAGGGCTGACGTCAGTCTCTGCTTGAGCGTATTGAACGCCACATCACACTCAGGAGACCAAACATACTTGACACTCTTCTGGAGGAGATTGGACAGAGGCTTAGCAATTTGCGAGAAGTTCTCCACGAATCTTCTGCAATAACTAGCAAGCCCGAGGAAACTCCGGAGCTGCTTCACATTCTGAGGAGGTTCCCACTTCAAGATTGCCTCAACTTTCTCAGGGTGCACTTTAATTCCCTCGGCAGAGATCACATGCCCAAGGTACACCACTTCATTGAGCCAAAACTCACACTTGGAAAACTTGGCATAGAATCGATGCTCTCTTAACTTGTCAAGCACAAGGCGGAGACGCTCTACATGCTCTTCTTCTGTCTCCGAGAACACAAGGATATCATCCAGATAGACCAAGACGAACTCATTCTTGAAAGGAGAGAAAATGAAATTCATCATTCTTGAGAAGGTTGGAGGAGCATTCGCAAGACCAAACGACATGACGGTGTACTCATAAGAGCCAAAACTCGTCCTGAAAGCGGTCTTAGGAATGTCTTCTTCACGAATGCGAATCTGATGATAACCCATGCGAAGATCAAGCTTCGAGAAAACCTTGGCACCTTTCAGTTGCTCAAACAACTCATTGATGTTGGGAAGTGGGTACTTGTTTCTGATTGTCTTCTTGTTCAATGGACGGTAGTCGACACAAAGATGATCCGTGCCATCTTTCTTCTTGACAAACAAAACACCACAACCCCATGGAGAAGAACTTGGTCTGATCAGACCCAGACGTTCTTGCTCGTCTAGCTGCTTCTTCAACTCTTTCAGCTCTTCGGGGCCAAGTTTATATGGGCGCTTGCAGACCGGTTCAGTTCCGGACTCGAGATCAATCACAAACTCTACTGGCCGGTGCGGAGGCATTCCTGGCAATTCTTCTGGAAAGACATCTTCATACTCACAAACCACCGGAATTTGAGAAATCGCCGAGATTTCACCCTTCTCATTAAGAGCAAAGAGACGGATTGTGTCATTGCGAGCCGCGAAAATAATCACGTCTTCTGAAGGATGAGTCAACTTGACTTCTTTTGCTTTGCAATCAATATGAGCTTTGTTCATAGCCAGGAAGTCCATGCCCAAAATGAGATCAATGTCGGAATTACCGAGAACATAAGGAGAAGCCAAGAAGGAATAATTGCCCATCTTGATAGAAACATACGGAACAATGGAGGTGGTTTTCATGGCCACACCCGGAGAAACAACACCCAAAGGTCTACTCAACATCTCGGAATAGAAATCATTCTTCATAGCAAAAGGTCTAGACATGAATGAATGCGATGCTCCAGAATCAAATAACACTTTTGCAGGAATAGAATTAACTGAGAGATTACCCATGATCACTTGAGAAGAATCCTCTACCTCTACTGCATTCACCATATTCACTCTTGCGGTCTTAGGGTTATGCTTCACCAAAGCATTGCTTGGAGGCTTGACAGGAGGAGGAGGCGGAAGACACCGCTGGTTGCACTTGTTTGCATAGTGGCCCTTCTGACCACACTTGTGACAAACCACCTCAGAAAGCGGATGAACATTGCCTGGAGGAGGAACAAGAACTCCCTTGGACGCCTGGGGTCTCTGCTGGAATCCTGGGTTGGGTGGGTGAGAAGAACCACGACCACCAAACTGCTTCTGCTGCTGGGGAGGACAAAACGGAGGAGGGTTTGGCACCCAATACTTCTGCTGCTTGGGAACCATCTGAGAGCTGGAAGAAGAAGAATAAGAATCCCTTGAACGCTTCTTTGAGTTCTCCAACTTGAGCTGAGTTGCCTCGACCTTCAAAGCCATGTTATAGAACTGATCAAACTCATGAGGCTCTTGAAGAACTAGGCCTGGCAGAAGCTCATCCTTGAGACCACCTCTGAACTGATAGAGCATAGCCTTGTCATCTGGAACATCTTGCTTAGCATAACGGGATAGATTCTAGAACTCGACGTTGTACTGATAGACAGACTTGCTTCCCTGCTTTAGGTTCCTGAACTTCTCGCGCATCTCCTCGACAAAGCTTGTTGGAATGTAATGAGCCCTGAAGTCACGATGGAAATCATCCCAAGTAACAACACGATCGCCCCTGGAATCCTTGTACTGCTGCCACCAATCAGCTGCTTGACCCTTGAGCTGGAACGATGCAAATCTGAAAAAGTCCTCTGGCCTGACATTGCTGCACTCAAAATGCTTACTCATATCACGAAGCCAATCATCAGCATCAAGAGGCTGCTCACAACAGGTGAAAGACTTGGGCTGGTTGGCAAGGAACTGATTGAGTGTCGCAAACTGAAGCTGATTCTAAAAATTCCCTTGAAAACCTTGCTGACCCTTCTCCCTTTCTTGCAACAGCCTGAGCAACATCTGAGTGTTCACATTGGTTGCGGCCATCACAGCTTGCCAAGCTTCTAAAGGAGGAGGTGGAGGAGGCGGCGGCGGGGGTGGTGGTGGTGGTGGAACATCAGTCCGCTCCTCACCACGACCCGGATTGTTGCGAGTTGGTGGAGCCATCCTGAAGATGGACAAAACGCATCAGCACCTCATTAATAAGATGAATTCAAAAGCTGAATCAATTGCTCGAAAGAATTTGAACAAGTAACAACACAGCCTTCCTACTGAAAAATTAGTAAGAATGCTTCTTCGGTTTATGATAACATCATCAGAAATTAGAAGCCACTTGCAATAACACAAAAGTATTGAGCTAAGCACTCGGAACAAATGTATATGCCCACATACATCTGAAGAAGATGATCCTAGATAACTACAAGATTTCCCACCTAAGAACTTCCGAAAACTTTCTAGTTATGCAACCGGTGTGGGGGATACAAGGAGGAAATATCTCACACAACTGGCAATCCTACACCCCAACTGTATCCATCCTTCAACACATAACCAGAGGCTTTCGCAACTTCATCTAACTCGAATCCTCGAACTCACAACGATACTAAACCATGGTGGTACCCCGGACGCCTCCCCAGTACTAGGTGACTCCGACCTTATCTCACCACGATAAGTATTGAAGTAATTTCGAACACTCTCCATCCTGAGATATCAAGGAAGTTGAATGATAACGATGTGACAACATTCCCTGGAGCTCGACTCCCCGGAAGAAATCAAGTCAGACAGGAGGCACCAAGACAGAACCCTGTCACATCGGTATCATATAGACTCCAAAATACCCGCGTGATCCTAAAAAAAATTTGAGCAAGAAGAGGAGTAGAATCAAAATTCCTAAGTCGAATACCTCACCAGAGCATAGAAGAGGAGTAAAAAGAATCCTACTCTCCGATATAACTAGACTCAAAATAGTTTTTACTAGACTCGACTCGGCCAAGTTCAATCAAGCAAAGGCTCCTATGGTCGTATGGCTCTGAATACCAACTTGTCACGCCCAAGATGCGCGCCTATCCATTTTAAGACACGAGGGCCTCGCAAGGGATAGAGGCGCATCTTGCCGTTCGCAAGTATAGTAACATTGCATCATACATTACAGAAGAGATGAGTATACAAGTTGGCTTACACTCGCCACATGCTAAATTACAATCCACACAGAGTTCAAATCATAAAGATGAAGACAGCGTCCGACTATGGACGAAATCAAACGATAAAACAGATGCAAATGATACTATCTCGCTATCCCAAAGATCACGACCATGGTCCTCTACTCATCCGGGTAAGTCACGTACATTCTGCCTCTTTCCTCATCATATTCCCACTGGAGCTGGGTAAGATCATCCTGCACGTACTCATCTGTACCTGTACCTGGAGGGTTGTAGTAATCTGTGATCCACACGGACTCAGCAATCAAGCGCCCGGGTACCGAGACTATTCAAGCTTAAAGGTTGGGATGGGTTATGTGTCTAGTTTGCAGCAGCACTAAGCATATATGGTGGCTAACTTACGCGACATGAAAATAAATACGAGTGGCCCACGATGAACGATCGAATCTAGTATGATCTCTATGAGATTCTGAACACTTACTTATGTCAATCATAACCCCACTGTGTTCTCTCTCGGATCATGTTCACGAGCAGAGACGATCACGGTTACTCACCCAGTTGGTGTATTTTATTTAGAGTTTACTTCAAGTTTACTATAACCGGGTGTTAAACAAATATCCAAGTTGCCACATAACTGCGGGCACGGCTCCTCGAAAAGATTTAACCCTACAGGGGTGCTCCAACTAGTCCATCACAAATTACCACACTCCGCGGGAATAGCCTCGATCACGGACCTCGTGGTCATCATAGGTAATTCCAAAGGAATTCCAACACCTCAAGAACACCCGAAGAAAGTCAGACTCCACACGCAAGACACTCGATAAAGGTAAAACAAATCCAGCAAGACCGCCCGACGTGTCGACGAACCCGATAAGAGCCACGTATCTCGTTCTCAGGACACGACGAATAAGCTAGTGTACGGTGGCCTGATAGAAATCTCCCAAGTTGCCCTGGGTTGGCCCCGCACAGTGCTCTAGTTTGGACCAACACTCATGAGGAGCACTGGCCTGGGGGTTGATTAATTATCCACGGGTTTGCAAGGCCCCATGCAAATTTTATTAAGTTGTTAAGCAAATGTAGTACCAATGTTGGGTCTTGCCAGACAAGTTTTAATCTCAACCGAATAAACAAGGGGGTCCCCATAACAACCCTGAGCGTGTTAGGAGCGCAAAATATGGAAAACATAACACCGGTAACAAGAACTATGGCGGTAACAGGGGAACAAAACACCTAGCATAAGGCCAAGCCTTCCACCAATACCAACATATATATGTGCATTAAATTAAATAACAGATAATATTGTGATATCCAAATCCATGTTATCACATGGAACAACCTGCACCTGCAACTAAAAATGCTATAAGAGGGGTTGAGCAGCGGTAACTTAGCCAATCAAAGGTTTGCTAGGATGTGGACGGTTAGAGGCTTTCATGGCAATTAGGAGGTTGATATCAAGTGGTGGGTAGCGCAATTGTAACGATAAGAGCGAGAAACTAGCAAGCGAAAATAGTATCGGGATCCAGGTACGATCATCTTGCCTGTTGGTTCTTCAGTGGAACAAGTAGCGGGATCCTCGTAATAGTACTCTCCTGGGTCCTCGTACTTAGTATCAACACTCGCGTCTACCCAAGACAATATCCAACCAAGGTGCAATGCACAAACAAGATGATGCATGATTCATTTATGAAGAATTAACATGGCAATCCAAAACTAGTCATGTTTCACATGCAAAGTTTGTTTATTAATGAATCTGGACAGAACCTCACGTTAAGTTATTTAAACATGCATTAACATGGCAAATATGGATGCAGCATGCAAAATCGATAGAAATGCATATAAAGAACGCAAGAAACGGAGTTACGGTTCTCACGATACGCCCACGATAAGGTACGAAGGAAAAACACAAGACAACAAAGCCATGGGCTAATTCTTGGCATTCCAAGGTAGCCACTGGTTAGGCAATAAAAAACCAACCACAATAGACTCAAAAATCAATTAATTCCATGGAGTATAGCTCCCACAAGTCACAAAACAATAAAACAACCAATCTGCCACAAAACAACAACATAGCAACTTACACAGCCCACAACTTGAGCTACAGGAACCCTACAGCTACAAACAAGATATTGACAGAAACTACACAACAAATACATCAACTTATCCAACTACACAATCTGCATAGGAGGCACACATCAATAAGCATGAAGCTATCAAGTTGACAAGATGAAACAGTTTTCTGGGACTTGGTGAAAATAACAGTTTTCTGGAATCTGAGTTAATAAAGTAGCAAGTTGACAGCAGTAGTTAAATATGTTAGAAAGCACCTCTTGGCATGAAAATTAACAGGATGGTAGTATACAACATCTACTCCAAAACACTAGCACTCAGCATGCTCAAATTCACAACACTTCACAAGATACCATCCACTCATCATGGCATAAAAATAACAGCAGATTCTCAGACTTGCTAGTTTTTAGCATGCTGAAACAGAAACATTAAGTTGGCTACTTAACAGCATGGTTCCCACTTATATGGGTGATTCTCATGTTAAACAAAAATACCATGGCATAATAGATATAAAACACTAGCACTTCCATGTTGGCACATGCCCCAAAGCAAGCAAGGATTGAATCATGCAAAAATGACAAATTGGCATCACAACTAAAATGACAGTTTTATGAACTTGCTCAAAAGTGAAATCTGAAAGCACCAATGGATTCATTGGCTCTTTCTACCCGAAAAACACGTGTCATACTCATATGTCCATGTGAAACAACAAGGCCCAAGCAAGATAGCAAAACTACCACCTATTCTCATAAGTGGATCATAGCTCCAACTGAACATGGCATAAATGATCATAACCAGATTTGTAACTTAGTTAGAGATGGAAATGAGCTAACAGATTACAAACATGAATATATACAACAAGGGGTATATCAAGTGGGGAAACCCACTAGTCCCCCCCACACCCACATACACTCTACACACACACACTACAAGCAAGCACACCCACAAGCTCTATATATGCCCAAGGCATATGAGCACCAACACTCATGAGCATACCACCCAAGAAGGGGGTGTTCATCCACACACACACACACTCACATGGCCATATATGCATAAGCATATGGCACACACACACTCACTCTCACAAGTGCGCTAGGCACATATACTCACACACACACACTAGCTCATGTGTGTGGGTGGCCATCCACGCACATATGCATACATATATGCACAATGCATATATGCACATGGATATGTGTATGGTAACACACACACACACTCCCACAAACACACATGCATATAAGCTCTCATAACACAAGGTTATGCATAAATGCACACCCACATGCACATACACATACACACACATGCATATACACCTATGTGCATACCCATATGCTCATGCACACACTCACAAACACACATACACATGTGCATATGTATGCACCACCACATGTGGCACATACACACACAAGCACATACATACATCCATATACATCCATACATACACTCAAATAAACAGAAAAGAAAAACTAGCATGCTGGTGCATCTACACATACACATAAACTTGCAATGGAAGAGAACAAAGAAAAACAAAAAAAAGGAAAACAACATAAAAATGGGAGGGGTTCGGATTCGAACCTGCAACCTCCTGGTTGCCTCCCACACACCACACCACTGAGCTACGAGCGCGTCTGTTAACAGAGGAGGGCACCTGCCTTCTAATACTAACACACGCACTACCTGACTGACGAAATTGAAGAAGTCAACACCTACAACTACAGAGCACGACGGCGGCCAGACGGGGGACTCCGGTAACCATACGAGCGGCGGAGGCGCACACTGGACGCCCTGCTCCTGCCCACACACGCACACACTAGCACAGCCACCTAACGCAGGCGAGAACGCTACCGGCGACGGCGATAGAACGGCAACGGCGGCGACCTACACACGAATCGCGCGACGGCGAACCAGACAAGGAATTAGACGGGGCGGAGCGAAAACGGGCCCCTGCGAGAAGCAGGAACTCGCACGCGACGCCCGGAAGCATGAGCTCGTCGGTGCACTCGTCGGAGACGAGGTCCGACGGCGGCGGAACGCTCCTAACACGAGCACGCACTACGGTGAAGCTCAAAGCTTGGGATCGGGTGAGGATGGACGGGGAGCTCACCTAAACACGACTGCGCAGCCAATTTAGCTCGAGGAAGAACGGCGACGGAGAATTGCTGCGACGGAGGAGCTCGGCCAGAGGGGAAGAAGATGAAGCCTCCCACGCGGATGCAGAGGACGTTGGGGAAGCAGAAGGCGACGGCGACGCGATCCTGACGATCTCCTACCCGAGGGCTCGCCGGAGAAGCTGCCGCGGCGACGAGCTCCCACTCTGAATCTCACTGAACCCTCTCTGGACCCTCTGAACCCATGCTTACCTGAGACGAAAGAGAGGGAGAGATGGAGCGCAGCGGCGCGAGGGGGAAGAGGGGAGCGGCACGGACGTCGAGGAGCCTAGTGGGGAACAGACAGCGACGGCGATGGAAAGGGGACGGTGGAGCACTCTCTCTCACACTGAACCTGACGGAGGAGAACAGGAGTAGGTGGTCATCTGTTCCTGCTGGGCCTGCGGGGCAGCTGGGCTGCGCTAGGGGGCAAGCCCACTCTCTCTCGCTCGCTCAGAAAAGAAAACAAAGAAGGTTTTCTCTTTTAAAAACAACACAACACAAAGGAAAAACCCCAGAGATAAAATAAAGGAGTTTTTCGGCAAACAAACATACCTTTGTAAAGAAAATAATATGCCCCATTTAATAAAAATATTAAGTTGAATTTTGAACAAGTAATTTTTAAAACATTTTAAAATAGGCAGCTCCTGTTATTTAAAACCCACAAGCACACAAACTTCAAACATCAAAGCAAACATACTCAAAAACCATGAGACATATAGGGCTACCTCTTGAACATTTTTAAATAATTTAAATGGCAACTTAATTCTGATTATTAAATAACATGGGAATTAAGGCATATGATGAGGTTTATTGTTGAAAAGAAAAAAGAGGGGAAGAAAGAGGAGATTGCACCCATGAGCTCCACCCACCCACAAACCAAACCATAACACTCACATACATGGTCACTTCACAACAAGGCAAGACATGATGGATGCATTATGCATGATGCATGAATGCAAGAACAAGACATGGACGACAAGTTGCAAAACACCATTAAACTCATGGCACAAGGTCAAACACAATATGTTACATGCCAAATAAGGTAGGGACAACACTTGGGCTGTCACAAGTAAACCCAATCTAAATACACCAACTTTCCGCGTAACCGTGATCGTCTCTTTTCGAGGGAGTTCGGAAAGAGAACATGGTGGGGTAATGTTTGACTTGTAAGTAGGTGTTTATGATCACTTCTTGATCGTAACTAGTTCACGTCCATTTATGCGTAGACCACTCATGTTATTTAGGTACTCCTAAGTTAGCCAGATATAAATGCTTAGTGCTTGCTGCAACCTCACCACTTAACCATTCCATACTCAAGAGCTTGGCTAGATTCAGTACCCTGGGTGATGAGATTGTTGAGTTCTCGTGGCTCACTGATTATTAGAACAACAAGTACAGCTACAGATGATCCCGAAGAAGATGATTTCACAGGACTCTAGTGGAAGTATGATGAAGAGCATGGTTGTATGTACGTGACATATCCTGACGAGTAGTGGTGGTTTCCTTGGTCGACAGCCTGAGCTTAGCACGGTGGTTGTCGTCTTTATCATTTGATTTCATCCATAGTGGGATCCTGCTCTTCTGTATGATGATTGTTATGTAGGGATGTATTTGAGATATTTATGTTGTAGCTTGTGGCAAGTATAAGCCAACTCCATATACTCATCTCTTCATTACATGTATTGTGGCGATTTTCGTTTTGCAACGCGATTCCGATATACGCTTCTATCCTTATCGAGACCCTCAAGTCATCGCAAGGATAGAGCCACATATTGAACATGACACTAATAGAGGATTTATGTGATTAGTCAAACAATTCTAATTAATGATTGAGAATTACTCCCCATAGCTATACTGAAGCACTGCAATTTGAATCATCTAAATTTTATCTGATATTTCTTCAATTTATGTATCTTTGCTTAACGACGAATGGGCATGACAACACGTGCCTTGATGGTCTAGTATGCATGAACGGGCATGACAACACGTGCCTTGATGGTCTAGTATGCATGCATACAAGAGGCATTCCTTTTCACATGGAGCAACAATGGATGTTGTGAAATGTGGCCTTCGGCAGTTAGAGTAACTAACGGACATTTTACATCTATAGCGCAGTCTAAACAAAAGGGAAACGCTGCTCATCAGCCGATCGATAATCCCACGCGCGTCCACCTCCCTGGTTGTGCGCCGCGCATCCCTTGTGGCCCTCACCACTGCGTTTTCTGCAAGAGTGTCGTATATTATCCCCATCTTGCTCAATCCATTCGTCCCGAATCAGCACTGCAAGGAGACGCTCGCCTCCGGCCCGCTCCGGCAGCCGTCGTTTTCCTTGAGGCCGGCGTTCGCTGTCCCACTTCCATCCCTCCTTTATTTCTTCGCCACCGTACTTATCATCCCTGGATAGTCGTTTGCTTTGTCGCTCACATCTCTCTTGGCCTGCATCAAACTAGATCCGACGAGCCACTACCCGACGTCGGTGACTAGATCCGTATGGCCCGATCATCGTTCCAGCGGCGCGTGGCGCAGCACACGGCCTCTCCGTCATCGCTGTCGTTGTCGGGGAGCCCTCTCTGCTGGATCCGTCCCAACTTTGCGCGTCATGTTTCTGAAACGAAACTCTTGTTGCAATAGTAAATGGTGTTTCTGAAACAAAGCTTTCACTGCAAAGAGGCACTACACGCACAGATGCTTTGCTACTTCACCAATGTTTCTGAAACAAATCTCTTGTTGAAATACTTACCGACGTGTTTCTGAAACAAAGCTCTTGTTGCAATAGTCAGCGTTGTTTCTGAAATAATACTCTTATTGCAAAGAAGGATCCTATGCTGAGCAACCTAGATCAGACGGCTCACGAGGCAGCAGATCTTTTAAAAAGATCCGTCGGCTGACACGTAGCATGTCCCTAAACAAAATCCACATGTCTTGTAGCCTTGTAATTTTAAGTCCTTTCACGGGGCAAATATGTAATCTGGCACCATTCTCAACCTACAACTGATCAAGCATTTCTTTATTTTTCTCTTATAAAACAAAACAAATCTTCATTGAAAAGGAAAAGAAAAGGGGAACCCACTTCTTCTCCGGTCCACCTCCTGCTGCGAGAGCAAGACGCAGACACAACCGAAGCAAAGCTTGCTTCTCCCCGCAGCAACACAGCGCAGGACAACGAATCCAAAAGGGGAGGGAATAGCCGAGACGGAGAGCAAGAGGAACAGCGAGAGGAGCGCGGGGTGGTAGGAGGCGAGGGAGAAAGTGGCGAAACCCTAGAATTCCCACTCATCCCACGGTGAGGGTCCACTGGGGCTGCGCTCGGATCTGCCTCGACGCTTGCGCTTGCGGCGGGGGAGATCGGAGGACGACGATGCTGGTGAGTTGGGCTCAGGGCGGCCGATTCTTGCTGCAGGTGTTGGAATGTGGGTGGGTGGAGTGGCGATTCGAACCGCTGCTGTTTTTTTTCTTTGGAAGCGTCGTACCGTGCTGGCGTCGTTGATTTGGTTTTGTGTGCGTGAATGGGGATAGTTGAGTGCAGTGGTTGAGAGGTGGAATGCGGGGATGTGGGGGTAAGATTTATCCGTAATTGGTAGCCTTTTGATGATTCTTGGTTTTTTCCGTTCATATTACTAGCTTGTTAGATCCAGTTTGGTGGCTTTAGGTGTGAAATGTGGCAAATTTCAGCCAATTATTGTCCATAATTTGTTCCTGCTGGCATTCTTGTGCTCAGTTCCACGGAATTTGTGATTATTGATTGAGACAACTACTCTGGCAACCACACTTATTGTGTATGGAACTTGCTTGCTGTGTCTTTTTTTAGTTGAACTTTATTTTGTGTGTTCTATCGGTTGTTAGATTCTGTTTTAAATTTATGTTTGCTCTATTTGGCATTGATCTCTTGTTTCCTACTCCTTGTTGATTTAGGGCTGGTCGTCCTGGATCTATTATGTGCATGGCTGATGCAATTTCATGGTTTGGGTGATGGACTGGTGCTACATTGTTGAATTTCAGTTTAATTTTGCTTTCGATTCACTGTTTTTGTTTCTTTTGAATTTTACTAAATACTGTTTACGTCTTATGTCTTGACTAATTATTGATACTGTGTTGCGGATGCTGATTGTAATTGGTATCTTCTCGATATTAATATTATTACCCTTCATAAAAAAGAGTCTTGTTGTTTGTTCACTCGTTGCATGCAATAGGTGTGTTTTAGATTGAAGAATAGCAACGTTAGTTTTTGCCCCTCTTTTGGTTCTTTGCTTTCCCATCCATTTTATTTTGAAGGAATCCCTCCCCGTGTTGCTGATGCTTTCATCCAGAGATGTGCGATTAAGCAGGCTGGGTTCTTATGTGGGCGAAACTGCAGGTCCAACTTTTGGGTGCTTTTAGTACCTTTTTAGTTGGCTCGTTGGTTTTAAAGTATGATAGCTTTGTTGGTTTAATTGGGTTGATAGTTTCAATTGTCATGCGATGGATTGTTTATTTTTGACAATTCATGATGAAATCAACATACCTTTTTTCTTTACATGTCCTGTGCTATAATTTCCTCTATAGCTACCATTTTCTCCTCTTTTGGTTTAAATTTGGTTTATTTAGTCATTGAATAACACTGTTCTATATTGCAGCTCGGGCTCATGGTTTGGGCCTGATGTCTCAGAAGGAGCATAGAAGCCCTTGGAGAGATTAAGAAGCCATAAAAGATGCCACATTCACCCTCACGAAGGAGATCTCCTTCAAGGGAGTCTTCTCACATGAGGGTCAATGATTTCGGGAATGCACTGCCTGCTAAACCAAAGGATGATGAGCTCACATTATTCGCTGATATGCAGAAAACTGAGATTGAGAACTTCTTACTGGAACCATCCGAGGATTTTGATGAATCCATCTGTAATGCTCATAGATACCGTCCTCCTTTATATGATAATATGGTTCTATTTTTGTTTTTGCTACATCTCTTTGTTTATTTTTATTTTGGTAATGTCCTATTCCCTTGTGTATATTGATGAGGCACTATTAATACTTACTTTTTTTTTATTCATGTGTACCAGCAAAATTGAGCTTTTTCCCAGATCTTAAGCTTGGTATCAATGTCCCAGCACGAGGGGAAAGCCATGATTTGCTTAAGGTGGATGGTGATAAAAACGATTATGAGTGGTATGGACACTTAATAGCACATGTTGCTTTGCTTTCTTTTAATTAATATGGTTGATGTAGCCTTGTGCTGGTCATGAACATCTGCTCGATATATTTGGGATATTAGCTGTTCTATTGCTTATTTTGCCATCTGCTCTGCCCAATACATTTATTGGAAGCTAGCCCTAACCAATCTAGCTAGGCATCTAACTTTGAGAAGATCGACTAAAACAATTTGATAATAAGGGAGATAAGGTAATGCTGCTGTCCCTTGTGTCACTTGATTCGGCCAATAGTTGTGTGTGCATGTGACAAGGAAACTAATGTAGATCAAGTTGCAGCACAGTATCCACATTTGTCTAGTGTCTTGATAATTAGCTACTGGACTTAAAGAAGAGAAAATTACATAAAATAGCATTCATCGATCATGTGCCCAGTAGGTGGTAGCTCAAAGTCGTTGACCAGTGGGCATTTCAGCCTTGGTTCTGTAGTTGTAGCCATGCAATACTTGTGAGAATTAGTTGTTTAGTGGATGAGATGTGTCACATCATGAGGAACTCTTTAGCCTCTTCTTTTGTCGAGTGTAATTTGTCCTTTATGCCATCTCTTGGTTCGTTTTAAGGTTGGTATGATTGCACACAGTATAATGCTTCAACGGGCTAGAAGTTCTGTAATATCGATGTAGTTTTTTTCATCTTTGTTTTGTTGTAAGTTTGTGTCATCTACTTGTGATATTGCTTTGAGATAACATGGTATTCTAATTCATTAGTCAATTAAAAAAATGCTGAATATCTTTTGACAACCTCTCTTCAGTTGTCTCAACATCATATATCTGCATAAAGGCATTTTCAGTGATAAATGCCTGTATATTTCATGGAATGAAATATTTTTTACTATTACCATGGCCATGTTTTATATATCCTTTTTTCAAGCTACATTGACCCTGTGCACCGTGGTATTATTCCTCATCTCCATTCGACATTTCAGTTTGGCCACTAAACAATCCGTTGTCAAAACAATTGAGTCAACCTAAATTCTTAACGTATTTGTAAGGTATGCAGATTTTCCTTAATTTTAAGTAAAAAAAAAGTGCACTGTTGTGGACATTAGTACGTTGCTTTAAACCAGCATCAGATGCATTGCGGCTGGTCGGCCTACAAGTCAGCTTGGGAAGAGTTCAGAAAGGAGATCTTCAAGTGGGAAAGATGAGTTAGAAATAGAATTAGGAAAGCCTAGTTTGGAACAGTAACAATTGGGAAAGTATGGTTCAGATACTCGTATTAGAGGGTTTCATAGTTAAGAGTACACCACCTTGGGTGTCAATTTAGGAGGTAGAATACATGTGCAGGTCATGTATGGTGAATGAAACCAGATATTCTCTCGTCTCAACCTATGTCTACCCAGTCCTTGATAGGCACGCTGTCTGGCTATCGTCAGCATGGTAGATTGATAGTTATCGCGATGTGAATCAAAGCTTCACAACAATATCTGCTTTTTGGTTTGATCATCAACATAATCTCATAATCCATATCCTTTTGGTGCTGTGGGTCAAATGCCAGGCCTGTTCTAATAAGTGTTCATGCTAAAATGCTGTATAGACTTTCAGTTGACTTCATTGTAGTCCCTCCGGTTCACAATAAGTGGAGTTTTGGACATTGACACGGTCTTCAAGATGCAGCTTTGACCACTAATTTATACTGTATTGTATATATAATCCATGAAAGTATAATATAGTATTCTGGACATACTTTTGTAAACAAACCTATATATACGGTTTTCAAGTTTCCAATCCAAATATTTAAAGTCATATTGGCAGTCAAAGTTTAAAAGTTTTACAAAAGGTCACTTATTTGTGACCTGGAGGGAGCATCTCCTAAGGCTTTCCACAGCGTATGCCCCAACCGTTGCCAAATCAACTTTTGGTGCATTTCGCTCCGGTGCCCTGCACTGCCCAGCCGATGCCAGATAAAAAAATTTCAGGGAACTGGAGCACCTAGTTGTTCCGATGCCCAGTTATTCCATGTGCAAAATTGGCTGGGTCAAGTCCCTTTATGCATGTGCGGGTCAGGCATTTTTATAAGCTGCAAACACACACTGCTAGAGCGGTGCCAAATATTTTTCTCAGGGCATCACAGATGAGGTGGCAACATTTTGAAGTATGGGGGCACCGATTACGTTCCGATGGCCAGTTCTTCCATGTGCCAGAACCATGAGTTGGTTGCGAGATCTTATGGTTTCAGCTCTAGCCTACCCCAACTTGTTTGGGACCAAAGACTTTGTTGTTATTGTTGCTGGGGCACCAATTACATTTGGAGGGCCTAAGGTTCAATAACGAGACCAAGCAGACTAGCACCTCCGGCGTATTATTAAGAGGACAACAAGATACACTATTTTATTATTTGCCCAACATTATAAATCAACGAGATTTAATCTGCTCCACAGGGGTCGTACACAGGTAGGAACGGAGATGTTACTCCCCTCCCACCCATCACAGGTCTATGACCCACTCCTCACTGTGGCTGATGAGGTTTTCGGCGATGGACATGTGAAAAAAAAATGCTCGCAACATCCTGTAGTTTGTATTCGAGTCATATGTACATAAGAAGACTGCATACAGAAGGTATAAATAATGATTAACCATTCTTGATGAATGTTGCAATTTAAAACTGCTATAATTAGTACAGTTCTTCGGTGTGCTTCAGAGCATTGTGCTTTTTCAAGCCTGGCCTGTAAACTGGCCCAGTCTGGGGTATGCCGTATGTCCAGGTTTAGTGTGCAGTGACTTCATAATAGTTATTCAGGTGTCCATGTCTGTGGAATAACTAAATATTCCATTCAATTTTTCTCGTGAAGTACAAGGTTGTTAGCTAAAGGCTCGAATGAAGGTGGTCACTGTTTGCTACAGTAGTAAAACAAAACGTTGCAAAATGACAATCTAAGAACATAATACCTTTCGTGTTTAAAGTAGGGCAGAGCTGGTAGAAGCATTCGGTTCAGGTGAACCCAATGAAATTCATCAAACACTCATTAAATTAGTCTTTAACATTGCTCATTAGTGGAAGATTGCACCATAACCAACAGAGGTAAACCCAATGATGTTCTCCTCCAGCTTCATCCCTGGTTTAAAGCATGTTAACAAATGCTCTGTATATATAATGCTTTGGATGGGTAACTACAAAACGAATTACTCATGTTTTTGGATTATCGTTTCTCAGAATTGTAGCATAGACTTAAGCATAATATGGTGCTGTGATGTTTCTTACCATGATTTTAATTACTGTAAATATCTTTGGCTCAGATTATACTTCCTAGACTTAACATATGCAAATCTTGCATGTGTAAATGACTTGACCGCCTTCTATCTTTACAATTAGGCTGTTGACTCCTCCAGAGACTCCACTTTTCCGTTCATTAGATGATGAAGAAGAACTGTCTGTTGGACAGGCTTCCAGGGGTAGGGCTCAGAGTAAGGCCATGCAAATCTCGAGGCCATCCACGGTATGTTTGCCATAGTTTTTGCTCTTGAGTTCTTAATGTGGGCTTGCAACAAACACCAATCCGTTTTGTTATTTATTGTCCATACACAGATGGATAATGCTCAAAGGTCTAGTAGAAGCAGTGCAAGCCCAAATAGGCTTAGCCTGTCACCACGCTCTATGGCAAGGACAAAATCGCCTATTTCAGCTTCTCATGCTAGCCCACCACTTTCTGTTCAACCGCCAACGCCATCGCGAAGACCTTCAACCCCTCGAGCTGCTAAGATATTGACGCTTCCACAAAGGTCTGCCAGTCCAGTCTCTAGAAGGATGAGTACTGGTTCAAGTGGCTCAGCATTAAATGGAACAAGGGGAGCCTCTCCAGTTAAAGCTAATCACAGATCTTCTTCCCCAAAACCTCAAGGATGGCAGTCCATTGATCCTGCTTTCTCTTATAATGCACCTCCAAACCTTCGTACATCTCTACCAGATCGTTCGGTATCCCGTTCAAGGGGTGGATCCCCTACATCTTTCAGTGGACTGGATACAGGTTCAAGAGGTCGAAGGCAATCAATGTCTCCTACTCCAACTAGAAGAGCCAGTTCATCACATAGCATTGAACGAGATCGATTGAGCACACACAGCAAAGCTTCTGCAACATCGTCTGGTGATGATGATCTGGACTCAATGCAGTCTATATCAATAGGCTATTCCAGCAGCCCAGCTGTAAAAAAGAGCTTGGCAGTGATGAAGACAAGAAGTATTGCATCATCAAAGAAGCTGTCCAAGAATTTTTCCCCCATCTCAGCCCCAAAATGGTCATTTGATTCTGCTGTTTGGTTGATGGTAAGTGTTGTCCTTTTTGTATATATTGCCCTGTTTTTTAGTAGGATGACGGATTGTAAATTTGTATAGCATATTTAACAATTTATTCATTCAGTTACTCAGTTACACTGGTTTTAGTCGCTTTTACTTTCTTAGCAGTTTTAGCTTCCCATTTGGAGGAATCCAGGGGCTTCTGTAAATTTCTGTTGTTATACTTTGACAAGGAAACAACGGTTACACCAACTGTATTGAGTGGTCAAATGCTTTGGACGGATGCCTTTATGAATTAACAGTCACATAATAGCTTAAAAGAAATCATTGGTTGAAATGAAAACATTTGTTCATCCTGAAAATTTGGCTGGCAAATGCTCCTGCTCCAGTGACTAGGTTCTTTCACCTTCTATGACTAAGTTGCTCAACTTATGGAATGTTTATTCATTCAATCAGATATTGTATGATACTGTACATTGTTCTCATCCTTTCTTCAACAAATTAGTATAGCTTATTCTGCCAAAATTAGTTACTCCTTGGTTGTTTTGTTGTTTATTTGCGTGATGCGTCCAATGTTCTTTTACTGCAAGTTGAGACCTTACTATTCTTTAGTGTATTCCAGGTTTCCTTAAATTGCGACTAAGATGAGAAATGTGTTCTTACTTTTCTAGGATCATCGGAAAGGTCCTCAAGATAGGTTCCGGCCACTTCTATCAAGTGTCCCTGCCACCACATTTGGTGCTGGCAAAATAAATAGTGTGCACAAGCCTATGTTCTCACACAATTCCTCTATGACAACTAGCAGTAATGCAAGCTCTGAGCACGGTGCCACTTTTGGCCCTTACGTGGAAAGCGACCAAGAGCAACAGGATCTTATTGGTGAATGGGAAGCAGATGATGGCCTTCGAGTTCATGAGGACATATTTATGTTTGATAAGTTGGATGAGTTGAATGAAGAAACCAGTTGCATTAAGAGCACAAAATATGTAGAAGATTCGCCCATCCGAGTAAAATACATGAAGAGTGATAAACATGACTTTGATATGGAAAGATGGGCAGCTAATCAAACGGCATATGATGGTACAGATAGTTCTCAGGTTGGACATGGTGAAATGGCTACTTGCAGTAGATGTGGGATGTCTTTCAGTTTGATGGATTTGGATGGGAAAGGTGACTCTTGCGAAGAATGCTCTTCAAAGGTTGGAGGATTTTCGGCAGACCATATGTTATGGACTTCAGAAGCACATCAACATGATAATAAAATTGTAAATTCTGCGCCTTGTGTTGAATCTGAACCTGCTATAGCCCCAGATACTGTAGACTACAGCAAACATGCATCTCTTGGTCATCAAAAAGTGAACAATGAGTCTCTAGCGGATTGTACAGAAAAATGTCCTCCAGGTCAGTTGATGGTGGATACAGATGAGGACATGTTACTGGGGCAGGAAGTAGTGAATCATGAGGAGAACATGAGGCCCTATCATGTATCTGACTCCTTAGTGGAAAATGAAGATGATATTTCATTTAGTCGATCTAGCGTAAGTAATCATCAACAAACAGAACCAGCATCAGCGGAGCATGGCCCTTATAGAGGCCAAATGGATACTTGCAACCATGGATTACCCCCATGCCTTAATGAGTCGGACTGCCAACATAATGAAGCTGTATCTGAAACTGCATTTGGTGATAATTCTCATCAACTGGGATCAACTATACATCCGTTTCCAAAGGTTGAAAGTGCTGAAGGTGCTGGGATATCAGTACTCTTGCACCAGAAATCAAGCAGCAACAAATGGCCGGTCATGGAAGGGAGGGCCCTAGCTGCTACTAATATTGTTTGTTCTGAACCATATTACACAAGAGATGGTATAAATATGATGAAGCGTAGCTTTGGACGTGACAGCTCTTCAGCTTCTTCCATTGATTTAGGATCTTCAAGGCAATCAGATGCGCGCTTTGAGCGCCGTAGCAGCAGTAAGAAGGGTGACTTCGAGAAAGCTCAACTAAGCAGTACTATGAGTCATCAAAGCATAGCTTCGGTGTCAGATATGTCGGTTAGTGGTTCTTCAGCTTCATTTTGCCATCAGAGTGATGCAATTGAAGACACTTGTTCCCGAATTGACACTTTGGAAAGCAGCGCTTCAAGAACTGTGGTTTCTACTGGAGAAGATGGCTCTAGTAAGGATGCTTTATCAAATGCTCTTGAGTGTTTGTCTACTGCACGACCTATTGTCAATGATGATATCCCTGTTGACTTGAACTCCTCGAGCTTTGATAGGTCGAGTGATACAGAAGATGTAATCAGCATGGGTAGGATGGCTGACAACGGTCACTCCAGCACTAATATGTGTTTGTCAGAGATGGAAGAGCCAATTAATGTCCAAGAATCTTCAGCTGCCGAGGGAAGTTGCATGCTAAAAACAGATGAAGATACTTCTGATATCGTTCAGTGCTGTTTAGTTGGCAGTCCAGAATACCCAAGTGAGGAGAACTTAGATAACCTTATAATTCAGTCTGAAGCAGTTCAGGATTCAATTGAGGAACACATCTTGGATGATTGTTGTGTGTCTGCCATCTCAGAGGAAGATGTGTTGGTTTCTAGGACAGGAACTAGCATAATAGAACTTCCTAACGATGGTATGTATTTGGGCTGTTCTAATTTTCGTTTAACTTATTCAAGTTTCTGAAATTCCGTTCTCTGTCAGAACTCATGTTTATCCTTTATTCATCGATTATGTGCTGTGTGCTTCTCATCTTTCTGAGAATCATTTTTAGTTAGTCTTTTTGAGAATCGTCTTTAGTTGTCCTAAAATGCTGGTGCTAATACTACCCCTGCTTGCACATAGACTACGAGTTGGACGTTGTCTCTGGCATGCATGTTTGATTATTACTTACTCTATGCATATGTCAGGAAAACATAGAAAGTGTAGTATAAAGAAAAGAAAGTCATGAATGATAGTTCTCACAGAAGTTTTGTGATAGAAAAATAGTATGTTTTGGTGCATGCATTTTGGTCTGGAGAAGAAATGGGCGACTGGAAGTATTAGCGAGACGAGGTTTATACATTTTTCACATCCAATATGCTGTTGCATTTATGATACCAGTCTCTAGGTACAGTTGACGTTTTCTTTTAGACATAACCTATGACTCTTGTTGTGTTCTTAACCTAATCATTCTCTCTACCTTGTAGAAAAACTACCTCAGGCAGTAGAAGGGTCGAGGAAACAAATTCAGAGGTGCTTCACTTTAGAAGAAGCTACTGATACAATTCTCTTGTGTAGTTCTATCGTTCATGATCTGGCATACAAGGCAGCAACAATTGCACTGGAGCACGAGCAAGAATCAGAACGCCCTCGACCAACTGTTACCATCGTAGGGAAGTCCATTCCAGACGAGGATGGTTTCCTTAAGCTGCCCCACAGAAGAACCCCAAATCGTAAGGTTAAAAGGAAAAGATTGGAAGGTGAAACAACAACTATCACAGATACCGCTGAAAAAGAATCCATCGCTGAAGATCCTTCACCTGTACGTTCTGCTTCAGGAATCGCAAGGGCATCTGATAATATGAAGCCTCCAAAGTTGGAATCCAAGTGCAACTGTGTAATTATGTAAGTTACTTCGGGCATCCAGTATGCCAAAGAGAATTGGGATATACACGCACGCAAACCACCACTTTGCGCCAACCTGCTTCAAATCGCTATCAGCAATGGATAGAGTTCCACACGTGTCTGTGTCTAGATTATTTTTCGACGATAGTGCATTTTCTGTTTTTTAGGCAACAGAATTGCGCTGCGAGCTATTCTTTCTGTAAATTCTCTCCCCCCCCCCCCACCCCCGTGTGAAATTTCATGTGATCCACTGCGGTTTGTGCAAATACTAGATTAAATGTCTGTTTTCAGCATATTTTCCTGCAGCGCACGTGGCTTGTATGAATGCAATCTTTAAGCATCCTGTTGATATTAGTTTTTGCCCTCAAAGAGAAAAATGCTCAAAATTGTCTAAAAGTGGCTAGCATGAAAGCTGTTTGTTTCGTTGATAAGAGCAATTTTGCTTTCTGAATCATCTCAAATCTGAGGTCATCCGTGAAATCTAAAGCCAAAACATACTTGTTAGGCCAATAATCGAAGAATTTGACACCTTGTCTTTCTTTAGTACCTTGCCTTTCTTTAGTTAGCACCTAGGATGCCGTTTCGACTGAATCATCTCAAATCTGAGGTCATCTGCGAAATCTAAAGCCAAAACATACTTGTCAGGCCAATAATCGAAGAATTTGACACCTTGTCTTTCTTTAGTTAGCACCTAGGATGCTGTTTCGACGAGGATTCAAACTACATTGCAAGATCCTCATCAAATGGCGCTTGCTACATTGTACCGCTTTGTGCCTTGGTCTGCGGCTATCTGGCGTTGATCCTATATCGGACGGTCGAGCTAGCGTCGTCCATCACTATTGATCGCTCGACAACCTCACATGCCTTGTTCCTTCTTTTTTTACCTTTCACCTGTTGTAATGGCTAATAAAGCATGGATCCTGAGTCGAGTGGACTACCTAGAGTTGTATTAGAGTTCCCCCTTAGTCATTCTGTTTCGGCTAGCCGAACCGTTCCTTTTTGAGTGAGAAAACCCTAAGCCGAATTTCCCAATTTCTCCCCCTGAATGAGTAAGTAGTCTGACACCTTCATAGCTCGAGTCTAACAATTGGTAATCAAAGCTGAAGGTTCTCGGCCGCGTGGGCGATCTGGGAGAAGAGTGGTCATGCAGACTCCTTCATGACGGTGAATCTACGATGACGGTGAAGCTCTGGTAGCGCTGGTGGTGGTAGACAGTTCGGGTGTTGGAGGCGGCCGAGTAGTGGTTGTTGGGGAAACACTTCCTTAGTCTGAAATTCCGCCCACCCTTCCTTCTTGAGCACCAGGGCGGTGCGGCGTTGGCGACCGTGTAGGCTGCGACAAGAACGACCTTATCAACTTTGGGTTGCACACTTGTTTGCGGTAAATTTCCTCTCTTGACTTTGCTCGTCCAGTTCTCTTCTGTCAGGTCACCAAAGCTCCCCACTTGGTATAAAGCCTGTTGGAGCAAATGGTCGGAGTCACGGATTCGTCGGGCAGAACTGAACTGGAAATATATTCTTTGAAGCTCGATGTCAAGGTTTTGCTCCCGAGTAGAGAGGACAAGAAAGAACTCATGTCCTCCTTCATGACACATTTATGACACATTGCATGTCAATCAAATGAAGACACACCGGGGGCTACATGTTGTTCCCAATCCCAGCCTACCTCTCTTAAACCCGGGTGGATCTGTTCTGTTAGACCTTGGAAAATTGTTGGGAAAGAAACCAGTGCCCATGAAGCAAGGATATATTGAAATTCCAATTGTTCAGTGGAATGACCTTCCTGCACAACATGCTACTTTGGAGGACATATGGTTTATACAATAGGTCTTTCCATCTTTCCATCCTTGAGGGCAAGTATGGTCTCACTCTCAGGGATTGTCAGGCCCGTAACTCAAGAATTCGACACCTTGTCTTTCTTCAGTTAGCGCCTAGGATACCGCTTCGACGAGGATTCAAACTATGCCGCAAGATCCTCATCCAACGACGCTTGCTACATTCTACCGCTTTGTGCCTTGGTCCTTGGCTATCTGGTGTTTATCCTATATCGGACGACTGACCAACTTCGTCCATCACTTTCGATCGCCTGACAACATCACATGCCCTGTTCCTTCTACTTTTTTTACTTTTCACCTATTCTAGTGGCTATAAAGCCCGAATCCGAGTCGAGTGGAGTACCTAGAGTTTTATTAGGGTTCCCCCCTTAGCCGCCATATTCCGGCTGGCCAAACTTTTCCTCTTTGAGTGAGAAAACCACTAAGCTGAATTCCCTAATTTCTTCCCTTGTTCTTGATGTTTGTCTGGATCACTAAGCAGTTCGACACCTACATAGTTGATGCAGAGCTTCACATGGACATGACCATGAATCCACCATAAAACTCTTAAGCTCCAAGTGGTCCAGTGACACGATTTTATGCATGTGCCATCGAAACCAAGGTGACTTCGTTACTCTTTGATCCCCACAGGCATTCATATGAGACATGCCTACTACCTTAACCCAAGATTGATATGGAGCATCCCATGGGAAGCACCATGTCAAGTGCTCCATCAGCAAGATACACACGCATCATTCACATCTTATATGCAAAGGTTAATCTTCTCCTTTATGTGTGTCCAATTGACCCTTTCAAGGATGGTATACTCCTTGACACCCCTCCCATGTGCATATAGGACGATCATCATGTGTGTCGAGGATTCCAAGCACAAGAGCACAAATAGTGCATGCAAATGTGCCGTCGGGTTCCCCAGAGCCTCCCCTTCTGATACGGGGTAAGCCCGATAGCGTAGATCTTTTCACACTTGGAGGGGAAAAAGGGAGAGATCAAGAGAGAAAACACAAACTCACGAACGATCTCCGATCACACATCCACTAGAAGCACACAAACACACAAGATACTTAGATCCACAATCAACAAAAGGATACACGTAACTGATAGTCTCCCACTCCGTAGAGGAGGGGCCTTGATATCTCATGGGATCTTTCCTTGATAGGGGCCTTGGCATCCACTTCGGATCTTCTCACGTACAAGTGTATCACTCCACGAGGGAAGGAAGTAGATGGAGGTATGCTCAACAATGTCAATGCTAAACATAAGATAACCCTAGCTAGAGGGGGAGGAGTCCTTTATATAGTGCTAGTAGAGTTGGGGGCGGAAGAGAGGGTACATGGGCCTCCAGCCCGTGTTTGCCTACATAGGGGCCGGATGTCCAGTCCAGGAGGCCGGATGTCCGGGGCTTGAAGGGTGCGATGAATGTCCCGGCTAGGGGCCGGATGCCCGGGCTGTTGGCGCCGGTTTCGCTCGGTTTGGGTGTGTAGGCGCCGGATTTTCGGGGATGAGGGCCGGATGTGCAGGCGTTGGAGCGTCGCCGGATGTTCGGGGCATGACCAGATGTCCGGGGCTTTGGGGTCGCCTATCCGCATGGTTCTGGTCCTGGAACATCGGATTTTCGGGGTCGGAGGCCGGATTTCCGAGCACTGCCGGATGTCCGGGCTGGGGCCGGATGTCCGACGCCTATAGCTTCTTCAGATTGGCCTTGGTGCTGGTGGAGTCCCCATGGTTCGTATGTCCGGGGTTTTGGCTGGATTGTCCGGGGCTTGGGAGGAAGCTCAGTCTTCTTTTGGTCCTTTTGCATGTCCGTCTTCTGATCCATCTTCATAGCAACTTGGTCTTCACTATGAGCGTCTCCTAGACCATCTTCATTGTACCTGAGCATGCAAAGAGTTTCCGCTTGAGGTAGCATCCAAGTTGATACGGGGCAAGCCCGTGTGTGTTGATCTTTCACGAATTGGAGGCAGATTCCATGAAGAACACGAAGAACACGAGGGGAAAACGTGGAGAAATCAAAGGGGAAAACACTCTATTGGACAAGATCCACACCAAGTACTCCTCCAATCACAAGCAATACATGAGGTGCATCAACATCCAAGAACAACAATGGAAATAAAGGATACATGGGTAGTTCATCCAAATCTCTAGGAGAGATGGGCCTTGAAATCCACTAGGGATCTTCCCTCGAAAGGGGCCTTGACATCCTCTATGGATCTTCTCCGGTGGAGGTCTTGATCTCCATGGGAGAGGTAGAGGAAGGAGCAAAGCTCAACTAAATATGAGCTATAACTTTGTTAACCCTAGAAATGAGGAGGAGGGGTCCTATTTATAGTCTTGGAAGAGTTGGGGCGAGAGAGAGGGGATACATGGGCCTTTGGCCCCCCGTCTTCCGCACAAGGGCCGGATGTCCGGGCCAGGGGCCGGATGTTCGAGGCTTCATGGGTGGCCGAATGTCTGGGCCTTGGGGGGCGGATGTCCGAGGCTTCATGGGTGGCCGGATGTCTGGGCCTTGGGGGGCGGATGTCCGGGGCTCGGGCACTGGAATCTTGCGCGGTTCTAGTCCTGGTGCGCCGGATATCTAGGGCGAGGGGCTGGATTTCCGGGCCAGGGCGGGATGTCCGGGCCCTGTAGCTTGGCCAACCTTGCCCTGGCCTTGGATGGGTCTTCAAGCGCCGGATTTCCGGGCCATGGGCTGGATGTCCGGCCGCTATAGACTTCGCGCACCTCCACTTGATGATCTTCATCGTCCGTCTTCGTAGGGGCTTGGCCTTCACTCCAAGTATCTCCGAGGCACCTTCATGGTACCTAAGCATGTTTAGAGTTTCCTCTTGAGGTAGCATCAAGGTCTCAAGTGAATTGAATGGAGAGGTACTTAGGAGCGAGTTCACCTTGTGTTCAAAGGCACTTGGGGCTTGGGGAGTAGTCCGAGTGTACATGGTGATGTTCGTAGGATGCTCCGCATCATCTCCCCCCTTGGGAAAGATCCGTCATCGGATCAAAGTCATAATCACCATGGGAAAGAGATGGCGTGACCGTGTCGTAGTGGACGATCACCAAGTACTCATCATCATCAAGCTCGAAATGGGCACTCTCTAATGTCGCACCAACTAGTAATTCCTTCAAAAGGAGAAGACACGACAAACACTTGGAAAAACAAATGTGGTTAGCATTAGGGAAAAACCAAGCATTCAAGTGGTGAATCACCGCACAAGTGTTGTCATCATGCATAACATATGGTGTGACAAGGGATTGTGTCAAGGCATGTAAGCATACAAATTGAGCACAAGCAATGCAATCATGGAAACAAGGATGCCTAGGTGAGGTAGGGATGCCAATATGTGTGTCACTAGAACAAGCATCTACCGCAAGGTCATAGCAGTCATGCACATAGCAATCAACAAAAGGTCTATGGTAGGCAAAGGAGTCATTCACAACACCAAAGAAAATGACATGTCTAGACACATGGGGCAAGTGCAAGACAATCCAAGCATAATGTGCACATGGTGTAGTGAAGATAGTGAGGCACTCAACACGATATAAAGAGCAAGTGTTCAACATGTGTGAGGCAATCAATTCAAGCATGTAGCAAGCAATGTGGCATGGCCAATGTGAAGAATGGACATTATTGCAACCAAGCATATGATAAGACCAGACAATCCACAAGTTGGGTGCAACACACAAGGTATATATGTCATGAGGCATGGAACAATGGCAATCACGAGTGAAAGCAACATCTCTAACATGTGTGCAAGTAAGTGGTCCAAGATGACCAATATGTGTCATGATACAAGCAACACAAGTATGAAGATGCACAATATCCATGCTCAAGAAAGATGTCACCTCAAAAATGTGACCTTGTGCGTCCGTCACAATGCCGATGCGCAAGCAAGTGCGATGTAGAAACTCGTCAGTGTAGCAAGGCTCGCTCTCAAGAGCTCTAATCGTCAACTCACATGAAGTGGAAGTTGACATGTGACATGTCATCGAAGTATCCTACACATACACATAACAAAGCAAAGAATATATGTGCATGGTAGATAAACACATCATCCATCATGATGGTTCTCCTCTCTTGCACATAACAATTAGGAACAAAAGTGCATGAACAATATGATGCAACAATGGCTATATTCATGGCACTATGCATATGATGCAAAGAAGGAAGACAAGCATGCTTCACATGAAAGATGTCAACAGCTCCAATAATATGTGAGAAAGCTATGAGGGCAATCTCATTAGCAAGAGTAGAAGCATTGTTGGACTCAATACATGTCAAATCATATATCAAGAAAGAGGCAACACATGGAGATATATGAGAATATGCAATATCAATCATGTGCAAAACATGGCAATGGTTGTCATCAACCGCATAAAAGTAGCACATCGATGATGCATCATAAGCATGCATAGTGATCATGTAGTGCAAACTAGTAGTGCGAAGATGCAACATACTAGAGGAAATCATGTCAATCATGTCATGCGAGCAATTAATAGGCATAGGCGATGCACATGACATATCACGAGCACAAAACATGATCAAAATATTACCATAGGCATGGATCACAAAGCAAACATGACAAGAGCTAGTAATATCTCCACCAAGCTAGCAAATACACATACAAATATGAGAGTCATGTGTCATGTGAAATGCAAAGCATGGGTCACAAATGCATGGCAAAGGCATATAAATGAGCATATCATGCAAAATGAACATGGCAATATGGGCAAAGGATATATAGTGGACAATAAGCCATAACCATGTGAGGGCCATGTAGAAGAGGTGCGCGTAGTCCTTGCGCGAGGGGAATGGTTGGATATACATTCCGGTGAATCCCAAAGCATCGATGCTCTCAAGAGCTCTTTTCGTCAACTCATGGGATTGTGAGGTTGACGCGTAATCATGAGTACCTACACACAACAAAGGTAAAGGGAAAATTGTGTGCACGTGGTATATGTACACATCATCCATTAGGATGTGCATGTGCTTGTGTTCATTAGCACAAAATATCCAATGCTCAGATAAATTTGAGGCATGGTATATGAATACGTCATCCATCATGCAATGATATTTATTATGCTCAACATGACCGGGACGCAATTTATAGCAAGTATGTGGCACAAGCATTCTATTCATATCAATGTCTAGCATATTGTGCACACAGATATGGGGATCATGCAAAGTGTAGGATGGAACACAATCTCCTAATATGTATGCGGAAACTAAGGGTGTCTCCTCATGTCCAATAGCGGGAGCATAGTACGGAGAATATAGATAACATCCGAAGCAATGCATATCCGAAGCTAGGTGGTCATGGCATGTCATATTAGAATTATTGCGCAAATGATGCAAAGGAAGCATGGCAATATCATCACAAGAAAAGAAAATGCCAATAACCATGGGTTTGTCATTTATGCCATATGAGCAAATGGGATTTACTTTTATGGGATATGCATAGTCACTATGATGAGATTGCGAAGATGCAATATGTGAAATTTCACGCATAGCATATGACAAGTCAAGCGGATTGTTAAACATGATGTGACCAGTAGAGTTTTTACATGATATCCTATGGAGTATAGCATCACAACTAGGTAATTAGACATGCTCATCATCATATTCATCATAAATAGGGGGGGACATCTAAGCATGAAGAAGATAAAGCATGTGAAGTATCCCTAAGGTGATTGCCATCATGCAAGCAATCAATGTCAAGATAGTCCACTAGTGGGACAAGAGCATCACCGTCACCTATGTTACCTTATTCATTCCACTCATGTGGTGTAGGTGAGGTGGGAGAAACCAACTCGTGGCCGTCTTCATCGTGATGGAACCATGTGTGTGTGTGTGTGGGGGGGGGGGTGCATGATATTCCACCATGGACATCGGCATTCCCATTGGAGGGATGTAATCGTCGAGAGTTGGCGCGTCGTTATGCATAGACCTTGTACCAAAGAAGAAGACACAATAGGAGTAGAAGTTAAGTTGTTAGAAATCATGGTGGCCTCACATGCCCTCTCAACTACCTCACTCACTAAATGTTATGGCTCACTCCCTCCCTCTAGGTAGTTGCACTCATACTCACAAATGGTGGAGTCACTCATCTCACTCAAGTGCTCGGGGTTGTGGCTCTCCTCACATGGAAAGTCTGGCAACTCATCATATATGGGGCTAGTGGTGGTCACACTCATCCTCTCATAGGAAATGCACTCAATGTCACATATGGTGGAGTCACTCATCTCACTCATGTGGTGGTGGCTCTCCTCACAAGGAAATTGGGGCATCTCGTCATATGTGGGTGTTGGAGAGATGTAGGTGCAAACATCTCCATGCTCAACTCTTTTTGCCGCCATGGTTGAAGGGATAGTCCCATGCTCAACCGTCTCGTCGTCTTCGTCATGGATGAAGGCCAAAGATGGCACATCATCACTTGCCTCCATGACCGAAGGGAAAATCCCATGCTCGGCCATCTTACTTGGGATGCTTGTGAAGATGGAAGGGTCATCCATGCATGTAGTCGATCGCATTGATCTTGGCGTCGAAGCTTGTCCTTGGTGGTGATCTTGGTCTTCACGCACTTGTTTCTTCGAAGATGTGCGACTTGAGCGTCTACGCCGTGACGATGATGAAGGGGAAGAAGACTTGTATTTGGCCACTAATGACCCACAAGTATATGTAGTCCTTTTGATAAATAAGAGTGTCGAACCCAACGAGGAGCAGAAGGAAATGGCAAGCGGTTTTCAGTAAGGTATTCTCTGCAAGCACTGAAATTATCGGTAACAGATAGTTTTTTCTAACGAGTAACAAGTAACAAGTGTAGAAAAGATGCAGCAAGGTATCCCAATCCCTTTTGTAGCAAAGGACAGGCCTGGAAAAACTCTTATATAAAGCAAAGCGCTCCCGAGGACACATGGCAATTTCCGTCAAGCTAGTTTTCATCATGCTCATTTGATTCCCGTTTGCTACTTTGATAATTTGATATGTGGGTGGACCGGTGCTTGGGTGCTGCCCTTACTTGGACAAACCTCCCACTTATGATTAACCTCTCTCGCAAGCATCCACAACTACGAAAAAAGAATTAAGGTAAATCTAACTATAGCATGAAACATATGGATCCAAATCAGCCCCTTATGAAGGAACGCATAAACTAGGGTTTAAGCTTCTGTCACTCTAGCAACCCATCATCTACTTATTACTTCCCAATATCTTCCCCTAGGCCCAAATAATGGTGAAGTGTTATGTAGTCGACGTTCACATAACACCAATAGAGGAGAGACAACATACATCACATCAAAATATCGAACGAATACCAAATGCACATGACTACTTATAACAAGACTTATCCAATGTCCTCAGGAACAAACATAACTACTCACAAATCATGTTCATGTTCATAATCAAAGGAGTATTAATTATCGTAAAGGATCTGAACATATGATCTTCCACCAAGTAAACCAACTAGCATCAACTACAAGGAGTAATCAACACTACTAGCAACCCATAGGTACCAATCTGAGGTTTGAGACAAAGATCGGATACAAGAGATGAACTAGGGTTTGGAGAGGAGATGGTGATGGTGAATATTTTGATGGATATTGACCCCCTCTCGATGAGAGGATCGTTGGTGATGACGATGACTTTGATTTCCCCCTCCGGGAGGGAAGTTTCCCCGACAGAACAGCTCTGCCGCAGCTCTAGATTGGTTCTGTCCAAGTTCCGCATCGAGACGGCGACACTTCGTCCCGAAATCTTCCTTATGATTTTTTCCAGGTCAAAACTGTTCATATAGCAGAAGATGGGCATCAGGGACCTGCCAGGTTGGTCACAAGCCACCTAGGCACGGCTAGGGGGGTGGCCGCGCTTGACAGGCTTGTGACCTCGTGGTGGGCCTCCTCTGGTGATTGTTTCACCCAATATTGTTTATATATTCCAAAACAATTCTCTGTAAATTTTCAGGACTTTTGGAGTTGTGTAGAATAGGTCTCTTAGATTTGCTCCTTTTCTAGTCCAGAAACTGCCGGCATTCTCCCTCTTCATGTAAACCTTGTAAAATAGGAGAGAAAAGGCATAAGTATTGTACCATAATGTGTAATAACAGCCCATAATGCAATAAATATCAATATAAAAGCATGATGCAAAATGGACGTATCAGCCACCATGTGTCGAAGTTGCTCCATGTGTGCTGCCACTATGTCTCTTTTCCAAGCTTCGTAGTGTCGTATGTCGATGGCGAGTTGCTAGATCTTTTGGGTGATATGGTTTCTCATGTCAATTTACTCGTCGAAGACCACCGAAGATGTGCTTTGCCTAGCCATCACAAGACTCAAGCAAAGGTGAGTGGGAAATGAGATAAACAATACCAGGATACCGTTCCCAAAGTTGAGGGAAGCAGCGGTTGTCATGTGATTTTTGTTTTTGGATGTGCAAAACCCTTAATACAAAGGACCGCAGCATTGTATTTCCCTTTGTGATAGCAACCTTTATTATGCAGTACGTCGCTTTTATTTCTTTGCCATCACAAGTTCGTACAACTCTTATTTCCCTTACAATAGAAGATCATACATATTTAGGAGCAATTCTTATTGCGTTATGCACCGATGAGAATTTACTTGAAGGATCTTACTCAATCCATGGATGCACAAGTAGTATCTCTACTTAGTGCGGATGTTTTGGCTAGTATGAGGTGGAAGCAAGCACTACATGTTAAAGGATCTATAACCATATAACTTCCATTCAGAAATAGGCAGACATAACCCATTATGTTGTCTTCCTTGTCCAACATCAACTTCTTAGCATACAATATTTTAATGAGTGCTCACACTCATAAAAGATGTCAAAGATGATATATTTATATGTGAATCGCTCTTTCTTTATCACTTCCTTTTTAATTGCACCAATGACCAGTCACTATGTTTGTCAACTCCCAACAAATTTCAATCGACATACTTCTTATATGTGAAGTCCTCATTCCCCATAAGATCATTATATATATACTCTTTGCTTTTATTATATTCTTCTTTTATTACTTTTTCTCAAGATCATAGCAAGCAAGCAAAGCCCTCACATCAAAACTAATTTTTATCATATAACTCTCGAACTTTCTTACATAAGGGGAACAAAAAGCAAAAACTCAAAGCTAGATCATACTAAAATTTTATTCTACTAGACCAAGATAACACCAAAAGGATCAAACTAAGAAAAACAGGAAAAGGAAAAGGTGTGATGGTGATACGATACCGGGTCACCTCCCCCAAGCTTGGCACAAGCCAAGGGGAGTGCCCATACCCAAGTATTTATATGTCCTTCTTCAGAGGTGGCAGTGTGATATTCTTGGCGATGATACCCCTCAGAATGCGATTCTCCTCCTCAAGCTTGTTATTTTGTTGTCTAAGATCCATTATTTCCTTGCAAAGTTTTCCAGTGACGGTTAGAGATCCCTTCACCCATGGATGTTTCATTGCTGCAGGGGAAAAGACAACACTGTTTTTCATGTTTTCATAAGTAAGAAATTTAGCATTGGGACGAATGACCGAATTCGGGATTGCTGAGCTCTGGAGTTCCTCCAGCACGGCTCCAGGTTGTGGATGAGAGTTAACTTCTTGGTCCTCCTCCATGGCATCCACCCTTTTTAAGTCGGCCTCCATATCCTCCTCCATGGTTCGCCCAAAGTGGTTGGGTTTGCTGTATGCTCTGGGCTCCCGTGTTGGGTGAGAGCCACGATTCTCCCCGACTGACTCTTGCAAAGACATCTTGCTCTAAATCTACTACAGAAACAACTCAAAACAAAAACAAGAGGTATTGTCGTGATATGAAAGTCCAAACCTTCGGGAGATTATATAATGATTTTTTACCGACTCGAAGGAGTGTACCACAAGAAAACGGAGTCCAGAGGAGTGTACCACAGGGTGGTGACAAGCCACCTAGGCGCGACCAGGGGGTGGCCACGCCTAGAAGGCTTGTCACCTCCTCGTGCACTTCTCGGACTACTTTGAATTTTCCTAATTTATTAAATATTCCAAAACGGAGAAAAAAAATGCTACTGGGAAAGTTTTGGAGTCAGTTGACTTACCGTACCACATACCTATTCCCTTTCGGAGTCTGAAACGTTCCCGTAGGTCTCCCTAATATACTCCTCCAGAGTTATGGTATTGATAATATTGTTTTCAACATTTATGGGAGTACGTGAGATATAATGTTTGATTCTTTGCCCGTTTACCACCTTCGGATTTGTGCCTTAGGCGTTGTTGATCTTGATGGCACCAGAATGATATACTTCCTCGACAATGTAAGGCCCTTCCCATTTAGAGAGAAGTTTTCCCACAAAAAATCTTAAACGAGAATTGTATAGCAAGACATGGTCACCTACATTGAATTCACACTTTTGTATCCTTTTATCATGACATCTCTTAATTTTTTATTTAAACAACTTGGCATTCTCATAGGCCTGGGTCCTCCATTCATCAAGTGAGCCAATGTCAAATAAGCTCTTCTCACCATCAAATTTGAAATCATAGTTGAGCTCTTTGATTGTTCAATAAGCTTTATGCTCTAATTCTAGAGGTAAGTTACATGCTTTACCATAAACCATTTTATACAGAGTGATAGAGGCGAGGGTCCCGACCTTTCGATGAGATGATAACTATCGATTTGGTGGAGACGACTATGACGACCCGACTACGAACGTGCACGACATTGCGCCTTAGCAATCACTAAACCAATCTTCAAGAAGTTATTGACCACGCCAAAGCACGATCAACCTGACCACGAAGGTCTATTCCTGCAAGCAATCACAGAACAAGCAAGAATATGATAATGCAATCTGAATATTGCGAATATAGATGAAGTATTAATAATGGTAGGGTTCCGAAAGCGGTCTTGGTCTGGTCATTGGACACAAACGAAGTACACGAAGTTGCAATGGCTAACTTTTAATTAAACAAAAACCCAAAGGAAAAGCTACCAGATTGATCTACTTATATAGGAGCAAGGGGTGGTGGCCAAGGAGGTGGGAGGACGTCCCAAGACAACCTAAAACCAACCCTAGGTCATACAAGGCCCATGGGCCCAAGTGGAGGTGATGCAACACCTTTGGACTTGTAGTTTGACTCGGATTCTGATGCAACATCAGATTGTTTCATCGATATCTTTGCGATCCGGATGAATTGTAAGGTGATTCCAACTGGGATGGAACGCATATAAAATCTAGTTTCCAGCAAAAAAAGAATCACCCAATTCCGAGTCCATATGAAAAAGTTGTTGGCATTTTGAGACAGGTGTGTCTGGCAGTCCGAATCTGAGTCCAGAACGTGAGAGACTTGGACTCTATCTTCTCTTGGGCTAAAAGTGACGTGAGAGAACTTCTTGAACAACACCTAATTGTTTCCTTTGACATTAGAGGACCTCTTGAATATCACCCAACCATTTCATCTTCCCTTTTCATCACACGTGGTTCATACAAGTGTTCGACCATTCTGTATTTAGGCATAAAATAAAAATAGGTGAAGTATTTTTGTTCCGGATAACATAAATAAATTATTGCATAATTCTTATAAGAAATCACCTCACAAATATGCATGTATGCAACATTTTTGGTCGTATCAAAGGTAGTCATGTCCTCATCATCCTCTCCTTTTTGAAAACAAAGCCGTCCTCGACGTTGCTTAATCTGAAATGTGGCTACCAAAAGGGAAAAGACGTACACATTGTATATGTATTTGTCATCCATTTTTGTCGTTCTCAGTTGTGACACATGTGACACATATATGCAAGGGCACTCATCACATGTCATGAAATATGAAGCCAAAAAATCATGACAAGAAGTAGAAGGCATGCCAATATTACAACTCAGTTTGCACATATAAGTGAAGTCCTTATTCATATCAAAAGATTCATAATGTTCATCATTAAACCATCCCAATATTGGTAGATAAACGTGAATCATTTCAAATTTAGATGCTACAACATGCTTAAATAAGCAAACATGCAACATGTCATTTGACACAGAATTATCACCAAGATTGGAGGTCATATCAAAATGATTAAACACCGACAGAATTATTTTCAAACATATTTGACCCAAATTTGATTGATTTTCTTATTCACACGGTTCTTGCTCATCAATAGTTAATTCAATGGGTGCACTCACAATTGCTGATATTGTAGTTATTTGATCACATGATGAAGTAAAATCATGAACATAGTCCTCTAAAATAGGTGGTGTGATTAAAGTAATGGGTAGCTCATCACAAGGTACATTGGAATTGACAAGGCATTCAACATACTCATGTGGAGGTGGAAGATCAATACCTTTGCCATTACCTCTTATGATCCACTCAGATGATGTAGGCACTCTCGGTGGTGACGTGTTACATGGTGAAGGTGATGTAGCCCTCACAAGAATTGATGTGGTTGTCACAGTACGCCTAGTAGTTGAAGGAACAACTGTATCCACTCTTGGAATGTGCACCTTGCGCTCTATTTCCTTTTGGGCAACACGTTGATTTATTTCCTATTCAGCTTTGCAAGCAAGACGAAACAAACGATCCATAGAATAACACTTTTCATGAATTAGTGGCTCCTGAATATCACGGTTTAATCCTCCCCAAAATCTATCCATAAAATCTTCTTCACTTTCTTCTAATGAGGAATGCAACATGGTCATTTGTAAATCATCATAATATTTCATTACAATGTCACTACCTTGTTTTAAATATTGTAACTTTTTAAGCTTGTCACAAGTATAATAAGCAGGAACGAATGTGTGTCTCATGACAAGTTTCAAATCATCCCAAGTAGTAGGTATAATATCTTTGTGTAACCGACAATATTCGCTCCACCAAACTAAAGCATAACCAGAAAAAGAACCAACTACGACCTTAACTTTCTTATGTGCAGAAAAATTATGGGAAGCAAATATTTCATTTATTTCAAACTCCCACTCAATATATAAAGCAGGTCTAAATCGGCCATTAAATGGAGGTATAAAAACATTAACCTGATCATGTGCATTTGGATCTCTTTGCATCTCATATCGGTTTTTGTTGTGGCACGTCTCCCACGATCGAAGAAGCCCATGAACTTACAACTTTGGATCCTGTCATGACTAGTAGAAACAAGAAACAAAGATCCAAGTATATTGTTCCTATGAACTACTGGGATCTGGTGGTAAAACACGCACAATAAAGCAAATATCAATGTCTTACAAATTCTTACCATGCAGCAGGTGGCGACCGGCAACCGACGGTGTCAATATCTCCGAAGATTGGGTAAAGCGATTACCAGGTGAACGTATGTATACACGATGTAGAAATATATGGAGCTTGGAAGGCTTAATATATGGTAGCAAAATATTAGCAATAATCAATTCAGAGATGCAATGTTGAATAAACGCTCAACGACGGTACTGTGCTGGTCCTAGGCTAGACCGTATTATAGACGCGAGCCTAGAACACTAATGGAGTCATGGCCTAGGACAAATAGCAGCAAGGGATGATATGAATTAGCTCTCAACAACAAGATATAAGTGAAGATCACAATGGTAGTAAAGACAATGATGATAAATGACCGACAAGCAAGATATACAAAACTCTCTCTTCAGCTTTCCTCTAGAAAATATTATGTGAAATTTCTGATATTTTTTCTCAAGAATGCTACCGACTCAAGCTTTCGTATGCAAAAAGAATCACTCAATTCCGAGTTCGTATAAGGAAGATACGCTTGTTTTACTGAACACTGCGCAAAACAGATTTCAATCCGAATTCACATACGAGATTGAGTCTAGGTAGATCCAAAATTTGTTTTTTCTCTTCTCTCTATTTTTTTCTTCTCTTTTTTCTCTCTCACTTTTTTTTCTCTCAACCAAATAATAAGCAGATTGGATCAAGCATAGATGTGAACGACCTCAAGTATGATAATGACAATGACCAATGGTAGCATGTGGTGAAAATTGATAGATGGTAGTGGGTGACAACGAAAGGGATGACAATGGCGTGGTGGTGGTATATGGCAGCAGAGATGAAGATGGTGTGACGCCGGCGTGACAAGTTGTGAATAGAACTCGAAACTCTAAAAGACTAGACGCTAATACAACAACTCGACACGACGATGCAACCGATAATTCAACTATGCAAGCACTGAAAAGAAAATTGCAAAGGCTTAGGCTGGCTTGGAGTAAAGATGAATAGATCTAACTTTTTTTTCTGGCTTTTTCATGGACTAAAGGTATGAAGAACAGATGCGATCTAAACTACGAAAACTGGTAAAATCTCATCGAGCAACCTGGAAATCTGATACCACTTGATAGAGGCGAGGGTCCTGATCTTTTGATGAGATGATAACTATCGATTTGGTGGAGACGACTTTGACGATCCGACTACGAACGTGCACGACATTGCGCCTTAGCAATCGCTAAACCAATCTCCAAGAGGTTATTGACCACGCCGGAGAACGATCAACCTCACCACGAAGGTCTATTCCTGCAAGCAATCGCAGAACAAGCAAGAATATGATAATGCAATCTGAATTATGCGAATATAGATGAAGTATTAATAATGGTGGGGTTCTGAAAGCGGTCTTGGTCTAGTCGTTGGACACAAACGAAGTACACGAAGTTGCAATGGCTAACTTTTAACTAAACAAAAACCCAAAGGAAAAGCTACTAGATTGATCTACTTATATAGGAGCAAGGGGTGGCGGCCAAGGAGGTGAGAGGACGTCCCAAGACACCCTAAAACCAACGCTAGGTCATACAAGGCCCATGGGGCCAAGTGGAGGTGATGCAACACCTTTGGACTTATAGTTTGACTCGGATTCTGATGCAACATCAGATTGTTTTGTCGATATCTTCGCGATTCGGACGAATTTTAAGGTGATTCCAACTGGGCAGGAACGCATATGAAATTTAGTTTCCAGCAAAAAAATCACCCAATTCCGATTCCGTATGAAAAAGTTGTTGGCATTTTGAGACAGGTGTGTCTATGCAGTCCAAATTTGAGTCCAGAACGTGAGAGACTTGGACTCTATCTTCTCTTGGGCTAAAAGTGACGTGAGAGAACTTCTTGATCAACACCTAATTGTTTCCTTTGACATTAGAGGACCTCTTGAATAGCACCCAACCATTTCGTCTTCCTTTGTCATCACATGTGGTTCATACAAGTGTTCGACCATTCTACATTTAGGCATAAAATAAAAATAGGTGAAGTATTTTTTGTTCCAGATAACATAAATAAATTATTGCATAATTCTTATAAGAAATCACCTCACAAATATGCATGTATGCAACAGTTTTGGTCGTATCGAAGGTAGTCATGTCCTCATCACAAAGACATAACCATTGGGTTCTTGTAAGCAGTTCTATAAGCCCATAATGCATCATCAAGTTTCTTAGACCAATTCTTTCTGGATCTGTTAACAGTCTTTTGCAAGATCAACTTAATTTCTCTATTGCTTAATTCTACTTGACCACTAGATTAACGTCATACCTAGCAAGCAATTTACGGAAAGCACCATGAATAAAGTGTGAACCACCATCAGTCATTAAATATCTAGGGACTCCAAATCTAGGGAAAATAACTTATTTCAACATTTTAATAGAGGTGTTATGATCAGCACTACTAATTGCAATAGCTTCTACCCACTTAGCAACATAATCAACAACAACTAGAATATGAGTATACCCGTTGGACGCTGGAAAAGGTCCCATATAATCAAAATCCCAAACATCAAATGGTTCAATAACAAGAGAGTAATTCATAGGCATTTCTTGACGTCTACTAATATTGCCAATTCTTTGACATTCATCACAAGACAAGACAAACTTACGAGCATCCTTGAAGAGAGTAGGCCAATAAAAACGAGATTGTAATACCTTATGTGCAGTTCTAAATCCAGCGTGGTGTCCTCCGTAGGCCTCGGAATGACACTTGTGTAGGATCTGTTCATGTTCATGCTTAGGTACACAACGTCTAATAACACCATCTACTCCTTCTTTATAAAGGTGCGGGTCATCCCAAAAGTAATGTCTTAAATCATAGAAGAACTTTTTCTTTTGTTGGTATGTGAAACTAGGAGGTATAAATTTAGCAACAATGTAACTAGCATAATAAGCATACCATGGAGCATTACATGAAGCGTTTATGATAGCTAATTGTTCATCAGGAAAGCTATCATCAATAGGTAGTGGGTCATCAAGAACATTCTCTAACCTAGACAAGTTATCCGCTACGGGGTTGTCAACACCCTTTCTATCAACAATATGCAAATCAAATTCTTGTAACAGAAGAACCCATATGATAAGTATAGGTTTAGCATCTTTCTTTTCCATAAGATATTTAATAGCAGCATGATCAGTGTGAACGGTTGCTTTGGAATCAACAATATAAGGTCTGAACTTAGGACAATTGCCAAAAATTCCTTTTCAGTGGTATCATAGTTTCTTTGAGTGTTGTCTAGAGTTTTACTAGCATAATGAATAACATTTAATTTCTTATCAACTCTTTGTCCTAGGACAACACCAACGGCATAATCACTAGCATCACACATAATTTCAAATGATAGGTTCCAATCAGGTGGTTGAACAACAGGTGCAGAAATCAAGGCATTCTTAAGAATTTCAAATGCTTCTACACACTATCATCAAAAATGAATGGAATGTCTTTTTGCAAAAAGATTAGTGAGAGGCCTAGAAATCTTATAGAAGTCTTTAGTAAACCTCCTATAGAAACCAACATGACCAAGGAAACTTCTTATACCTTTGACATCCGTAGGACACGACATTTTTTCAATAACATCAACTTTGGCTTTGTCAACTTCAATACCTCTTTCAGAGATTTTGTGTCCCAAGACAATACCCTCATTCACCATAAAGTGGCACTTCTCCCAATTCAAGACAAGATTAGTTTCTTGACATCTCTGCAAAACTCGATCAAGGTTGCTCAAACAATCATCAAAAGTAGTTCCATAAACGGAAAAATCGTCCATGAAAACCACAACAATCCTTTCGCCAAAATCAGAGAATATAGCACTCATACATCTTTGAAAGGTAGTAGGTGCATTGCATAAACCAAAAGGCATACATCTGTAATCAAAGGTACCGAAAGGGCAAGTACAAGTGGTCTTCTGTTGGTCCTCTTTTGACATAGGTATTTAAGAGAAACCAGAACAATCGTCTAGAAAGCAAAAATGTGTGTGTTTGGATAGTCTTTCTAGCATTTGGTCAATAAAAGGAAGAGGGTAATGATCTTTCCTATTAGCTTTATTTAATTTCCTAAAATCAGTTACCATTCTATATCCTGTAACAATTCTCTACGGGATCAATTAATTTTTTATCATTAGGAACTACGGTAATACCTTGTTTCTTAGGGACACGATGAACGTGACTAACCCATCTACTATTAGCAATAGGGTAAATAATACCTGCCTCCAGAAGCTTTAATATTTCATTTCTTACCACTTCTTTCATTTTAGGATTTAACCGTTGTTGATGATCAACAATTGGTTTAGCATCGGGCTCCATATTGATTTTATGTTGACATAGGGTGGGACTAATGCCCTTAAGATCATTAAGAGTATATCCAATATCAGCATGGTGCTTCCTTAGAGTTTTCAATAATCTCTGTTCTTCATGCTCTAAAAGGTTAGTACTAATAATAACAGGATATATCTTCTTTTCATCAAGATAAGCATATTTTAGAGTATCTAGTAATTGTTTAAGCTCAAACACGGGATCACCCTTGGGTGGAGGGGGATGCCAAGTATTTCAACAACATGTTGTGTTTCAAAATAGGATGCTGATCAAAGAAAACCTTATCTATTTCATTCATATGCATATCATTTTCATGGTCTCGCAAATATTGCTCTAAAGGATCAGTAGAGGCACATCAATAGAAGGAAGACCAATAATTTCATCCTTACTAGGCAATTCTTTATCATGGGGTTGTCTATGAAATTTAGAGAAATTAAACTCATGATACGTATCCCCAAAACTCATAGTAACAATTTCCTTCTCAAATCTATCCTGGCATTAACGGTATTCAAGAAAGTTCTACCAAATATAATGGGACAAAAATCATCTTGTGGGGAACCAAGGACAAGAAAATCAATAGGATATTTTATTTTCCCACACAAGACTTCAACATCTCTAATAATCCCAACTGGTGCTATAGTATCGCTATTAACAAGCTTAATTGTAACATCAATTTCCTCTAACTCAGCTGGTGCAATATCATTCATAATTTCTTTATATAAGGTAAAAGGAATTGCACTCACACTAGCACCCATATCACATAAGCCATGATAACATTGATCTCCTATCTTAACAGAAACAACAGGCGTGCCAACAATAGGTCTATGTTTATTTTTAGCATCAGGTTTAGCAATTCTAGCAGCTTCATCACAAAATTGAATAACATGCACATCAATATTATCAACCAAGATATCTTTAACCATAGCAATACTAGGCTCAACTTTAATTTGTTTAGGGGGTGTAGGTGTTCTAAGATAGATCTTACGAACCTCAGTTGAAGCTTTAGCATGTTCCTTTATTCTAACACGGAAAGGTGATTTCTCAATATAAGCAGCAAGAATAGTAGGATCAACATTATAAGCAATAGTTTCCTCTTCAACTTTAATAGGTTCAACTACTTTCACTTCAATGGGAGGATGATATTTAAACCACTTCTCCTTAGGGAGATCGACATGAGCAGCAAAATATTCACAGAAATAAGCTATTATCTCAGAGTCAAGTTCATATTTAGTACTAAATCCATGAAAAGCATCGGTGTCTACGAAGGACTTAACACAATCAAACTTAAGGTTCATACCTGACTCCTTACCTTCATCGAGATCCCAATCTTCAGAGTTGCATTTAATTCTTTCCAATAAATCCCATTTCAAGTCAATATCCTTCTTCATATAGGAACCAACACAAGAAGTATCGAGCATGGATTGATCATTACGAGAAAGCCGAGCATAAAAATTCTGAATAATAATTTCTCTCGAGAGCTCATGATTGGGCATGAATATAACATTGACTTGAGCCTCCCCCAACCTTGAGAGATTCTTTCTCCTTCACGAGGCCAAAAATTATGGATATAATTCCAATCACGATGAACTAGATGCATAGGATAGAACTTCTGATGAAATTCCATTTTCAATCGGTTGTAGCTCCATGATCCAATATCATCACATAGCCTATACCATGTCAAGGCCTTCTCACTCAAAGATAAAGGAAAGACCTTCTTCTTGACGTGATCCTCGGGCAGACCTGCAAGCTTAAATAATCCACAAACTTCATCCACATAGATTAGATGCAAATCAAGATGTAGTGCTCCGTCTCCTGCATAAGGGTTAGCCAAAAATTTCTCTATCATACTCGAAGGAATGTCATAATAAATATTTTTAGTAGGTTCAGTAGGTTGAGGGGCAACTCTTTGTGCTTTCTATCAAGGTGAAGAAACCCCGAACAAACCCCTCAAAGGATTACTTTCCATAATAACAAGTGACATTAAATTTCAGCACACTATATAATTTTTTCTTACCAAATTCCGCTTACCAAAGGCGCTTCACTCCCCGGAAATGGCACCAGAAAAGAGTCTTGATGACCCACAAGTATAGGGGATCTATCGTAGTCCTTTTGATAAGTAGGAGTGTCAAATCCAACGAGGAGCAGAAGGAAATTGCATGCGATTTTTAGTAAGGTATTCTCTGCAAGCACTGAAATTATTGGTAACAGAGAGTTTTTGTAACGAATAACAAGTAACAAGTGTAGCAAAGGTGCAGAAAGGTAGCCCAATCCCTTTTGTAGCAAAGGACAGGCCTGGACAAACTCTTATATAAAGCAAAGCGCTCCCGAGGACACATGGGAATTTCCGTCAAGCTTGTCATCATGCTCATTTTTGAGGAACGTTGCATGGGAAACAAAAATTTTCCTACGCACACTCAGATCTATCCATGGTGATGAGCATCTACGAGAGGGAGAATGGATCTACGTACCCTTGTAGACCGCTAAGCGGGAAGCGTTAAGAAACGCGGTTGGTGTAGTCGAACGTCTTCGCGATCCAAATCGCCGTGCATCCCGTGATCCAATCACGATCCGTCCCGCGAACTTGATCATGATCCGTCCCACGAACTTGATCACGATCCTTCCGATCTAGCTCCGAACGGACGACACCTCCGCGTTCAGCACACGTATAGCTTCATGACGATCTCTGCCGTCTTGATCCAGCAAGAAGGAGCGGAGAGGAAGAAGAGTTCTCCGGCAGCGTGACGGTGCTCCGGTGATGGTGGTGAAGCTATTCCGACAGGGCTTCGTCTAAGCGCTGCAGAAAACCGATCTAGAGGAGAAACTATGCACTGGAGGAACGGGTAGCACGTGGTTGAAAAATTCTGTGCAAAAAACCCTAAAACCTCTAGTATATATAAGAGGAAGAGAGGAGGAGGCTTGGCCCAAGGTCCAAGCCTCTAGGAGTCGGCCGAACCAGGTGGGAGAGGTGGAATCCACCTCCAATCCTAGTAGGACTAGGGTTCACCCTATTTTGCCTTTTTCCACTTTTTCTCTTTGGGTTCTTTCTCCCTAGCCGCATGGGCTTTGTGTGGGACTTCCACCAGCCCACTAAGGGCTGGTATTCACTCTCCCACAGCCCATGTTGCCTCTTGGGTCGAAATACCCCTCCCGATGGTCTCTCGATACCCTACCGGCACTCCCGGTACACTACCGATGAGCCCGAAACTTTTCCGACGACCAAAATAGGACTTACTATATATCAATCTTTACCTCCGGACCATTCCGGAGCTACTCATGACGTCCGAGATCTCATCCGGGACTCTGAACAACCTTCGGTCACCACCATACATAACTCTATACTACCGAAACGTCACCAAACCTTAAGTGTGCAGACCCTGCGGGTTCGAGAACTATGCAGAAATGACCGAGACACCTCTACGGTCAATAACCAATAGCGGGACTTGGATGCCCATATTCGTTCCTACATATTCTACGAAGATATTTATCGGTCGAACCTCTATGTCAAGGTTTCAGTTAATCCCGTATGATGTTCCCTTTGTTCTTCGGTATGTTACTTGCCCGAGATTCGATCGTCGGTATGTCCATACCTAGTTCAACCTCGTTACCGGCAAGTCTCTTTACTCGTTCTGTAATACAAGATCCCGCGACTAACACTTAGTCACATTGCTTGCAAGGCTTATTGTGATGTTGTATTACCGAGTGGGCCCTAAGATACCTCTCTGTCACACGGAGTAACAAATCCCAGTCTTGATCCATGCCAACTCAACACACACCCTCGGAGATACCTGTAGAGCACCTTTATAGTCACCCAGTTACGTTGTGACGTTTGATACACACAAGGCAATCCTCCGATGTCCGTGAGTTGCATGATCTCATGGTCATAGGAACACATACTTGACATGCAGAAAACAGTAGCAATAAACTGACACGATCATATGCTACGTTTGTAGTTTGGGTCTTGTCCATCGCATCATTCTCCTAATGATGTGATCCCGTTATCAAATGACATCTCATGTCAATGGCTAGGAAACCTTGACCATCTTTGATCAACGAGCTAGTTCACTAGAGACATACTAGGGACAGTGTGTTGTCTATTTACCCACACATGTAATGTGTTTCCAATCAATACAATTATAGCATGGATAATAAACGATTATCATGAACAAGGAAATATAATAATAAAAAATTTATTCATTGCCTCTAGGGTATATTTCCAACAGTCTCCCACTTGCACTAGAGTCAATAATCTAGTTCACATCACTATGTGATTTACATGGTAATGAATCGAACACCCATGTAGTTCTGGTGTTGATCATGTTTAGCCCTTGGAAGAGGTTTAGTCAACGGGTCTGCAACATTCAGATCCGTGTGCACTTTGCAAATATTTATGTCCTTCTCCTTGATGTAATCGCGGATGGAGTTGAAGCGTCGCTTTATGTGTCTGGTCCTCTTGTAAAACCTTGGTTCCTTGGCCAGAGCAATGGCACCAGTGTTGTCACAGAACAGGTTCATTGGATTCAGTGCACTAGGCACTACTCCAAGATTTGTCATGAATTGCTTCATCCAGACACCTTCCTTCGCCGCCTCCGAGGCTGCGATGTACTCCGCTTCACATGTAGAATCGGCTACCACGCTTTGCTTAGAACTACACCAGCTTACCACTGCCCCGTTGAGAATAAATACGTATCCGGTTTGCGACTTAGAGTCATCCGGATCAGTGTCAAAGCTTGCATCGACGTAACCCTATATGACGAGCTCTTCATCACCTCCATAAACGAGAAACATTTCCTTAGTCCTTTTCAGGTACTTAAGGATATTCTTGACCGCTGCCTAGTGTTCAATTCCAGGATCACTTTGAAACCTTCCAGCCATACTTATGGCAAGGCTTACATACGGTCTTGTGCACAACATTGCATACATGATAGAGCCTATGGCTGAAGCATAGGGGATGACACTCATCTTTTCTCTATCTTCTACAGTCACTGGGCATTGAGTCTTACTCAACTTCACACCTGGTAGCACAGGCAAGAACCCCTTCTTGGACTGATCCATTTTGAACTTCTTCAAAAACTTTATCAAGGTATGTGCTCTGTGAAAGTGCTATTAAGCATCTCGATCTATCTCTATAGATCTTAATGCCTAATATGAAAGCAACTTCTCCTAGGTCCTTCATTGAAAAACTCTTGTTCAAATATTCCTTCATGCTTTCCAGCATTTCTATATTGTTTCCAATCAGCAATATGTCATCCACATATAATATTAGAAATGCTATAGAGCTCCCACTCACTTTCTTGTAAATACAAGCTTCTCCATAAACTTGTATAAAACCAAACGCTTTGATCACCTCATCAAAGCACTTATTCCAACTCCGAGATGCTTGCACCAGCCCATAAATGGATCGCTGGAGTTTGCAAACTTTGCCAACATTCTCTAGATCGACAAAACCTTCCGGTTGCATCATATACAACTCTTCCTCAAGGAAACCGTTGAGGAATGTTGTTTTGACATCCATCTGCCAAATTTCATAGTCGAAATATGCAACTATTGCTAACATGATTCTGACGGACTTAAGCATCGCTACGGGTGAGAAGGTCTCATCGTAGTCAACTCCTTGAACTTGTGAAAAACCCTTTGCCACAAGTCGAGCTTTATAGACGGTGACATTACCGTCCGCGCCTATCTTCTTCTTAAAAATCCATTTGTTCTGAATGGCCTTTTGCCCTTCAGGTAATACTTCCAAAGTCCATACTTTGTTTTCATACATGGATCCCATCTCGGAATTCATGGCCTCTAACCATTTTTTGGAATCCGGGCCCATCACTGCTCCTTCATAGCTCGTAGGTTCATTGTTGTCCAACAACATGACCTCCAAGACAGGGTTGCCGTACCACTCAGGAGTAGTACGTGACCTTGTCGACCTACGAGGTTTAATAGTAGCTTGATCCGAAGCTTCATGATCATCATCATTAATTTCCTCTTCTACCATCGTAGGTTCCACATAAACATCTTTTTGCGCTGTGCTACTTTCTGGTTGAAGTAAAGGTTCAATAACCTCATCAAGCTCTATTTTCCTCCCACTCAATTATTTTGAGAGAAACTCTTTCTCAAGAAATGTTCCGTTCTTAGCGACAAACACTTTGCCTTCGGATCTGAGATATAAGGTATACCCGACTGTGTCTTTCGGGTATCCTATGAAGACGCATTTCTCCGCTTTGGGTTCCAGCTTTTCAGGTTGAAGCTTTTTGACATAAGCATCACATCCCCAAACTTTAAGAAACGACAACTTTGGCCTCTTGCCAAACCACAATTCATATGGCGTCGTCTCAACGGACTTTGATGGTGCCCTATTTAAAGTGAATGCAGCTGTCTCTAATGCATAACCCCAAAACAATAATGGCAAATCAGCAAGAGACATTATAGAACACACCATATCTAATAAGGTTCGATTACGACGTTCGGACACACCATTACGCTGTGGTGTTCTGTGCGGTGACAACTGTGAAACAATTCCACACTATCTTAAGTGACTGCCAAACTCATAACTCAGATATTCACCTCCTTGATCAGATCGCAGGAACATAATCTTCTTGTTATGATGATTCTCAACTTCACTCTAAAATTGCTTGAACTTTTCAAACGTTTCAGACTTGTGTTTCATTAAGTAAATATACCCATATCTACTTAAGTCATCAGTGAAGGTGAGAAAATAACGATATCCACCACGTGTTGTAACATTCATTGGAGCGCACACATCAGTATGTATGATTTCCAATAAGTCACTTGCCCGTTCCATTGTTCCAGAGAACGACGTTTTAGTCATCTTGCCCATGAGGCATGGTTCACATGTGTCAAGTGATTCAAAATCAAGTGACTCCAAAAGTTCATCAGCATGGAGCTTCCTCACGCGTTTTACACCAATATGACCTAAATGACAGTGCCACAAGAAAGTGGTACTATCATTATCAACTCTACATCTTTTGGCATCAATGTTATGAACATGTGTGTCATCACTATCAAGATTCAATATGAATAAACCCCTAACATTGGGTGCATGACCATAAAAGATATTACTCATATAAATAGAACAAGCTTTATTCTCTGATTTAAATGAGTAACCGTCTCGCAATAAACAAGATCCAGATATAATGTTCATGCTTAACGCAGGCATTAAATAACAATTATTCAGGTTCATCACTAATCACGATGGTAATCGAAGAGAGAGCGTGCCGACGGCGATCACATCAACCTTGGAACCATTTCCCACGCGCATCGTCACTTCGTCCTTCGCCAGCCTTCGTTTATTTCGTAGTTCCTGCTTTGAGTTGCAAATGTGAGCAACCGAACCGGTATCAAATACCCAGGCACTACTACAAGAGCTAGTAAGGTACACATCAATAACATGTATATCATATATACCTTGTTTGTCGTTGGCCGCCTTCTTGTCAACCAGGTACTTGGGGCAGTTCCGCTTCTAGTGACCAGTTCCCTTGCAATGAAAGCACTCAGTTTCTGGCTTGGGTCCATGCTTGGGCTTCTTTACAGGAGTAGCAACTGCTTTGCCATCCTTCTTGGTTTTACCCTTCTTGCCCTTGCCCTTGCCCTTGCCCTTGCCCTTGCCATTTTTCTTGAAACTAGTGGTTTTATTGACCATCAACACTTGGTGTTCTTTCTGGATTTCAGACTCAATGACTTTTAGCATCGCAAACAGCTCGGCGACTGACTTGTTCATCCCGTGCATGTTATAGTTCATCACAAAGCTCTTGTAACTAGGTGGCAGTGATTGAAGAACTCTGTCAGTGATCGCCTCTGGCGGAAGGGCAATTCCCAACTCCGCTAGACGAGTTGAATACCCAGACATTCTGAGTATATGTTCACTGGTAGACCCGTTCTCCTCCATCTTGCAAGCACAGAATTTATCGGAGGTCTCATACCTCTCGATCCGGGCATTCTTCTAAAAGATAAACTTCAACTCCTAGAACATCTCATATGCTCCATGATGTTCAAAATGTCTTTGAAGTCCCGGTTCTAAGCCATACAATATTGCACACTGAACTATTGAGTAATCTCCAGTACGTGCCTCCCAAGTGTTCTTAACGTCTTGAGGTCATGTCTTCTGGTTGGTCACCAAGCGGTGCATCAAGGACATATGATTTCTGGGAAGCCGTGAGGATAATCCTCAGATTACGGGCCCAGTCAACAAAGTTAATTCCATCATCTTTCAACTTAGCTTTCTCTAGGAACGCATTAAAATTCAGGGGTGCTACTGCGCGAGCCATTTATCTACAACATAAATACGCAAAGTTTACTTTGGACTATTGTTCAAGATAATGAGTTTAGTTAATCAAATTACTAAAGCTCCCACTCAAATCGACATCCCTCAGGTCATCTGAGTGTCACATGATCCAAATTCACCAACTCAAGTCCGCTCATCACGTGAGTTGAGGTGGCTTCAATGGTGAACATCTCATGTTGATCATATCTACTATATGACTCATGTTCGACCTTTCGGTCTCTTGTGTTTCGAGGCCATGTCTGTACATGTTAGGCTCGTCAAGTTTAACCCGAGTGTTCTGTGTGTGCAATACTGGTTTGCACCCATTGTATGTGAAGGTAGAGTCTATCACACCCGATCATCACGTGGTGTCTCGACACGACAAACTTTCGCAACGGTGCACACTCGGGGAGAACACAATTCATCTTGAAATTTAAGTGAGGGATCACCTTATAATGCTACCGTTGTCCTAAGCAAAACAAGGTGCATAAAAGGATTAACATCACATGCAATTCATAAGTGACATGATATGGCCATGAACTTGTGCTTTTGATCTCCATCTAGAAAGCACCGGCATGATCTCCATCGTCACCGGCATGACACCATGATCTTCATCATCTTGATCTCCATCAACGTGTCGCCATCGGGATTGTCGTGCCCAACATGCTTCTACTACTATTGCTACCTTTTAGCGATAAAGTAAAGCATTACATAGCGCTTAATGATTGACACGCATGTCATACAATAATTAAAGACAACCCTATGGCTCCTGCCGGTTGCCGTACCCATCAACATGCAAGTCGTGATTATCTATACATCACATGATCATCTCATACATCACATATATCACATCATGTAATTGGACATATCACATCACAACATACCCTGCAAAAACAAGTTAGACGTCCTCTAATTGTTGTTGCATGTTTTACGTGGCTACTACGGGTATCTAGCAAGAGCAATTCTCATCTACGCAAAAACCACAACGGTGATACACTAGTTGCTTTTCAACCTTCTCAAGGACCGCCTTTGTCGAATCCGATCCAACTAAAGTGAGAGAAACTGGCACCCGCAAGCCATTTATGCAACAAGTTGCGGTCGAGGGAACCGGTCTCTCATAAGCGTACGAGTAATGTTGGTCCGGGCCGCTTCATCTCACAATACCGCTGAACCAAAATCCGACCAAGGGAGGAAGCAATCTAAGCATCGACGCCCACAAACCTTTTGTGTTCTACTCAAGATCTCATCTACACATAGACCTAGCTCACGATGCCACTGTTGAGGAACGTTGCATGGGAAACAAAAAATTTCCTACGCACACGTGTATCTATCCATGGTGATGAGCATCTACGAGAGGGAGAGTGGATCTACGTACCCTTGTAGATCGCTAAGCGGGAAGCGTTAAGAAACGCGGTTGGTGTAGTCGAACGTCTTCACGATCCAAATCGCCGTGCGTCCCGCGATCCAATCACGATCCGTACCGCGATCCAATCACGATCCGTCCCGCGATCCAATCACGATCCATCCCGCGATCCAATCACGATCCATCCCGCGGACTTGATCACGATCCGTCCCACGAACTTGATCACGATCCTTCCGATCTAGCGCCGAACGGACGACACCTTCGCGTTCAGCACACGTACAGCTTGATGACGATCTCCGTTGTCTTGATCCAGCAAGACGGAGCGGAGAGGAAGAAGAGTTCTCCGGCAGCGTGACGATGCTCCGGTGTGGTGGTGAAGCTATTCCGGCAGGGCTTCGCCTAAGCGCTGTAGAATACCGATCTAGAGGAGAAACTATGCACTGGAGGAACGGGTAGCACATGGCTGAAATTTTTTGTGCAAAAACCCTAAAACCTCCAGTATATATAAGAGGAAGAGAGGAGGAGGCTTGGCCCGCCCAAGGGCCAAGCCTCTAGGAGTCGGCCGAACCAGGTGGGAGAGGTGGAATCCACCTCCAATCCTAGTAGGAGTAGGATTCACCCTATTTTTGCCTTTTTCCACTTTTTCTCTTGTGTTTTTTTCAACCTAGTCGTATGGGCTTTGTGTGGGACTTCCACCAGACCACTAAGGGATGATATTCACTCTCCCACATCCCATGTTGCCTCTTGGGTCAAAATGCCCCTCCCGATGGTCTCCCAGTACCCTACCGGCACTCCCGGTACACTACCGATGAGCCCGAAACTTTTCCGGCGACCAAAATAGGACGTCCTATATATCAATATTTACCTCCGGACCATTCCGCAGCTCCTCATGATGTTCGGGATCTCATCCAGGACTTCGAACAACCTTCGGTCACCACCATACATAACTCTATACTACCGAAATGTCACCAAACCTTAAGTGTGCAGACCCTGCGGGTTCGAGAACTATGCAGACATGACCGAGACACCTCTACGGTCAATAACAAATAGCGGGGCCTGGATGCCCATATTGGTTCCTACATATTCTACGAAGATCTTTATCGGTCGAACCTCTATGTCAAGGATTCAGGTAATCCCATATGATGTTCCCTTTGTTCTTCGGTATGTTACTTGCCCGAGATTCGATCGTCAGTATGTCCATACCTAGTTCAACCTCGTTACCGGCAAGTCTCTTTACTCGTTCCATAATACAAGATCCCGCGACTAACACTTAGTCACATTGCTTGCAAGGCTTATTGTGATGTTGTATTACCGAGTGGGCCCTAAGATACCTCTCCGTCACATGGAGTAACAAATCCCAGTCTTGATCCATGCCAACTCAACATACACCCTCGGAGATACCTGTAGAGCTCCTTTATAGTCACCCAGTTACGTTGCGACGTTTGATACACACAAGGCAATCCTCCGATGTCCGTGAGTTGCATGATCTCATGGTCATAGGAACACATACTTGACATGCAGAAAACAGTAGCAATAAACTGACACGATCATATGCTACATTTGTAGTTTGGGTCTTGTCCATCGCATCATTCTCCTAATGTTGTGATCCCGTTATCAAATGACATCTCATGTCAATGGCTAGGAAACCTTGACCATCTTTGATCAACGAGCTAGTTCACTAGAGACATACTAGGGATAGTGTGTTGTCTATTTACCCACACATGTAATGTGTTTCCAATCAATGCAATTATAGCATGGATAGTAAACTATTATCATGAACAAGGAAATATAATAATAAACACTTTATTCTTTGCCGCTAGGGCATATTTCCAACACTCATTTGATTCACGTTCGCTACTTTGATAATTTGATATGTGGGTGGACCGGTTCACCCACATATCAAATTATGTCGAATTATCAAAGTAGGTCTCCCAGATTTTCTCCTTTTCCAGTCCAGAATTCCAGCTGCCGGCATTCTCCCTCTTCATGTAAACCTTGTAAAATAGGATAGAAAAGGCATAAGTATTGTACCATAATGTGTAATAACATCCCATAATGCAATAAATATCAATATAAAAGCATGATGCAAAAATGGACGTATCAGCCATCATGTCGAAGTTGCTCCATGTGTGCCGCCACCATGTCTGTTTTCCGAGCTTCGGAGTGTCGTATGTCGATGGCGAGTCGCTAGATCTTTTGGGTGATGTGGTTGCTCATGTAGATGTAGTCATCGAAGACCGTAGATGGTGTGCGTTGCCTAGCCATCACAAGACTCGAGCAAAGGTGAGTGGGAAATGAGATAAACAATACCAAGATACCGTTCCCAAAGTTGAGGACCCGTTTCACTCAATGTGAATTGAGAGAATAGTGGAATTGGTACCGGACTTGTTCACTCACACCTATAACATAAAGCTTACCGAGTGGCTTGGTTAGGACAAGTGGCACAAGATTCAAGTAAAATTAAGTCCAAGATATTATAAATGTTGAAATAAATCCAATGGACTCAAAATGCAAAGCAAGTGATCACAAATATAGGGGAGGGCAATAGAGAAACACACACGGTGGGATAATGGGTCTTGTGCAACTATAGGGATGAGCAATACAAAACTGTCTAACGAAGACTAGCTCACGTTGCACAAACACAAGGAGATACGCTAGCTTGATTGCACGTTTGGGAACGATTCACCAATTGGCACCAGTCCTATTTTATGCAAGCAAAACATATCCTATTCCAAGTATCCTCATGCACAAGTATCTCTTTTCATGCACCAGTCCTAGTTGTTGTTGTTGTTGTTGTTGTTGTTGCGAGGTAGGAGATCGTGCATACCTTAGAGTATCACCACTTCGCGGGATTAAGAGGTTTGGAATCAAAGGTAAGTTAGCACCATGCTTTGTGGGGCCTTACAAGATCTTGGAACGTAGAGGAGAGGTAGCTTATCAACCAGAGCTGCCAGAATCCTTGTCAGGAGTTCATAATGTGTTTCATATATCCCAGTTGAAGAAGTGCCATGCAGAGATGGTGGATGTTCCTTTGAGAGATACAGTGCCACTTGAGGCAATTCAGTTGGAGACAGATTTGACATATGAAGAAAAGCCTGTTAAGATTCTGGAGACAGCAGAGAGAGTTACTCGCACCAAGACAATCAAGTTATGCAAAGTTCAGCGGGATCATCATACAGAGGAGGAGGCTACTTGAGAACGAGAGGAAGACCTTAGGTAGGATCACCCACACCTATTTGCTAGCCACCCCGAATCTCGAGGGCGAGATTCATCTTAAGGGGGGTAGGTTTGTAACATCCCTATTTTCCTCAATTGTATGTTAATAGATCATTCATTATGCATGTCATGTTTTTCTATGCATTATTTAATTTTATGAAAATTCTATTCATTATGCAACTCATGGCAAATTATTGGAGTGGACATAACATGACTTCTCCCCTGTCAAATAAAAGTTCATAATGTCCAGAATAATATATGGGTTTCATCTGTTGTGTTTTTGCAATTTTATAAACTTCATATACCTTTTGAATTTATTTTGCAAGGCTTATTGTGTGGCTTTTTGCATAAAAATTATTTTTCAAAATTGCATTAGGGTTGGAACTAGTGTTCCTATATTTTATATTAGTAGCATATATATTACTGTAGGATTATATATTTTTCTAGGATTTATTCTGGTATTTATTTATCTAGAATATTTATATTTGTTTTTGTTTCAGTAGCAGTTGTATATTTATATCAAAAAACCGAACGCACTGCGTAGCTGGGCTACACAATGGCCCAACCGGGGCTTCGCCCACATGCAGCAGCCGGCCACGGCCCAGCTAGCGAAGTGGTACCCCCTCACCGCACCTTCCGGTGCTAACCGGTGGAACCCCGTCCCTTTCTTCCACCCCGAGCCGGAGACGACTGTGCCGCACCGCACGCGAACCCGAGCACGCTCGATCCCAAACCGATCCCACCCCGAGTCGGCCCCGTGCGCGCCCTGGACGCCTCACGCGAGTCAAATTGCTCGAGGAAACCCATGAACCCCTCTCCCGATTTCTCCCTTCGCCGCACGCCTCTGGACAGGCGATTCGGATCTTGTCGTGGAGCTCGAACCACCGCCGCTGTCGTCGGACATTGCGTCACCGTAGGAGCACCCCGAGCCGCGCCGCTTGCCCCTTCGACTTTCCCCCGTTGCTCTGCATCGTTTGACACCGCCCCGTGGACCGCAGTGCACTGGAGAGACCGCCCGCCGCCGCCGGAACCAGCTAGAGATCCTGTCGTTGCCGCCGGCAATAGAAGACGCCCCGCCGCCAGTAGAACCATTGTCGTCCACCGCATCCACCCCCACCTCCACTTCGTCGGAGAGCCGCCGGAGGAGCACCACCGCCAATGCGCGTGACCGCCGCTGTTTTCCTCTGTTCTGGCGAGCTCACGCGTGAATAGAACCATCACAGCCAATCCTAACGCGCCACATGGCGACTGCTACAGTACCGCAATAATCTGTTTTTGATCTGTTTATTTTTGGACAGATTCGCACCAAAATTTCAAATTGCTATATCTTTTAATCTATATGCTCAATTTAATTAATTCTTTCTCCTATGCACTCATAATGACCAGTAGAATATGATAGAACCAAAATTTTGCATGTTTGCAATGTTCAAATTTGAATTTGTTCAAATTCTAAAAAAAACTTTCGGAGGCCATAATTTGCAAACCGTTTAGTGAAATTAATCGTTTCTTTTTTGTTGTGTTTCTACTGATTTGTAGATGTTTTATACCTACTGTTTTGCTACTGTTTTGTGGTTTTAGAAAAATGATTTCTTGCTGTTGGTTTTATTTAATGATAATTGAGTGTGATGATTTATTTGTTGTGATTTTTTTAAAACGTGTAGATTGCCCGAAGTGCGACGCAAACTATTGTCAGGATGTGACCTTTTGAACCAGAATCAAGGCAAGTTACATGTTGATCATCCTTCACCTATTGTTTTTATATGCATGTAGTATATGTCACACTATGAATTTATGCATGTATAGGAATATTGTTATATTATGCTATGCTATTCAGTTATCCCCTCATCAATGAAGATCGTGGTAGTTAGTTCTGCTATGCTATGTAGACGGGGTTGGTTCAAGTATTCATTGAGATTATGTGAGGAATATTAAATAAACTGAGTAGTAACTTAGGATATAATTCACCTCTGGGCGTATGTGGTATTGCTGGGTGGTTTCAAGAACATCATGGTTTCGACCCTTTGAATGTAAGTGGAATGCCGCTCAGGTTCAAAAAGATCACACAGATTTAGTGACTAGTAGCTTCCATGTGCGGCCACTGGCTATATGGGCTCTGGCTTAGTTGATCGGTTGTGGAAACCTTACTCGGATGTGCCAGCTGATGTAGTTATGATAGTTGGGATGGGCCTCCTTTGGGACTAGGTGACTGCTTCTGAAAGACTTCGTCTCAATCTTCGGGTTGGGTCCAGTGGGTACAGCGCACTAAACTCTATAGAGTATTAAAAACTAATCATGATTAGCCGTGTCCCAGTTATGGACCACTTTGAGCAACTAGGCCATTACAGTTGTTGGATGATCTTGACAGATGTTACCCTTAATAAAACTTGGTGGGAAACTTAGTAATGGTAGGTTGGAGTTGGAGATGCCAATTCAACCATGTGTATTTAATTGTAGCAAATAAATTAAAATTTGACTATTATGTAGTTATGAGGATAAAATTAGCTTTCTGCAAAATAACCATCAAGCCTTCCTTTGTTATACTATGCATGTACATGTAGGTCTGCTTATTATTTCTCGTGTGTAACTTGCCAATACATTCAAAGTATTGACCTATACGGCTGCAACGTCTCATGTTGCAGGATTTTCAGATGAAGAGTAAGTTACCGTTAGGGTCGCGAGTCTGCACTCAGCATCGCCAGTGGGCTATGATGGGACTCATCGTTATTTTCTGCTACTTTTCTGCTGTTTGATTGAATAAAGCTAGCCATGGGCTATGCAGCTTGTTATACTTTATAAATTCTGGATCATACGATGTAATAAATGATGCACTTGTCATTCTGGTATTAATCTATACTGTGTGTGCTAGCGAATCGATCCAGGGACTAGCACAGTAAGCACAGAGACTCAAATCCTTCGAGGTTTGGTTGTTACAGATGGTATCAGAGCAGTGTGTTGACTGTAGGTCGTGACCCTAGAAAATGGATTAGAATAGCCATAGGAGTAAAAAAATTATTGTATAAACTTTGTACACCTACTCTTTTATTAGTCAACCCCTCAAGTATCTTGACCAGTTTAAGTAGGAACTAGTGCTGAGACCTCCATTTATCTTTGTTTTATATTGCGTTGTTATCGTGTTAGCGTATTTGTTTATGCCACTTTTGTGGTATGACGATACTAGGTTGCCTGCTTGATTGTTAGTTTGCTTGTTGGATAAACTAGGATCTTGTCGAAATTATTCGACTATATATAATGCAATGTTATTGGTTCTTGTTTTTCTGTTGGTGTTATTCATTATTGTGTTTTGTTTGCTTCATATATATTGCCTTGATCATATTATGCATACTGGTAGAATATATATATATTCCTTTAGACCTATTCTACCTATTACTCATCTAATTCTTGCCCCCCAGATGACGCCGAGACGTGAGACTAGGGGCAGTGGTTCATGAGGAGACAACAATGACAATGATGTACCGCCATATGTGCAGCAGTTGTTTCAGGGACAATGCCAATTGATCCAGTTGCTTGTTCAAAACATGGGAAACAATAACAACAACAACCCACCGCCTCCGCCACCTATGGATATGCTTACCAGGTTCTTGAGGTTGAATCCCTAGAGGTTCTCTAGTAGCCCTGAACCTATTGTGGCTGATGATTGGCTCCGTTCAATCGGTAGGAACCTGCAAACCGTTGGATGCACACATGCAGAGAGGGTGACGTTTGCCTCACATCTATTGGAGGGTCCTGCCGCAGCTTGGTGGGACAACTACTCGGTCACTTATCCCATTGATACTATCACCTAGGCAAAGTTTCAAGCAGCCTTCCGCGCCGCACATGTGTCTGCTGGTGCCATGAGTCTGAAAAAGGAGTTCCACAACCTGCGTTAGGGAGGTCGCACGGTTAATGAGTATGTGGAGGAATTTAATAACCTTGCACGATATGCTCCTAATGATGTTAATACCGATGCAACTAGGCAGGAGAAATTCTTGGAGAGCCTAAATGATGATTTGGGTGTTCAGTTGAGAGTGGCCACTTTTGGTAATTGCAAGGAGCTTATTGATAAGGCTATTGTGCTTGAGGGAAAGCATCATGCCATAGAGAACCGCAAGAGGAAGTACAACAACAGTAACTAGTATAATTCAGGACCACAACAGAAGCCACACACTTCGTATCATGGTCATGGAGGTAATGTGAATAATCATCATGGAGGTAATGGGCATAATCATCATGGAGGTAATGGGCATAATCATCATGGAGGTAATGGGCATAATCATCATGGAGGGAATGGCCACAACCATAATGGCCACCATCATCATAGTGGGAACAAGAGTAGCAATGGTAATGGTAATGGAGGTAACAATGACCAAAACCGCTAGAGTGTGCCTGTGTAGAGGGACATTGTCAGGTTCAGTGCTACAAGTGCAGGAAGATGGGCCACTACTCCAATGTTTGTCCAGAGAGCAATAATGGTAATGGGAATTCGGGAGTCAACAAGACAAACCCCTTCCAGAAGGGTCATGTCAACCATGTTAATGTGGAGGAGGTCTATAATGAGCCTGAAGCAGTGATTGGTAAGTTTTTTATCAACTCAGTACCCGCGCTTGTTCTTTTTGATACTGGTGCATCGCATTCATTTATTTCATGGGTATTTGTTAATAAACATGGATTGCCAACCAAAACCCTTAGTATGCCTATTAGAGTGAGTTCCCTAGGAGCTGAGATGATAGTAGGTGTTGGTTGTCATCAGTTGACCTTGTCCATTGGGAAGTATGAGTTTCCTACAGATTTGATCATACTGAAGTCACAAGGTCTGGATATCATTTTGGGTATGGATTGGATGAGCAAATATGAGACTGTTATTGATTGTGCTAGTCGATCTATCTCTCTGGATGCACCAGGAGGGAAGAGAATCAAGTATGTATGTAAGTATCAGCATAGGCGGATGCAGGTGAACTCTCTTAAGGGGGGGTAGCCTGAACGAGGTGCCAGTTGTGAAGGAGTACCCAGATGTGTTTCCAGAAGAGTTGCCAGGTATGCCACCAGATATAGATATTGAGTTTCTTATTGATTTAATACCAGACACCGGACCTATTACTAAGAGACCGTATAGAATGCCTCCTCGAGAGTTGGAGTAATTGAAGAAGCATTTAAGGGAATTGCAGGCACAAGGATTTATTCACCCAAGTTCATCACCTTGGGGAGCCCCTGTTTTGTTTGTTGAGAAGAAGGATGGAACTCTGAGGATGTGTGTTGATTATCATTCTCTGAATGAGGTAACCATTAAGAATAAGTATCCTTTGCCTATGATAAATGATTTGTTTGACCAGTTGGAGGGAGCTACTGTGTTTTCTAAGATTGATCTCGTTCTGGTTATCATCAATTAAAGATTTGTGAGCAAGATATTCCAAAGACTGCTTTCACTACGAGGTATGGGCTGTATGAGTATACTATTATGTCCTTTGGATTGACTAATGCCCTTGCATACTTCATGAATATGATGAACAAGGTGTTTATGGAGTTCTTGGATAAGTTTGTGGTTGTTTTCATTGATGATATATTGGTGTTTTCCAAGAATAAGGAAGAGCATGAGGAGCATCTGCATTTGGTATTAGAGAAGTTGAGGGAGCACCAATTGTATGCCAAGTTCAGCAAATGTGAGTTTTGGTTGGATGAGGTAGCATTCCTTGGACATGTTATATCAGGTAATGGAGTTGCAGTCGATCCATCCAAGGTTGCCGCACTCACAGAGTGGGAGTCACCCATGTCAGTTGGGGAGATTCATAGCTTTTTGGCCCTTGCAGGTTATTATAGGAGGTTTATTGAAAACTTTTCCAAGATTGCAAAGCCTATTTGTGAATTGTTGACGAAGGGGAAGAAATTTGTTTGGAATGAGGATTGTGAAGCTAGCTTTCAGGAGTTGAAGCAGCATTTGGTTACACCACCGGTGTTAATTTTGCCAGACATACATAAAGACTTCCACGTATATTGTGATGCTTCTCGTCAGGGACTTGGGAGTGTTTTGATGCAGGAAGGTAAAGTTGTTCTTATGCTTCATGCCAGCTTAGGAACCATGAACATAATTACCCTACACATGATTTGGAAGCCTCAGTTGTGCATGCATTGAAAACTTGGAGGCATTATCTTGTTGGTAATCATTGTGATATATTTACTGATCATAAGAGCTTGAAGTATATATTTACTCAGAGGGAGTTGAACCTCAGACAAAGGATATGGTTGGAGCTTATTAAGGATTATGATTTGAATGTGCAGTATCACCCTAGTAAGGCTAATGTTGTTGCTAATGCATTGAGTCGTAGGAGCCATGTTAATGCAGTTAATATTGATGATATGCCACCGGAGTTATGTGAGCAGTTCAGAAATCTCAGGTTGGAGATGGTTCCTAAGGGCTATTTGGCAACACTTGAGGTAAAGCCTACTTTGCTAGAGAGAATCAGAGAAGCTCAAAAGGATGATAAGTATATTTCTGAGATAAAAGAGAATATGTTAAAGGGGAAGGCACAAGGTTTTCATGAGGATGAACATGGAGCCATATGGTTTGAGAAGCGTATTTGTGTACCTCAAGATGCAGAGATCAGGAAGTTGATTCTTCAGGAGGCGCATGATTCACCTTATTCTATCCACCCATGCAATACTAAGATGTATTTGTATTTGAGGGAGAGATTTTGGTGGCCTAGCCTGAAGATGGAAATTGCTGAGTATATTGCAATATGTGATGTGTGCCAGAGAGTTAAGGCAGAGCACCAGGAACTAGCATGTTTGTTACAACCATTGCCTATACCTGATTGGAAGTGGGATGAGATTGGTATGGGTTTCATTACAGGGTTACCCAGGACTCGATCCGGTTATGATTCTATTTGGGTAGTTGTTGATCATTTGACTAAAGTTGCTCAGTTCATCCCGGTAAAGACTGTTGGAAATATGACCTAGAGGCAATAATAAATTAGTTATTATCATATTTCCTTGTTCATGATAATCTTTTATTATCCATGCTATAATTGTATTGATCGGAGACTTAGATGCATGTGTGGATACATAGACAAAACCATGTCCCTAGTATGCCTCTAATAGACTAGCTCGTTGATCAAAGATGGCTATGGTTTCCTAGTCATGGACATGAGATGTCATTTGGTAATGGGATCACATCATTAGGAGAATGATGTGATGGACAAGACCCAAACTACAAATGTAGCATATGACCGTGTCAGTTTATTGCTACTGTTTTCTGCATGTCAAGTATATGTTCCTATGACCATGAGATCATGCAGCTCACTAACACCGGAGGAGTACCTTATGTGTATCAAACGTTGCAACGTAACTGGGTGACTATAAAGGTACTCTACAGGTATCTGCGAGGGTGTTTGTTGGGTTGGCATGGATCAAGACTGGGATTTGTTACTCCGTGTGACGGAGAGGTATCTCAAGGCCCACTCGGTAATACAACATCACAACAAGCCTTGCAAGCAATGTGACTAAGTGTTAGTCATGGGATCTTGTATTACGACACGATTAAAGAGACTTGCCGGTAACGAGGTTGAACTAGGTATGGAGATACCGACGATCGAATCTCGGGCAAGTAACATACCGAAGAACAAAGGGAACATCATACGAGATTAACTGAATCCTTGACATAGAGGTTCGACCGATAAAGATCTTCGTAGAATATGTAGGAACCAATATGGGCATCCAGGTCCCGCTATTGGTTATTGACCGTAGAGGTGTCTCGGTCATGTCTACATAGTTCTCGAACCCGCAGGGTCTGCACACTTAAGGTTTGGTGACATTTCGGTAGTATAGAGTTATGTATGGTGGTGACTGAAGGTTGTTCAGAGTCCCGTATGAGATCCCGGACGTCACGAGGAGCTCCGGAATGGTCTGGAGGTAAAGATTGGTATGTAGGAAGTCCTATTTTGGTCGCCGAAAAAGTTTCGGGCTCATCGATAATGTACCGGGAGTGTCGGTAGTGTACCGGGAGACCATCGATAGGGGTATTTCGATCCAAGAGGCTACATGGGCTGTGGGAGAGTAAATACCAGCCCTTTGTGGGCTGGTGGAAGTCCCACACAAGGCCCATGCGGCTGGGAAGAAAAGCCCAAAGACAAAAAGGTGGAAAAAGGCAAAAAAAGGCAAAATAGGAAGGAGTCCTAGTCCTACTAGGATTGGAGGAGGAATCCTCCTCTCCTCCTTAGTTCGGCCGACCCAAGGGCTAGCTCCTTGGGAGCCAAGCCTCCTCCTCCTCTCCTCCTATATATACTAGAGGGTTTAGGGTTTTGGCACTAGATTTTCAGCCACGTGCTACCCATTCTTCTAGTGCATAGTTTCTCCTTTAGATCGGATTTCCGCAGTGCTTAGGCGAAGCCCTGCCGGAATAGCTCCACCACCATCGCCGGAGCACCATCATGCTGCCGGAGAACTCTTCTACCTTTCCGCTCCCTCTTGCTGGATCAAGAAGGCGGCGATCGTCATCAAGCTGTACGTGTGCTGAACGCAGAGGTGTCGTCCGTTTGGCGCTAGATTGGAAGGACCGTGATGAGATCGCGGGACGGATCATGATGAGATCGCGGGACGGATCGTGATGAGTTCGCGGGACGGATCGTGATTGGATCGCGGGACGGATCGTGATGAGTGTTGGGAGACGTAGTAGTAAATCAAAAATTTCCTATGTATCACCAAGATCTATCTATGGAGAAACCAGCAATGAGTGGGGAGAGATTGCATCTTCATACCTTTGAAGATCGCTAAGCAGAAGCGTTACAAGAACGCGGTTGGTGGAGTCGTACTCGCAGCAATTCAGATCGCGGTGGATTCCGATCTCAGCGCCGAACAACGGCGCCTCCGCGTTCAACACACGTGCAGCCCGATGACGTCTCCTACGCCTTGATCCAGCATGGAGGAAGGAGAGGTTGAGGGAGAGCTCCAACAGCACGACGGCGTGGTGACGGTGGAGCTACGTGAACTCCGGCAGGGCTTCGCCAAGCGCTACGGAGAACGAGGAAGAGGAAGGGTAGGGCTGCGTCGAGAGAGAGAAGTCGCGTCTCAAATCAGCCCAAACCCTTGCATATATATAGGAGGAGGGAGAGGGTGGGCTGCCTTGGCCCCTCCTCCAACGAGGAGAGGTTCGGCCGAACTAGGGGGAGAGTCCACCTCCCACAAGGGAGGTGGATCTCCTCTTTTAAAACCCTTTTGCCCTTTATCTCTTGATCCCAGCCGCATGGGCCTTTCTAGAATGTCCTGGACAGCCCAATAAGGGCTGGCACACCTCCTCTAAGGTCCCACAAAGTCCTATGGTCGTCACACCCCTCCCGGGGGTCCTCCGGCACCCTCCCGGCACTCCCGGTACACTACCGATGAGCCCGAAAACTTTCCGATGACCAAACCGGACTTCCTATATATCAATCTTTACCTCCAGACCATTCCGGAGCTCCTCGTGACGTCCCAGATATCATCCGGTACTCCGAACAACCTTCGGTAATCACGTATACCATTTCCCTATAACCCTAGCGTCATCGAACCTTAAGTGTGTAGACCCTACGGGTTCGAGAGACATGTAGACATGACCGAGACACCTCTCCGGTCAATAACCAACAACGGGATCTGGATACCCATGTTGGCTCCCACATGCTCCACGATGATTTCATCGGATGAACCACGATGTCAGGGATTCAATCAATCCCGTATACAATTCCCTTTGTCTATCGGTATGATGCTTGCCCGAGATTCGATCGTCGGTATCTCTATACCTTGTTCAATCTCGTTACCGGCAAGTCTCTTTACTCGTTCCGTAATACATCATCCCATGGCTAACTCCTTAGTCACATTGAGCTCATTATGATGTCTTACCGAGTGGGCCCAGAGATACCTCTCCGTCACACGGAGTGACAAATCCCAGTCTCGATTCGCGTCAACCCAACAGACACCTTCGGAGATACCCGTAGTGCACCTTTATAGCCACCCAGTTATGTTGTGACGTTTGGCACACCCAAAGCATTCGTACGATATCCGGGAGTTGCACAATCTCATGGTCTAAGGAAACGATACTTGACATTGAAAAGCTTTAGCAAATGAACTACACGATCTTGTGATGTGCTTAGGATTGGGTCTTGTCCATCACATCATTCTCCTAATGATGTGATCCCGTTATCAATGACATCCAATGTCCATGGTCATGAAACCGTGACCATCTATTGATCAACGAGCTAGTCAACTAGAGGCTCACTAGGGAGATGTTGTGGTCTATGTATTCACACATGTATTACGGTTTCCGGTTAACACAATTATAGCATGAACAATAGACAATTATCATGAACTAGGAAATACAATAATAACCATTTTATTATTGCCTCTAGGGCATATTTCCAACAATGAGATCGCGGGATGCTCGAC